>CAJQZP010001430.1:0-359898 GCA_907164705.1 Parnassius apollo | reverse complement strand
TCCACGAGCTTGTCATGCATATCGTCCACTACATTGCAATCTTCTAGGCACTGAAAGCGGTTACGTAACTCGAGCTGAAAAGTTTCGGGATTCTGGATTAGAGCACGAGGGGACGGAGCGTTGACTTCATTAGACGAGACCTCTCCAACTTAACGTTTAGGTTCAGTGTGCCTCTAACCATTCGGTGATCGCTGCCAGTTTTCACCCTTGCGATCACTGAGACATCACTGAACAGTTGGCGTCTGGTCGTCATAATGAAGTCCATCTCATTTTTTGTTGAACCGTCGGGGCTCGACCAGGTCCACTTCCTGTGGGGCCGCTTCTGGAAGAAAGAGTTCATCATAAAGAGTCCCTCTTTCTCCATGAAGTCGGCCAGCTGCTGGCCCCTACGGTTCCGTTGCCCTACTCCAAATTTCCCTAACTTCAGCTCACCGCTTTCTCTTGTGCCTAGTTTTGCGTTAAAGTCTCCCATCAACACCGTGTAGTGGGTTTTGGAGGAATGCATGGCTATAGAAATATCCTCATACATTTCCTCCACCTCCTCATCGGGATGTGCCGAGGTTGGTGCGTAAACCTGTATGGAGTATAATGTAGTTGTGTAATAAGGTACCTGATGGTAAGTCCGTCACCGGAATAAACAAATAAGTCACGGTTGGACAGTTATATATTTCACGGTTCAACACACAAAAACAGTCTCACATGAAGAAGCAGAAGGCGATTATAAATACGAAATTATACGATTACAAACAGATTAGAGATTATAGCAGAAATCACAGTCTACAGTCACTAACATAAAATAGGAATGGACACTCAAATAATATTTGTTATGCGTAAGGGCAAAGTTCGGCGTAGGCGCAAGCGGCACAGTATTCGCGTCACACGATCAGATTGCGACTGGCTGGTCGTTGAACGTACTCAGGTACACGGTGTTGATAACAATTAAAATGAATGTTTGTTTCCAATGTACTTCGACCGGCCGGCACCGAGAATTATACTATAATACAATGCTAAAATAAAATTTACTATAATAAATAGAAATAGTATAATATATATGTGTGTGTGACTGTAATTGTATTGTAGATATATAAATGTAATAAATATCATAATATTAATATTAAATTGTATACATACATATCTGTGAAATAATAATTATTTCTTTAAATAAAGTAAATAAATAAATGTGTGCGTCGCCACATCACTCCCCTCCAGAGACCGTGTCTACGGGCGATAATAATCTGGGAAATGTACTCTGCGCCCAGAACGAGTTGTTTTGCACGCAGTTGTTGGCGATGGGCTGCTATTTGGAAGTGGAGTAGGTGTGGGATTAGGAGTTGGTTTAAGTGGTGGAGAAGGAGTTGGAGTGGGGTCATTGGAGTGGGACAGTATGTAGGCTGGTTTCAGTCGGTCTACCGATACTGTCACGACTTTGCCCTTTACTCTGATTTTAAAAGTTTTTTTATTTCTCTCAACCACCTCGTGAGGGCCAGTATATGCCGGCTGTAACGCACCTCTCAAACTATCTTCTCTGAGGAAAATATGCGAACAAGATGTTAGATCTTTATAAATAAAGATTTTGTTTTTTGCATGGTGTGAAGTTGGCACTGGCTGTAACTTGTTGGCAAATGATCTGATACGGGCTGAAAAGTCCGTTATATCGGTTGTACATTTGTCAACTATGTGGCCAAAAAATTCACCAGGAAGTCGCAATGGCTCGCCGTATACTAACTCGGCTGAGGAAGACTGAAGATCTTCTTTGAAAGAGCTTCTTATGCCGAGAAGCACAATTGGCAAAGCTTCAGTCCAGCTGCTATCGGCATGGCACATGATTGCTGTTTTTAATTGCCGATGAAATCTTTCGACGAGACCATTGCATTGAGGGTGATAACTGGTAGTCCTGCGATGCTTAAAGCCAATGAACCTTGATAACTGCGCGAATAGTGCTGATTCGAATTGCCTACCGCGATCGGTAACAATATCGGTAGGGCAACCGAACCGCGCTATCCATCCCGATAAAAACGCTTTTGCCACTGATTCCGCGGTGATATCTTTTAGTGGTACAGCTTCAGTCCATCGCGTGAAGCGATCGATAGCTGTCAAACAATACCGATAATCACCAGACGGAGGTAAAGGTCCGATAAGGTCTAAGTGTACGTATTTGAATCGCGCCGTAGGTAAATCGAGCGTACCAAAAGGCGTCGAAACGTGTCGATTTACCTTTGTGCGCTGGCAAGCCAAACACGCCTTAGACCATTCGCGACAGTCTTTCCTCATCAGTGGCCAGACAAAGCGTTCTGCTACAAGTTTTGCACTAGCGTTAGCGCCGGGATGGCTTAGCGAGTGCAAGCTATCAAAAATTCGCTTGCGTAAGGCTTTAGGAACTAAAGGCCTGGGAGTCGTTGTGCTGACGTCGCAGTACAGTTCATTGCGACTACCAGGTATCTTTATTTTTTTAACTTGTAAGGAAGTGTCCTGCCTTAGCAAATCGGCAAATTCTGGATCGGAGTCTTGAGCCTTGGCAATGACATCTAGATCTACAGGGCTTAGTAGTTCATCGACCTGCTCAACCCGGGAAAGCGTGTCCGCAACGACATTATCTTTCCCGGCGATGTGTTGTATGTCGGTTGAGAACTGTGATATGTAGTCTAAATGCCTAAATTGCCGTGGACTGCAATTTGCCTTTCGCTCGCGAAATGCAAAACACAGCGGCTTATGGTCGGTGTAGATGGTGAATGGTGTTGCCTCTAGCCAATGTCTAAAGTACCTGATGCTCTCGTAAACCGCAAGGAGCTCCCTATCATATGGTGAATATTTCCTTTGCGACGGGCTCAATTTATGAGAGAAAAAGGCTAGGGGCTGCCAATCACCACCGATTTGCTGTTGCAAGACTCCACCTATTGCAAGATCAGAAGCATCAGTTACAAGACCAAGTTTTGCCTTTGAGTCAGGATGTGCCAACAATGCTGCATTGCATAAACTTTCCTTACACTCTTCGAAGGCTTTCAACGAGTCTCCATTTAAATTGACCGGATGCGATGCTTTAACGGCGCCAGTCAGTAAGGCGTTCAAGGGGGCCTGGATTTTGGCAGCTTGGGGGATAAACCTCCTATAAAAGTTTATCATGCCCAAGAACCTCCTAAGCTGTTTGGCTGTTTTAGGAACAGGGTACTCCTTTATAGCCTGAACTTTACCTTCCAGAGGTTTCGTTCCATGTTGTGAGATGTGGTAGCCTAGAAATTTTACCTCTGATGCACCGAAAACGCATTTAGCGGTGTTGATGAGCATGCCATAATCCTTCATCCTCGTAAATATTTGACGAAGGTGCTTTTCATGCTCTAATTCATCGTGTGAAAATATGAGGAAATCGTCAAGGTATGGGTAACAAAAATCTAGACCACGGGTCATCTCATCAACGAACCTCTGGAACGTCTGACTAGCCCCGCGTAATCCAAACGTCATATAAGGGAACTCGAAGAGTCCAAAAGGTGTCGTAATTGCAGATTTGGGAATGTCCGCCTCAAAGATTGGTATCTGGTTATATGCCTTCACCAGATCTATTGTTGAAAAAAATTTGCAACCAGATAAATTGTGGGCAAAGTCATGTATGTGTCGGATAGGGTACTTATCTGGCACTGTCCGGGCGTTGAGCATGCGATAGTCACCGCATGGTCGCCAACCATTATCCTTTTTGGGAGCGAGGTGTAGTGGTGACGACCAGGGGCTCTGGGAAGGACGAGCAGTTCCATTTGCCAACATTGCCTCGAACTCGAGCTTGGCGATTTTCAGCTTGTCCGGGGCGAGTCTGCGTGGTGTACACGATACTGGAGGGCCTGGCGTGGTACGGATGTGATGTACTGTGTGATGCTTGGGTGTGCGATGAGCGCCTGCCGGTCGTGTCAGTTCTGGAAATTCAGAAAGTATTTTATGAAATTTAGAATCACCAGTCACGACCTTTACACTCAAAATATGGCTATCGTTAGAAGCAATAGAAGCTACAGCTGATAATTTAGTAGTGGCATCAATTAAAAGCTTATTACGAACGTCGACAATAAGGTTAAAATGTGACAAAAAAATCTACGCCTATAATAGCTTTAGTTACATCAGCCACAGTAAAGCGCCACACAAAGTCTCTACGTAGGCCTAAATTAAGATTGAGCTCAACATAACCATATGTGTTTATTGGCGAACCGTTGGCTGCACACAGTTGGTAGTCCGTCTTCGCACGTCGTTGATGAAGCGCAGATCGCGGGAAGACGCATAAGTCGCTTCCAGTGTCCACCAGGAATTGAACTCGCGATCTGCGATCTGTCACGAAAAGGCGACCAGTAGTAGGGGACGGGCAATCTTCAGTCGCCATTATAGATTGCCTGTTGCGTTTCCCGTTCTGTAGTCACATGGTTGGATGCACCTCTTCGCTTTGCTGCCATATTTGTGATGGTACCAGCAGTTGGGGAACTTCCTATAATTGGACTGGGACCTTCTCGATGGCGTACGGCTTCGCCCACGTGACGTCTGTCGTTGGCGGGGGCGAGAGCGGTCGCTAAGTCTCGTTGTGAGTGCACTAACCTGTTTTGTTAGTTCCGTGATCTGCCGTGCCATAATATCTAATGTGGAGTCCACTCTGGAGCTGGATGTTGCTGCAACCAACGGCGATGCCGGTGAGATATCGTGGACCCTGTCTGCCAGGTCAGCGAGTTCGCTGAGGGACAGGCTCATCTGGGATGCGATGATGGTCTGAAGGTTGCTTGGAAGGCGGCTCGTCCAAAGTGACCTCAAAAAATCGTCTGGTATCGTAGGGCCAGCGAGGTGTTGCAGGTGACGCAGGAACTGTGATGGCTTACGATCACCTAACTCTTCCGACTGTAGGAGCTGCTTCACTTTTTTTCTTTCGAAATAGAAAGACGCTTGATTAGCTCACTTTTGAGTTTCTCGTACTTTCCCGTGGCTGGAGGCGAAGTAATAATATCTTCTACCTCTACTGCATACTGCCGGTCCAAATGTGAAAGAACGTAGTGGAATTTCGTCAAGTCATCAGTAATTCTCGATATGCTAAACTGACCTTCAATTTGTGAAAACCATATCGTTGGTTTTTCCGGCCAAAACGGTGGTATTCTCACGCCAACACGAAATATTTCTGATGCATTATCGTGCGAGTCAATGGACACGCGCTCACATTTTTTCGTTGACCGCGCCCTTCTTTGCGAATGCGTTGTGTCACTACTGTCACTGCTCATCTTTCTTAAATGTTCTGCTCGGGGTCACCAGTTATGGAGTATAATGTAGTTGTGTAATAAGGTACCTGATGGTAAGTCCGTCACCGGAATAAACAAATAAGTCACGGTTGGACAGTTATATATTTCACGGTTCAACACACAAAAACAGTCTCACATGAAGAAGCAGAAGGCGATTATAAATACGAAATTATACGATTACAAACAGATTAGAGATTATAGCAGAAATCACAGTCTACAGTCACTAACATAAAATAGGAATGGACACTCAAATAATATTTGTTATGCGTAAGGGCAAAGTTCGGCGTAGGCGCAAGCGGCACAGTATTCGCGTCACACGATCAGATTGCGACTGGCTGGTCGTTGAACGTACTCAGGTACACGGTGTTGATAACAATTAAAATGAATGTTTGTTTCCAATGTACTTCGACCGGCCGGCACCGAGAATTATACTATAATACAATGCTAAAATAAAATTTACTATAATAAATAGAAATAGTATAATATATATGTGTGTGTGACTGTAATTGTATTGTAGATATATAAATGTAATAAATATCATAATATTAATATTAAATTGTATACATACATATCTGTGAAATAATAATTATTTCTTTAAATAAAGTAAATAAATAAATGTGTGCGTCGCCACACCTGTATGACCTTCAGCGAATACCGTTTGGTGATTCTGAGTATCAGGTACGCGACCCTCGTCGACACACTCCCAATCTTTACAACGTTGTTGACGAGAGACTTGTGGACGATAAATCCGAAACCTCCTTGGGACAGATGTTCACCCTCCCGGTGATAGAACAAGTTGCCGGACTCGAGGATTACCGTGTCCTCACCCTCTCTTCGGACCTCGGATAACCCAATAACATGCCAGCGCCACTTGTCTACCTCTTCTTCCAACTCCAGTATCTTTTCATCAGTCCTCAGGGTGCGTGCGTTATATGTTGCCAGGTCGAGTCATCGTAGGTGGCAACCGAACCTCCACCGGAGATTCTTAGCACCCCCTGCCCCGCCGTTACCATGGTCGCCACCGTAGCCAGCAATAGCGGGGCCGCCGGGGACTGGGGGCCGTTTGTTTGCGTCGTTACTCATGGGGGGATATTTGCCATAGTTGCCACGCTTGGCGAGCGGGTTGGCAACCGCAGTTTTTTTTATTATATCACTGTTGTTATCAGAAAGATGCTGCTGCCCATCTTCTGCGTGTCTCCCTCTGTCGCCTCTTACGACACCCACGGGAAGATATGGGGTAGTGGATATTCTCAACCACCACTACACGGCCTAACGGATCTTCCTCTGGCAGATATTTTTTAAATCTTTGTAAATTAATGATTAGTGAAACGACAGTTAGGTTTCAAGTGCATATAAATATGGATTGAATTTCACTTTTAGGATATTCTGAAGAATTTAATATTATAATATATAGGTGGCAGTACGAAAATTAAAGTACACATTTCTACTGCAAAATGTATGTACTAAAGAAGACGTGAACCACTCTTTAAAACGAAATTTAGGCATAATTTAAGCGCATTTAATAGGATACGTCTTGGGCTGTGTCAATACGTGTTGGCATTTCATATCGCACCTCCGACTAAATAGGGTTACAAGTTTATTGACTGTATTCTTCAAAATGGTTATAGGTACCTATAACTCCAAAACTCGCCGCTAGAAGGAGTTGAAAGAGATTTTATCAGCAGGCATATAGCGTCAATATTTAAAATTTAGAAACATGACTACTTAAAAGAATGTATAATATATTTGGATATTATACATTTTACTTGACCAAAATGAGATAAAAAATCAAATATGCAAGACTCATATCAATAATAGAGTAATACATAATGTAGTCAAGAAGATAGACTGAATCGATGAAGACATCTGATGGTTCCGTTGAAGACAGCAAGAGAGGCAAACATCACAGTCATCACAAACTAATTAACATTAATCATATACGAATGTTCTGTACGCCTTTTTACAACCAATTGTAATTGAATAAATATCAGTATCTTTTATAACTATGCATAATTAACATTAATCATATACGAATGTTCTGTACGCCTTTTTACAACCAATTGTACTTGAATAAATATCAGTATCTTTTATAACTATGCACCCCAATTAATAGACAACTAAAATTAAGATTTTAAATGATTTTGATTTTATAGTGGTGATTATTGTAGTTCCTATGTAGTATTCAAATATTATTTCATTAAGAAAAACGTTAAACGAAATTTTATTTGAGGTACGATATATCCTGGAAATACTTTATACTTCGTAAATGCATTCTTTACGAAATTTCTCGTCACTGCCCATCTCGTGGTTAATCAGCACTTAATTGTGTAATTTTTATGGAGTGAGCGCGCGCGCATCGCTGTGTTAACATCGTATAACATTAGCTCCTATATAAAAATATTATTGTTTGTAAAATGTATAATTCAACTTAAACGTTATGCATGTGAAATTGTAGAAGTGAAACTGTAGACATTATATTTGAATAAAAGTGATTTTTATAGACAAAGATTACAGTGTGAGTAAAATAAGGACAACAGTGAGAATTTTGCAAAACAGTGGACTTTGATATCAAACGCTGTTGCGAATCAAACGTATTCTTTTATTTTATACCCACTTGTGTGACTTGCATAAAGTAATAGTTTGTTTATTTGTTAAGATCTTTTGATAAGCTGTAAATATGAAATGCTTAGCATATTCGAATTCTATTCAGAAGGGAGAATTATGGGGTTCTGTTACGTGTAAAGGAACTTATCATTACAGATGTTTGAATATTACAACGGTGAAATTTATGAGCAATTTCCAACAAATCAAACGAACATGGAAGTGCCCTACTTGTACAAATGTTACTAAAAGACGTCACAGAAATGATGACACCCCAATAAAAATAAATCGTAAAGAATCGTGCCCTCCGATTTAGTTGACATGTCCTGTGATAATATTTCGCAGACAAAGGATAGTAACGAACAGTTGTCCCCGAATATGGAGCATCCTGGAAAGTGAATACTTTTTCATTTTCCCTAGAAGAAGTTGGTAAATTGCTGGATCAAAAATTAGACTCGAAACTAAAAAAGTGCACATGTTTGTCAAACCACAGAAATCAAGCAAGAATTTCGTGACGTTTTAAAGAATTTAGAAAGTGATTTCAAGCCAATAACTGAATCTTTAACACAAGAAGTAAGTAACTTAAAGCTTGAGGTCAATACCCTTAGTGAAAAAGTGCAGGCATTCGAGAATGAAAACGTGTGCATTCACAAAGAAATTGAATCTCGTCAAACTGTTCAAACAAATACACACTTGGAGAGTATTGTTACGGAGTTACAGCAGCAAATATCCTACAAAGACCAAGAAGCCCTGCTAAATGATGTCGAAATAGTCGGAATACCAGAATTTTCAGGCGAATCGACAATGCATATTGTGTTGACCGTTGCCTCTAAGCTCGGAGTATCTCTAACGGACAAGACATAGTTTGTGCTGAGCGCTGGCTGTCGGTCGCCGTTTAAATTGGCTGCATAAGGATACGCGAATAGGTAACCAAAACAACACATCATTATCTATTGAAATAATACTAGTTTTTACGGAATTTATCGCGTATATTTAACTTTTTAATTACCCGACGTTTCGAGAGATTACAGCACCCATGGTCACGGGAAGGACTCCTTCCCGTGACCATGGGTGCTGTAAAGCTCTCGAAACGTCGGGTAATTAAAAAGTTAAATTAACGCGATAAATTCCGTAAAAATTAGTATTATTTCAATGTGAGTGTTCGCGTAAATATAAGCAAATCAATACATCATTATCTATTAGTGAGCGCCCCTTGGCTGTAAGATTGACGCGTCGTACATTACGCGATCACTTATTAAAAAATGCTCGAGTGCGCCGTACGCTTATTACCTGACCTAGGACTACCACCTCACAAATCAACTACTTTTTATGTTAATGAACGTTTAACTAAAATAAACCGCATTTTATTTGCTAAAACACGTGAAATTGCTCGAAATTTAAATTGGAAATTTATATGGACAAAGGGGGGTCGTGTTTATGTTAAGCGTGAAGACTCTCATAATATTTGGTGTACCCTATTCAAAAATTTCTAAATAATGTTAATTGTATTTTGGGGCTCCTTACTATTTTATTTTTGTTCATTTTGTTACATAATATTGTGCTTTTTATAATACCTCATACTTTATTATTAATTACATGTTATTTTTACTTTTTAATTCCTACGTTTTATACCATATTTTATTACGTCTATATTATGCAGTAGTTTGCAGTAGCAATATTGTTTTTGTAGTAGTATTTTTAACCTTATTTGCTAATAAAGCTTCTGCCCCGCAGAATCTATATTACTGCGTAAACATTTTTATGACTTTGTTAATTTTTTTGGAATTGGTTAACGTTATTTTAACTTAATTAGTTTTACTTACTTTCTTTTGTTAGCTAGTACAAGTATAGAAATATGTTGTTTTTATATTGAATATTTTTTTAATAATTATTTTTACCTTACTTTATTCTCATTTTTGTGCGAATATTTTGTAATTTTTTTTTGCTTGTTTGTATGTATTTTTTGGTGATATATTGAAAATTATTGTATGTTTTATATGCATGCCGATGCTAACCAGTTCAAATTATAATATTATATCTTACTATAACTATTTGTGTGCAAACTCTTTAATTATTTGTGTGCAACATATCGACGAATATGAAATGATTATTCATGTAAAAATATTATTACAACATGGCTACTACTAAAAGTAAAAGTTTAAGAGTTGGCCTTTATAATGCTGGGTCGATCAGAAGTTAAAGCGATGAGTTTCAGGCAGCTCTGCTACGTGAATCTGCTGATATTATGGCGATAAACGAAACGTGGATACGAGCTGGAGAGGATGCCTGTGCTCCGTTAGTTCCCGGCTACCGCTTCAGTCTATGTTCTAGTAACCTATCTAGGACACGTGGTGGTCGTGTTGGTTTTTACATCAAACGAGGGATTAATGCTCGTTCTTATTCCCATGATATAATCTTTGATGAGGTGGAGCAGCAGTGGCTATCGCTATCTATCAACAAAGTTAAGCTTTTAATTGGAACGGCCTATCGACCACAATGGGTAAATGTAGAAAGGTTCTTTGATTCTCTTACAGACACTTTAACTTCGTATTCAAATTTCGATAATATAATTTTATTAGGAGATTTCAATATTTTGGATGAAAGTGACAACAAAACGCAACAGCTTAATCAATTTTTGCAATATACAAAAAACTGTATTTTTCAACCTACCCATTTTACAAAAGAGAGTGCTACATTAATTGATTTGGTAATGACGGACGTCGGTGTGACAAATACTAGTGTAAAATATACTCCTGAATTTGGTGGTCATGCTATCATATTAGTTGATTTTAAGATTAAAAGACCTAAGGTAGCTCTAAGGCAGCAAATTATAAGACCTATGAAAAATATCAATCTCTCAGATTTTGAGTCGGAAGTTGAATCCCTAAACTGGTATAGTGTAACTGGGTAACTAGGTACAATTGTGTGAACGATATGGTGTCTGCTTTCTGCAAACGCATTTTAGAGTTGTTTGATAAACATGCTCCAGAGAAACTAATAATTATACGAAAGAAACAACCGCCATGGTTCACGAGTAATGTTAAGTACATTATGGAGCTCCGTGATAGCGCGCACAATAAATATCGTCACACAAAAACTGAGAGAGATAAAATTCAATATAAGACCCTTAAAATCTGGTAAACAGAACTTTCTATACTGAGAAGAAGGCATATTTTGATTACCACATTAATCAACATTTACATAACAAAAATGTTCTATGGAAAAAATTGAAGTCATTTGCGTTACCGTCATTTAAAAGTTCGAATGACTTATCAGAATATTTTAGTGATCCTGACGAAATTAATCGTCACTTTTTGAGTATACCGGGAACAAACATCGCTTATTCATCTAATGTAATTAATTTGGAAAGTATAAACCGTATATCTGATACTTTTAAGCTAATGCAAGGTCATGAAAATGTAGTTGCAAAAATCATAATGGGAATTAAGTAAATGATCATGGCATTGACCGCATTAATATGGATATGATAATTATAACGCTTCCGAAAACTTTAAATGTTATAACTACAATAATTAATAAATCCATTACAGAGTCTGTTTTCCCTTCTTCTTGGAAAACTGCGCTTATTCGTCCAATACCAAAAAAAAGTAACCCAACAAATGTAGGTGACCTAAGGCCCATTAGTATACTGCCTTATTTATCGAAAATACTTGAGAAGGTTGTTTACTCCCAAGTTTTGGATTTCTGTGAAAAACAACCCATACCCCACCCACAATCAGGTTTTAGAAAAAATTACGGAACAGTAACAGCTCTTACTTTATTAGATTTTTCAAGGGCTTTTGACTCAATTAACACAAATTTGCTGATTTATAAGCTTTCATATTATGGCTTTGATAAAGAAACACTCAAGTGGTTCAAAAGCTATTTAACTGACCGTCATCAACAAGTAGTTTTAGACGGACACAATGGTAAAATATGTGTCTGGAAGCTTCTTCCTGTTGATAGAGGTGTATCTCAAGGTTCCGTGTTAGGGCATTTGCTTTTTATCATTTACAGCGCTGATATAATAACTGTCTCCAAAACTGTAAATACCATCTATACGCCGATGATTTACAGGTATACTTACCCATAGACCGAAAATATATTAACGCTTTAGTAAATAAGTTAAATCAGGATCTTCAACGTATTTGCGATTGGTCAAAAAATACTGCATGGTAATTAATCCTTCAAAGTCGAAATTCCTTATCATTGGCACTAAAAAGCAGGTACATGATATTGCTATAACAAAACCCGATATACGTGTTAATGGAGAGACAATTGCACAAGTTCATGAAGCACGAAATTTAGGCATTCTATTTGACAGCAATTTGAGGTTTGAAACCCATGTAACCAATTTGGTACAAAACTGCTTTTACAGATTAAAAGTTCTATTCAAATTTAAACAATTCATTACAGTTAATTTACCTGTCAAACTATGTGAAACTCTAGTTTTAGCTAAATTAAATTATTGTATAACTGTTTACGGACCTTGTTTGCTTAAGAAATCTCAAAAATTAATCCAGAGGGTACAGAATGCTTGTGAACGCTATTGTTTTAACATACCGCGACGATCTCATGTCACGTCATATCTTAATGCTTTGAATATGTTAAAAATGCAGGGGCGTCTCAAACTTTTTTCTTGCAATGCGTAATAAATACAAAGAACCCAGAATATTTATACAAAAAACTTAACTGGAGAAATGACCAACATTTATATAAAATTCGACTATGCTCTAAAGTTTTTTGCGTCCCTAAACACAAAACATCGGCTTTCCGGGGTAGTTTTAAGTTTATGGCAACTAAGTGTTGGAATGATCTCCCACCACCACTACGCACTATGACAAATAAAACCAGTTTTAAAAAGAATTAAAGACGTCACTTACTAAGCGAACAATTACTGTCATATCGAATTATTTTTACTAAATTACAGAGCACTTTTATGAATAAAATAAATAAACATTGTCAGTAGGCGGTAGTAGACTTATAAGCTCAAATAAGTTAGGATCAATAAAATAAATATCATTGAATACTTTGTTGTTACTGTTAGTTGTATTGTTGTAATAATTATTAAAAATATAAATTTTATGAAAATATTTCTATTTTTATATTAAAAATATTTCTTAATTACTAATCTGAACTGGCTAATATCTAATATTTAATATTTAATATTCGCTAATACTTGGGAAACCACGAGATGTACTCTAATATGAACAGTTGTGATTAAATGTAATAAAGCAGGGATGCGCGCGTACTGTACTCTTCATTTGTAGGGCGCTGGCAGAATAACAGCGTTGTGGGCAACTGCAACATTTATGCTGAGCTAGAGCCTATTCATTACTACAATATGTAATTATGGTTATTTCTGTGTATACTGCTTATTGTAATTTTATTGGTGGTAATGAATAAATGTTTTATTATTATTATTATTTTAAAATGCATTATTATAAGGAACTGAAAATCAACTTAATAGAATCTAAAAATATTCATTTTGAATCAATCTTAAAACAGTTAAAATCCCAAGATCACGATGTCCTCTCGAATTACATTATGAGGAGATTTTTAGGTTTGTTGAAGCAATTAACGTTTATTTTGTCTCGTGATTTTTTTTTATAGAATAAAAATGACAACCGAGCAGACAGTCCACCGGATAGTAAGTGGATGCTGTAGCCCATAGCCATCTACATTTATTTATTTATTTTTATTTTAAACAGTGTACATGCTGGCTTACAGTATGCCCAAAACGTCAGCATGCTAATTAACAAATTACAGTTTTAAATAATAGTAATAATATAAGATACATGTCAAAAGGTCAAACAAATTAAAGAATACATGTCCAATAGATCAAATAAATACCAAAAAAATACATGCCAAATAGATTACATGTTAAATAAATTAAGCAAAATGTCATTGTCAGATTGATTACATAAGATAAGATTAAGAGAATATATTACAATATGTCAAAATTGGATGTCAAAAATATAAGGGCTTTATTACACAGTTGCCCTAAGCTATCAGCAAATAAATCGGTCTCGTTATCATCTGCCAGCATGTCACCGATAAGCCGTACAGCACGAGAAGTGGGCGCGTGAGCGCCGTACCTGCTGCGCGCCGACGGCCGCCACAGATGGCGCGGCCGACGCCGTGGTGCCCCCGTCCCCTCCACATCACAGCCCAGCCGCTTCGGAGCCAACAACCCTACACTACTTAATGTCATCGGACTATCTATACGATTATGGATGATTGATAGGTAGTATGTTATAAACTGCATAGTTCGCCTAAGTTTAAGCGTGTCCAAACCCACCATACCAGTAACAAATAAGGATGGATATATGTAGATAGGGGTAGTAACCGTATTTCTGTGTATATAGCCTTCGTGCAAATTTGCGCTGTACTCGTATTCTCTCTATCATAAAAATATATTTTTCCTCATAGGGATTCCATACAATGTCACCGTATTCAAGCTTACTACGAACGTATGCATTGTAAAGTACCAAAGCGACCTCTAATCTATCAAACTGTGAAGAAGTGCGAATAACGAAGCCAAGCAACTGGCCTTTTTACATACTGTAGTCACATGGTTATGAAAGTCAAGTTTAGCGTCTAACAATAATCCGAAGTCACGATTTTCACTTACCCTTACTAAGGGCGTGTCAGATAAATTATAGCGTGTGAGTCAGTCACACACAGTTCCGTTTGCGCACCGCCCCCGAGCGGTCGTGCATACAGTTCGTGCTCCGACCTCGTGCGGAGTGCAACCTCTCGCCCGCGCGCCCCGCTCACCCCGGCTAACACCGGCCGAGCAGACGCCGTTGGTGAGTTTGACCTTTGTTTTTCGCATCGTTCTTGCCCCCTCGCTCCGGCGGGGAGGTTTGAGCGCGCTTTGCTTTTGTTTTGTTATATTAATTTTTTCTGTTATTGTTTTATGATTACTCTGTTGTTGTTACTGTTCTTGAGTCTCTCGCTCTTCTCAGAGCGAGCCCTTGTTCTTTTCAGAACATAGGGACCCCAGCTTCTGGGAATAGAACGTCAGTCCTCCCCATCTGCCACCCAAGGCCCTGTTCTTCTCAGAACAGGGACCTCTAGATTCTTAGAATAAATCGTCACCCCCCTGTCCAAATCAACATGTCTACCATGAACTTAAGCCCATTTGTGAGCCAGATTACGGCCTTGTTTCGTCAATTAGGCCAAAAACAGGGAGTACCCGTTAATGTTGACGAAACCCTTCTCTTCTCTCTTCTCAAAGAGACCCCCATTGCCCTTCAATGTAACCCTCCGCCCGTCATCGCGACATTCTTAGCGGAGGATGACTCCGAAGCTATGAAGCACTCGGACACCTTGTCTGAAACTTCGTCCACCAGTAAGAGGTCCGCTCCTACGTCGTCTCCTACCCATAGCTGCTCGTCGGAATCATCACAGTCCGATCAATCAGTTATTGATACAACCCCCTTTACGGAAGTGAAATCCAAGCGCGGTTCGAAACGCGCTGCGATCTCTCGCGCACCTCCCGCACCCACCGCGCCTGCTCGCTTCACCGCAGCCCCCGCGCCTGCTCGCTCCACCGCAGCCCCCGTCGCTGCCATAAAGAAACAGGTCCCGCCCCCTGTCTTCCTCAGGGACAAGGCGCAATTTACTAGACTTTCTAAAGTCTGTTACGACGCAGGCTTTAAATATGACCAAGTCACCAACCTCGGTGAGTTAATTAAAACTATTCCGCAGTCTATGGAAGACTTAAGAAACATCACCAAACTATTCACATCCGAAGGTGTGCCCTATCACACCTACTCTCTCCCTGAAGATCGTAAAGTCATGGCTGTCCTCCGCGGAGTTCCCTTTGAATTCGCCAACGACGAAATCCTGGAGGATCTTAAGTCCCAGGGGTTCCCAGTTGAGGCTGTGCACAAGATGCACAGCAGTAGGGACAAGAGATACTCACTTGCCCTCCTCATTTTGTCCAACGTACCGGAGGCGAAAGACATATTCCGACAGGTACACACTGTGTGCGGCCTGTCGAGAATCAAAGCCGAAGCACCCTATAGGCGCGGTTTCCGGCACAGTGCCACCGCTGCCAACTCTACAGGCATGCGGCGGCCAACTGCTCGGCCCCTCCCAGGTGCGTTAAGTGCCTAGACCCGCACAGCTCGAAAGAGTGTCCTCGGCCCCGTGATACCGAGTACCCACCCGCTTGCGTCCTTTGCGGACAGACCGGCCATACGGCCAACTTCAGAGGCTGCCCTCGCGCGCCTCGCCCCAATCTCGGCAACAAAGCTGCCAAAAAAGCTCCGCCACCGGTCAAAGAACGTACATTCCCGGCTCTCCCATCCAAAAAGCCCCTTCAGGACAACTCCCAGTCACCTCAGGACCTATATCAGCCCCCTCAGGGCCCTATAGGCCTCCTTACCTTCGCCTACTAGGGCCCCCACATCAGTCGGAACCCTCTTACGCCGATAACGTTGATAAAGTATACACTGCTATCCGCAATATCGACGTAAGAGAGATCGCAATTTTAACACGCAAACTGCGCGCTTCTCAGTCCCCTCAAGACCGTTTGCTCGCGCTTACCGAGCACCAACACCTTCTAAACTCAATATAAGTAGTCATCCCATTCGTAAGCTGCCTTAATTAGGCAGCAACTCTTCCCAGCGGCTACTCGCCGCTAGCGCCCCCCTTTCACCCAAGGGGGGTCGCGTTCGATACGGCTTAGAGATCTAGTTAGACTATTAAGCCGGTCCCTAAAAGGTGGGGTTTAGTGGGTAAAAGTCTCCACATAACCATGCAGCCGGCTGCGTGGTATGCTATGAGCATTCCCCACCTCCCTCCCCCCGCTTTCCGGAGGGTTGCCCATATTTGCTTCGGACGCAAAAAAAAATTATATTCTTTTTTTAGTGGACAGCGTTTACGTGTGAATGTTATTATTTTACATTTATTACCATTAAACGGAAGATGATTTAATACACTCCAATCCATAACCACATCGATGTCCCTTTGAAAAGTCAGACGGGTCATCTACACCTAGGCTTAACTTGAGATCATCCGCGAACAACAGACATTTGGAGGCAGTCACGCTATTCGATAAGTCATTAATGAAAATAAGAAAGAGAAAAGGCCCCATCGTACTTCCCTGGCTCACTCCAGATCTTGTGTAATAGTCACTAGACTCAAATGCACCCACTTTAACAAACTGACGTCTATCGCGTAAGTAATTTGAAAAAACTTGACGAGTGCCGGGGCAAAGCCTATCACCACCAATTTACGCAAGAAGATATCGTGGTCGACCAGGTCAAATGGTTTCTTAAAATCGAAGTACGCAGCATCCACCTGCCTACCGGCATCCAATTCAGCATATGTATAGTCAAGATGAGACACAAGATTGGTAGTTGTAGAACGGGCAGTTCGAAAACCATGTTGACTATCATGCAATAAATTCTGAGTTTGCTTATTATTTGCTGACATAAGACAATTTCAAATAATTTTGCAAAGACTGACAAAACTGCGATCGGTCTAAAAGACGAAACGTCATTTTCACCATCAGTTTTTGGAACCGGAGTAACCCTAGAAACTTTCCAAATTTCTGGATACTTAGAGTGAGTCAGTGACAAGTTAAAGAGGTACAGAAGCCGACTCTCATAAGCGGATATGCAGTCCTTTGCCAAAAAAACAGGGATACCATCAGGGCCACACGTCGACCTCGGTTCAAGCTGCCTCACTGCTTCCTTCAGCTTGGTATTGTCAACAGTATTCATGGTGATACAGGTGGAGTCATATTGACTATCTGCGGCACGTACCGCGTCAACATGGTCCAGTTCAGGAACTTCGTTCTGATATACCGAACTAAAATATTTCGCAAAAGCGTCTGCCGCAGATTGCCCAACAACTTCGACACCACTGGAAGAATAAACGTTCATACGCTGCCTGTTATTCTTCCTATCCTTAACGTACTCCCAGAATTTGGCCGGGTCGTCAATTATATTTTGTTGAGTCAGATGTAAGTGCTGCTTATATGCATTGTCAATCAAGTTTTTAACATGCCATCTATAGTATTTAAATAATTCCTTGTTGAACTCTTTACCTTCATCCTTATACCGTTTCAAATGATAATATTTTTTACGTATATTACATATAATATCAGTATTAAACCATTTTGGATATACGTACTTATAATTCGGCATGTAAGGGGATTTAGTTGGAACATATTGGCTGATACAATTATTATCCTGTATGTTCGGAAGGCGACGTTATCGATACGCCTGATGGATCGCGACGTAAAATGGCGGGAATTGCAAATTTTTTGCTAATTTGCAAATTTTGCTATATTTTCACTTTGAGACAATGTTTATGGTTAAAACTTACAGGAATTCTTGTTGAATGTATAAACTATCGAATAAGATTATTTTTAGTTGCTAGAAATAGTAATAAAATTCATAAATTTATGAATTTTATTATTATATTATTTTATATTCAACCCTTTATAGCATAGTAGTAGTAGATACTTCACTTTTTAGTCTAAAATTACTACTAATTTGAAATCTACATGTTTGTTTTGGAGAAATCTTTATGAAAATGTTTGGAAATATGTATATTTTTATGTTTTATGTGTTTCTATTCGTTACTCATACCAAAATATAAAAAAAAATAAAAAAAACGAAATTCATTTTTATCTGTATTAAATTTCGAACAATATTTCAAATATATTTTTGTGTGAATTTGAAATAAATACAACATCAAGTTATTTGAAATATGTTATAAAACAATTTTTAGTTACATTTTACACTAAAAATAAATGAGATTTGGAAAAATAACACATTTTTGACCCAACCGCTAAAATGGGCCTTCTCAATTTCGAAGTACTTTTGGCTCTTACTTTTCACCTTTTATGCCACAAATTATAAATCTACGTGTTTGTTATATTACAAGGAATACACAAAAGTATAAAACTCACATTTTTATTTCAAAAACACACAGAAAAACGGAGAAATCAATAAGCAGTATCAGCAATAGCTCACACATAACCACGCCCTACTTGTGTACGAAGCCATTACGTCAGAATGATTTTTATGTTTACTTTTAGTTCGAAATTGACAGATTATAGTACCAAATTAAAGAGTATGTCTTTGTCTATGTCTGTTTTATACATTTCAGTATAACTTTTAATGAAAAACCTTTTTTTGTCGGGTTCGCCCTCATAAATTCTTAGTAGGCATATGTGTACCATTACCGAGCGGGCCTCGCGCGTTGTGTTAGTCACATGTGTACCACTGTTGAGCGTACGGGTCTCTTTACCTTCAGCCTTATACCGTTTCAAATGATAATATTTTTTACGTATATTACATATAATATCAGCATTAAACCATTTTGGATATAAGTACTTATAATTCGGCACTTAAGGGGATTTAGTTGTAACATATTGACTGATATAATTATAACGACGGTGATAGAATAACGCAACTGCGTCGTCAATGTCTGCAATTACAAACCTATCCGACCAATCTATACTTTTAATGCCATGTATAGGCCCAGAAAGTCTGCTTTACGCCAATTCGAGTTTGGAGCAACTCCCGGGCGCTGCGCCGGCGGTGAAGAGGACGGTGACTGGACCTGTGCGTCGCACTGAAACCCAAGCGTCACCTCCAGCAGGGGGTGATACTTATCAATTATTACTAAGGGTTCTGAACCCTCGGACACTAAGACCAGCTCCGGGTTAAAATTGCTCAACACGAGATCTAACACGCCATCACATTTGTTATACACAATATTAAGTTGCCCACAATAGTCCACAATAGTCACAAAATGAATTAAAATTATCCTTAACATTAACACTACAAGAATTCAAATTAAAATCTCCTATTATTAGGAAATTGAGAGAGTAATATGCAATGATAGCATTTTCAACGCACGTCAATACGTTGAGATATAGATTATCACTACATTTAGGAGGCAAATAAACGACACAACATAAAAACTTTCCAACACTTTTTCCACCAATAATGGCGAAAAGCAGTTCCATATCAGACGTATAGGCATCTACATTAGTAACTTGTTGCACCGTATTGCAGTTTCGTATAGCAACGAGCACTCCTCCCCACCCGACGTCCCTGTGCGGTCTTTACGTACGACTAAATACTCCGAAGTAAATAATTCGCCATCAAATACGAAACTGTTCAAAAAGGTTTCAGTCAAGGCTATAACATTAAAGTTGCATTGAGTCACATTATTCCTAAAAGTATCCGATTTTGTACGTAGACCTGTAACGTTTTGATAACAGAAATATAGGTTACGCACTTTCTTTCTTGGCACGAAAGTTCTGCCGCCACGGTTTTGTACAGATGCCTTCAGCCCAATTATTTGGTGACATAACACTCTCGCTAATCCTCGACGGGACTCCCAGCTTGAACGATGAGTAACGTCCCCTTGCTTTCAGTTCTTCCACTGTGCAATCATTAATCCTCGATGAAGAATCAAAACGCAAATGCGTTGTCACCACTGAGGACTAAGATCGTATGCTTCGCTTCCAGTAAAAAAGGTTCTCCGGATCTCTTCCCTCACCACATAAGACACAGCAGTATTAAGCTATTATTTTACGCTGGTATTCTGTGAGAGCGTGGTCCTTCTCCGGTCGAACCAACCCTTTCGTGCTACAACCATAATAGATGCAGCGTGGCTCTACCACGTATAAAGTGTTATTATTATAAGCGAATCCGTTAGTATATTTTATTTATTATCAAACGAGGAAAATGGGCTATTTATTTAATTATAAACTACAAGGAAAATTAATAGTTGCTTCAATTCATTGCGCTCACTTTTGTTCTACTCCGCGACATGGCTAGTAAATCGTTACTGTATTCGTTTATTTTCATTTTAAAATTGCGATTATGTTGGTTGCAAACAGGTAAGTCATATTCTGCGATCGTTTTATTATTAATAATTTTCCAATTTCGTTAGCTCGTAAACTATCTATGTGTCACTTCCAGTTGAAGAATTACTGCCGTCACCGGTTTCGGTATTTTAGAACTAACATAAAAAGCGATATTTTGATTGTGCTATCAACCTCTCACGGCTCCCAACGAAAACGATATGGATTCTCTTGCACCGCTAACATAGGTTATTAATATTTTTCAATAAAAGTGTACGATTTTAATGTTAGTACAATAGTACAAATTAAAATTGATTGATACCTTTTTCATACAAAATTTAAACCACTACTTAAGTTTATTAATATTAATGTCAGTAAGCCATAAATATTAACGATATAAAATCTAAATGAGAATAAATGTTGCCTAATGAAGAAATCTGAATAATCATCCTGCGACCAGACTTGAAGTTTAAGTTTTTTGAAGTGAAAACTTCTTTAGCAGCGTTGTACGCATTTTTGTAATGGGTAAAAATTTTTAAACTCGCGTCAGGACACGTGACCCTAATCGAAAATTCGTAAGACGGATGGAGAGAGAGAGACGGCCGGCGCGGCGTAGGAGAGGAAGTATCCCCCTCTCTTTCTACGGTGCGGCGAAAATGTATACCTGCGCCTGCTGTTTCGTTTAGGCGGCACAGTGCGCTTGCGCGAATGTTCGTGTGTGATTATTAAAGCAGCAGATAATTAAAGCAATTCGTGCAAAATTATTCCCTAATAACTACAAAATATCAAAAATGCACAACGTTAATATTCAAGTTTTCACTTCTGCTGTCACTCCCGGAGTGCAACCCGTAGTTTTTTTAATAAATCGATTTTATAACATTTTTACTATACGACAAAGAACATTGCTATAAAAAAGACTGTGCTATAAAAAAGATTTAAGAAAATATTAATGCCTATATATACGTCCCACAGCTAGGCACAGGCCTTCCCTCATTTCCGAGAGGGTTTTAGGGCAAGGAATTGTCCGCCGCGCTGCCCCAATGCGTGTTGGCGAACTTCACATGTCTTCAAAATACTTTTTTCTTATTCCTCAGGTTTCCTCACGATGTTTTCCTTCACCGCCGAGCACGTGGTAAATCAGCACTTAAAATTTCAATTAACAATTTCATTGTTGACGGCGGGGATCGAACTCGGGTTACTCGCGTTCTGTTATATTTACAGCGAGTGTTAACCGTCCAAGCTACCACGGCTTCTTTAAGCCATAACAACTTTAAGCCTGCTCTCTAATAAAAAACAGCCTCGCAATATGATCGTTCATCACTCTCGCGGTGATCAGTCGATGGTATGTCTTTCCTAGTCTAGTGGCGTAGGGAGTAGTAGAGCTGGGATTAGTGGTGACGGGATTGGTGCACGCAAGTGTGTGAGGGTGGGAGGTGCTCTTCATACTTAATTCTTACCAACTTTAGTATAAAGGATTTCCCTGATTCGCCTGATTCTATTAATTATTATATCAAAATTCATTTTTGGGCAAAATACATTTGGTTAAATGTACATGGTATTAGCGTTATAGAGCCACGTTGCAGCTATATTATAGTTGTAGCACGAACCGGTCGGCTCAACGGGGGCAGGACCACGCTCTCACAGTACCAGCGTAATGCTGCTGTGTTTCGTAAGCTAAGTGTAGAGATCTGGAGACCTTTTTTACTGGAATCGAGGCATTCAATCTTAGTCCTCACGGGTGACACCGCATTGGCATTTTGATTCTAAATTGGTGATAGGTGTGGATGTATATGGGCCGCAGCATCCACTTACCATCAGGTAGACTGTGTGCTCGTTTGTCACCCAATGCTATAAAAAAACATGAAATAACTATATTACCATTAATTAAATTAATTTAAGGTAATTATTTTCGAAAGAAAATTCTCAAAAACGTAGAATAGAGAAATATGGTTTTATGAGCTTGAGATATTTTTTATAATATTTAAGTTGCAAGAGTACTCTGGATTTCGAGTTATATGTGGTATTTTAATTAATGTAAAATAATTTTTCAGTTAGGTAGGAGTGATTGATGGTTTTTATGACCGTCCGTCCGTCCGTGGTTATAATCGGAGAAGCTAGGTGCTAGAAAGCTGTAAATCTGCATGATTATAGATTTTAATCACGCTTTCAAAGCTGTGAATAAAAATCAAAACTAAAAGTTTAGAAAAATCCCTTGACGTCTAAAAAGGGTTGATTTGTAGTGTGGTCTGTCATAATAGACAATTAAAAATAACTTTCTTTAGTCCTTCCTACATTTGTGTACCTATTGGTTCATTGTAGCGATAGACATATCAATAATATTTAATATATGGGTGCGTTTGGCAGAAAAAAGCGCTAGCAAGCGCTTGTAAGCAAAATGGCGATCGTAAGCGGTAAGCGCTGTCAAATCGTAAGTAGCTATTTTCCTCCAGGACACGATGTTAGTTTTAACCGGGGAATCTATACTAATTTAAATATATGTTTGTAAAGTATTCATATTAAAAACTTACCAATCATGAGTTTTTAATAGCATGTATATGTTTATTCATGTCATTATATTACTTAAAACTAATATTGCACAAAACAACTTATAAACTCTACTTCAAAACAAACAAATTAAATAAGCAAAATGGCGGATTGTGTCAGCGCTACTGAAGTAGCAATCGTGTCCTGGCCGAAAACTATTTTAGCGCTTATAAGCGCTTGCTAGCGCTTTTTTCTGCCAAACGCACCCAATGTATTACACGTATTCACCTACCTACTAACTACCCAAAAAATCCGTCGAAACTGACGACACTGATACCATAACAACTATCTAAGTATAAATGGGGACATTCCTTTACCCAGAAAATGTTAACTGCAGTACCCCCTAGCAAGTTAAAACCATAACAATCATCGTAGAACCATCGCCAATTAATCACTAACCCCTTACAAGAAACGTTATCTAAATCGGTCAAACCATATAAGAGATTAATTGATGAATTCGATTGCACAAATTTGAATATTGCCATGCCCCCTGGTGAGTTATATCCATAAAATCTACTTAAGAACCATTTCCAATGAATTACAAAACCTCTACAGTAAACCCATAAACTGTTTCTAAATCAGTCAAACTGTTTTGAAGATAAATGGGAACGTTCGTTTGAACAAATATGTTTATTGCGGCGCCCCCTGGCGATTTTAAACCATAAAATCTATTTAGGAATCATTTCTGATGAATTATAAACCCTTTAGAGAAATTGTTTCAAAATCGGTCAAACGGTTATGGATATAAATGGGAACATTCGTTCAACCTTTTCCGTTCCAAGGAAAAAACATTTTTATTTTGGATACTTCTATACAGAGAAATAGTGTCATATAACAGTGAGGTGTTGTTAGATATGTCTTTCTAAAATATTGGGGTATAAATTTGGGGTATATTGAGTAACAGTTTTTCAATTCAGGTGTCCCTTTGCGAATTATACTTTTTATTAAATTATACTTTTTATTAGAGACATGTGTCCCCCTTCCTACCAATTAAACCGTCGTTTTAGGGTTGTTAAAAGTATGCGTGATGGTATTATAAAAATTGAAGTTAAAATAAAAACTAACACAGCTAAATAAAATTAACAAATCAACTAGTAATAGTCGACCAACTTATAAAATGCACTTCGATTAGTAAGCATTTCGATATAATTCCATAGAAAATGACCGAATACTAGCTGCATTATAATTTTGTTATTGTGAACAAAAAACTTTTTTACAAAATGTTATATTGTGTTACTATAACTTTACGTTATCTTTTGCGAATTAGGCGTACATGATCGATCGGTAAGAGACCGATTTTAACATACCACTTTCGCTTATTTTTAGTTAGTAGTTATTGCAGGCCTACAGTTTCATTGGTGGTAGGTTCTTCTTATTTTAAGCGTGGAACCCTCAAGATTACACAGCGGTGGTTCAGAAGAAGGTTTGTTGCGGTTATGTATATTTTAGGGTTGCACCGCCGGGAAATAATATATGGATAGGGAATCATATAACCATTTTTATAAGGACTTGGCGTATTGTATTAATGTAGATTGTATTATTTTTAAAATCGCTTTTATTAATCATTTTTGTATACCACTCTCCAAAATTCTGCTTGGAAAATAAGTCCTTCGATTACCATCGTCTTATCTAAGCACATCGTTCGTTGCTATAGCTGTCAAACTGACTTAATATGATCATATTAAGTCAGTTTGACAGCTTATATCAAGAATGTTCCTTTTAAGTTTACGTATTCTGACGAGAAACTATTAAACAGTTTACTGTCCTTTGTTGCTCCTGGTTCGATACGTACTTGGCTGGTTCTATTTATAGACACAAGTGTCACAAACGAGCAGTCACTCCACCCAATTTTAATGACTGCAATGGCCCATTGCCGCCTTGGTCTCTTTTCTATTTAGAAATACAATGCAGATGCGTTGCAACCTTAAAGCAAGTAAAAACCTTCACCTGATCTCAACATACTAGGCACAGCACCAATATGCTGGTATTCTATGAGAACCTAGTCCTTCCGTCGAGTCGACTCATTCATGCTGCAGCAGGCTTCTACCATATCGTGTAAAACTGTTGAGGATGTACTCTTAATCATAATTACTGTCAGAAATCATCAACGGCACAGAATCAGAATTATGTACGATTGTATAATTCTAGAATTTTAACGTTTTACATTTGTTGTATAAATAAATAATAAAAATATTTTGTAATCTATATAATATTTTATTAATATTTTAAAATATATTAATATTTTATTTTAGATTACAAAATATTTTCATAATAACATAACGTTGTAGCGCAGTTATTGTCGCTGGCAAACGATTCCCAAAAATATAGTTACAAAGTCGCGCTACAAATTAGCGTGGCGACACATAGTATGCACTTACTAATATTCACATTGCTAATTACAAAGATTAAAAAAACTTAAGAGGTACGATAAAGAAAATTTATAAGTGTTAAGGTACAATATATTTCGGAATCTGTAAATTGTCACAAGCGCCATTATCTATGCAAATCCAAAAATCAATGCAAGTGCACAATCAAGATTGCTCACTGTAAGGTTGAGGTTGAGGCCTGCCAGCATTTTTATATCAATGACCATTAATTCCCTATTTAAAAACGTGGAATGTGTTAAAAATGTTTTCTTTTTACAGGTGGAATTTCAACTACCATACCATTAAATAAAGAGATCTTAAAAGATGTAAGTGCTTTAGCAAAATTAAATTTACGAATCTTTCATAGAAAGTACTATTATGGTTTCTTTTCCAATAGGTTACGACTACTGACGGAGATACGTGTACAAGTAAACTTCGTGAGTTTATACTTTTCTTTATTTAATATATCTTATTTATTACTTTTTTGAACTGTAAATATTTTCATAGTTTGTAACAATATTTTTTACAGATACGTGCTCACTAAAAATGGTATGTAATAATTTCAGATACTAAACTTTTTTTTTAAATTACATCGCTAATTACATATTATTTTATTTTTAAACTCAGACAACAAAATATTTAAAAGGCTTGGCAGGGCCTCCCGGAGAAAAAGGAGACAGAGGTATAGATGTACGTACGTAATTTTCTGATTTTTTTATCGAATTGCTCATAGGCATATTTTGTCATAGTTGCCACGCTTGGTAGGTGGATTGCCAAACACAGTTTTTTTTTTAATTATTTTGGGACATGCTTTTTCCCATCAACGATTTCTGCCAAAAACGATTACCAGATGATATCGAAAAGGTATCAAATGCTTTGCTTAATCAGTTAATAATTAGTAGCCCAAGCTACCGCGGTTAATTTAATCAGCTTATAGATTATTATAAATAAACAGATTCCCTATCCGCAAAATAGACACAACAGGACTCATAGGACAGGGAGAGGGTTAAAAGTAACGCTAGTACGTAATATAATACGTCCGTTTTTTTACCAAAACAGAACACATTATAATTGTTTCAATTTATCAGGGTCCAAGAGGAGATACAGGATCACCAGGTTTACAAGGAATTCGTGGATTACCGGGCGTTGTGATGAGTGATAGGTCTGTCTGGCACATGGAAATGCTTGGTTTGGTAGATAATGATGATGAATATATTGAATTAGTTGAAGAATTATCGCCTGTTAATGATCTGTGTAAAGATAAAAGAGATAAAGAAAAAGTCATTATAAATGGTACGTTTCAGTTTATTTCACGAATGACAGCACAGTGTCACTATACGTTGGAATTTTGATTTGATTATAAATTAGTGAGGGTTAAAGCAAAAGATAGAAAAATTATTTAAAACAAAGTCATAATCCACCTGATGGTATGTGGCTATTTCATCTCACGGAAACCTGCTCCAACTTTAAAAAAAAACTACATATGCGTCGTCAACTCTGAAGATTAAGATGGACTGCCTCACAGCTTAACATTATAATGGCTTTCTAAATCCTCATGATCAGAACACACTGTAGTTTAAGCATCCTTGCTTGGCAGTAGAAATAGGTAAGAGGGTAGTACCGAAGCAAATAGACTTTTAACCACAAAAGGAGTCCTACCACCTAAAGAAAATGACAGCTCGATATCACAGTGGATAAGTATTTGGCTGCGGTGCCGCGGACCGTGAGTCCACTCGGAACAGGTACTGGTGTAGTCTAAAACCATTAAAATAAAACAAAAATCACAAAAAATGTTGTTTCCGTTGCATACAGATAATTAATTTACTAATCGACTGTAAATGCAAAATTTTCTCGATCAGTATGATATTAAAGACCAATAAGAAGTCAAAAATTTATTCAAAATGGGCTTTATTCCTAACAGTCAAGAGAACTAAGCTATCGCTTTAACGTACGCTAGTGCGGAAAACCTTGTGAAAAGAAGTGTTAAGAAAGTTACAAGTAGACTTTTTCCAATAGTTATATTTCACTCTTGTACAATATAAATACACAAGTCTAAAAGTGCGTTAAATGAAGTCATAATATCTATATATTGGTAAATTTTGAAATAATTTATTAAATTAAAAATTATTCAATTCGTAAGACACTTTCTTCATAAAAATGCTTTTTACATGCATCTTCAATCTACAATATTAAAGTTGTGGATATCATTCTTTTTGAATACGGTAAGTTTGGAAATAGTTTATTTTCATACATTCATTCATTATAGTCTATCAAATTTCCACTGCTGAATTTAGGCCTCCCCTATAGATTGCCTATTCGATATCCCCAATATTTGCTATAGTTGTCACGCTTGGAGTTGTTTAAAATGAACACCAATAATATAATTACAAGAATGTTTTCATTTATCCCTGCTTATGATTTTATTTTTTGTTACAGGTTCAAAGTGGAAGAAAGAACTCCTACCATTTGAAGTTACTTGTGACGCGTCAGGTTGGTCTTGTCTTGTGAGCGCAAGAAAAACTACAGAATTTAATTATGCCTCGGAAATGGAGCCATTCTGGTTAAGCAAATTAAACTTTAGTAGCATCGATTTTTATGGGGTGAGTATCAAAAGAATCATGAAACAATACTTTTATTCACCAAGTCGTAGACTATCTGGGTAAGCACCACCTTCCCAACTAAAGTTGAGAAAAGAACTGGTTGTAAACAAACCGACAATTTTTATAAAGATTGATATGTATAATTTCATTCCATATAGGTTCGCGTATTTGATTTCATAATCTTCTTTCATCGTTACCAGCCCGTGAAAGTTTAGTGCTCAATCTGGTCGTCTCCAATTAAAGGGAGGATTTGCCTCAATTTTTACGCTTGGCAGTCGGCTTGAGGATTGCAATGCCAGACGTCTTGCCGGTGCGTGTTGTGTGACGGTGTGTTTCTCATACCTAAAACTCAAGCGGCTGTCACTCAGGACACTTCAATACAATATCGCCATCTGTTTATTTAGCCTGATGCAATGCTATACGCCCCGCCAAACGCCTTATTTAAAGAGCATCATGAAATAGCAGCTTGAGCTATGAGTAACGATGAAAGAGCAAGTCTTATTCGATAATATTTCGATGATATCACGGACGTCAGTCTGAACGAGACTGAAAGCAGGTAGAATACTGATACAAGTTGTACTTGAAGTCCTTCAGAAGCTTTCAATTCCGTTCTCCATGGTGGCAAATGCTGCGGTCTTGTTCTTAAAGAAAAGCGACAACGTACTGGAACGATTTCACTTCTGAGCCTCGTTAACAGGCTGCGAATCATCTCGCATGCGTCTGCATGATGAATGCCTTTCAATCTTTTGAATGGACCTATTTCACCTCTTTCATAGACCACATATACTTGGCAAATTGTAAATAAGACCGATGAGTACAATCGGACACTTTACTTTGCATACGTGGGCGATGCTATAATCCCTTTAGCGGTGCCTAGTTGATTGTCGGTATACCAAAACACTAAAGTATTTGAACAGTAGGACTACAATGGTTATCCGGGTACAGAACCAGAGTTCAAAACCAATCCAGCAGAGAGGTATAAAAACAGGGTAATGTTTTATACCCAAAACTCTTCATTTCCATATTGGAAGACGTTTTCAAGCAACTGGACGGGAAAACAATGGTCATTAGATCACTCACCTTCGATTTGCCGACGATATAGTTCTTAAGGTGGGATCCCTGGAGCACCCAAGCACTGTGCTCAATGACCTCAATAGTGTCTCCTAACAGAGAGGTCTTAAGATGAACGTGAACAAAACAAAGGTCACGTGTAACGTCCATGCCACACCTATGCCGGTTTTGTTGGGAGCACTACGCTCAAAGTTTTTGACGAGTACGACCTGGTACAATAGTTCAACTAGATAAGTACAACATCGACCGAGAGGTGAATTGCTGAATTTAATAGAATATAATAGAATAAAATAAAGTAATTTTTATTCAATATAGATCACATGTAATTCATATTGAGAGATATTTTTTACTTTAGAAAAAACCTCTGTCCTAGGAAGTACCAGCATGAAAACTAAAGGACTTTTTTAAATTAAATTTACAATACATGATTACAAACTATTTAGAAAATTAATTTGAGGAACGCGACCACCTCATTCCTATTTTTATTATTATATATGAGTGTATGGTTATTATCAACTTATCAACCGTGTATTCATTTATATTATTATAACCTTTTTTTATACATTTTGGTTTCTCCACGGCTAGGCCGTGTTCTTGAGATGAGCACACATCTTCTTGTCAGGTATACATCAAATTTTTAATGATAATATAAAAGATATATAACGTAAAACACTCACGCCTGTCACCCAGAGGGGTAGGCAGAGACTACAGACTTCCATTTGGCACGATCCTGACACACCTCTCTTGCCTCCTTCACATCCATACACCTACGCATACATGCTCGTCAGTTAAGGGTACTCCTAATTTGGCCCGTTTTCAATAAATCGCCAATTTGGTCGATAAATTTTCGCCTAGGACGTCCCTTTCCGACTCTGCCATTCACTTCTGCACCATAAATTTTCTTTGTCACTCTTTCCTCATTCATTCTTTCCACATGACCAAACCACCGAAGCATTCCTTTCTTAATCCTGGTCGCAACATCATCTTGCAAACCACACTCTTCTCTTATTACACAATTTCTTACCCTGTCATTCAGATTCAGTCCTAACATACTCCTTAACGACCGCATTTCTACTGCGTTTATTCTACTCTCGTTAAAGTAGGGACCAACACAGCATTGTGAATTGCCATACGTGCCTTTTTCGACACATTTTGACTCTTCACAATAGAGTGCAAGGCCCCATTTGCTCTATTTCCCGCATTCACTCGTCGTTCTATATCCTTATCATATCTCCCATCCCTGCTAAATACGCAGCCCAAATATACAAACTCATCTACTTGCTCGATCAACTCCCCTTCTATTCTTATTTTACAAATCGTACTTTACTACTTTCTTCTCTTTCAAAAACAATAACCTTCGTCTTACTTGCGTTCACTTTCATACTCCTTTCTTTTAATGATCCGTTCATTAATGTAACCATCATTTGCAACTCGGCCGCCGACGACGCAAGAATAACTTGATCATCGGCGTACAAAAGGCATTTGACGGTTAACTCACCCATTCTTAATCCGCATTCTTCAACTTTCAAATTTTGCAAACAACTGTCCATAAATAGGTTAAACAGCCACGGGGAAGCCACACAGCCCCGTCTGACACCTTTATGGATGTCAAACTAGTCCGAGTAGACCCCGTTGATCCTAACACAAGCATTAGAGTCCCTATAAAGAGAATCCAATGCCTGTATCAAGCCAGCGCTCAACCCAAATGAGTTCAGTGTTTGTCATAGCAAATCCCTATCCACTCTGTCATAGGCCTTTTCCAAGTCCATGAACGCACAAAAAACCTTTTGGTTTTTGGCCAGAAACTTCTCCGCGATCATACGCATGGAAAAGACTTGATCTGTACATCCCATTCCCTTTCTAAATCCCGCTTGCACATCCCAAATTTTTCCATCAGTTTCTTTCATGACCCTTTCATTCAGTACCTTAGCATACAGTTTTCCCACAATGCTAAGAAGGCTGATGCCACGGTAGTTTTTACAGTCCTGCTGCGACCCTTCTTCCTTTATATACTGGGACTATCACGGCTTTGCACCAGTCTACCGGTACCCGCTTCAGTTCCCAGCATAAATTAAACAAGGTGTGCAGCAGGTCTGCCACCAATTCCTCTCCAGCCCTTAGCATTTCGAGTGAAACTCTATAATATCCGGCAGCCTTACCTGCTTTCATGCTTTTCATAAAAGATATATAAATATAGAATAACATAAATAAAGTCCAAAAAAAGCTTGTACAACCAGTGCGTATTGCCAGTGATTTTAGATTTGCGTCGTGGTCTTTTCTTGCTAGCCTTAGAGCTATGGAGAGGGCTATGCTCGTAGTTTTCTGCGTGAAAATATCCGTAGTAGAACCAGGTTACCAGGCCGAAGACGGGAGGGACTGTTAAAGTTGTGAAACGATCTACTATCTTTAATCTATTTACGAAATGTGATGAACATGACAAATTGTGCACCCTTTGGGAGAGATCTATGTCCAGAAATAGACTGTTCAAAGACTGAAGAGGTGGAGGAGTAAAGTAATAATTTATTATTTTTAGCTAACGACACATCAGCTTTATTATTTACAAGAGCGGGCATCTTCAGCTAAGATGACTATTAGATATCATTGTAAAAATTCAGTCGTACTGCCAGAAAATAAAAATAATTCTTTACGTCTTTTGTTGTGGAACGATGTTTCAGTAGGCCTCGACTCTGACGAAGAAACACCATTTAAGTACACTGTGTCAAATAATAATTGTAAGGTAAGTCAATTAATGCTCTTTACCTTCACTTAGGTGAATTATTGATTGGGTGATTAGGTGAATTATGATGATATTGCTTTAAACAAAGGTAATTACTAATGCGTAGTTACGAAAAATATGAACAAGTATGAATATTTTTTTAAAATAATAATTATATAATTAATAAAATTAAATAATTAATAAATTGACGGAGAGTAACAAATACTGCCCGAAATGACAATACTGTAATTGACTGTCCGTCGTAGATTGTAGATGTATATGTCTATGGGCCACAGCAACCACTTATCATCAGATGGACTGTGTGCTCGCTAGTCACCCTTTCCCTATAAAAAAAAAAAAAACAAAAAATGGACTATAGTGCTTTTCTATAACTTTGATGGATCTGGTATTCAAAAATTAACACAAATAAAACAATCTATTTTTATTCTTGTTAGTGTCGTAATTTTTTTAATAAAAAACGTTACTCCCACACTAAGATTTTCTCCTGTATCGTGAAGGCAGTTTACATAAATAAATTGCACAAGGACAAATATCCAGACCCGGAAAAATTACTTATAGGTCATACGAATACTTGCTCCGTGCGGGATTCGAACCCGCGGCCCTTAGCGCTGTAACTCATTGCTAAGCTACTGCGCCACGGAGCCGTCAAATATCACGTAAGAGAAATTTCTTTGTAAGTCTTTTGAATACTAATATGAACAAGTATGAATAAAAAATCTTACATATTTGTAAAATTGACGGAGAGCAACAAGTACTGCCCAAGATGACAATATTGTAATTGATATTCGATCGAAGCTTGTGATTAAGCTTAACCCTAAACTTTAGACAAACACTAACTGTAAACTGTTTATTCTACTATGTAACGAAATTAAATCTGTATCATATCTTTTACAGGAACAGGATGACTATGAATCAAAATGGCTGTACACTGATATAACAATAGTCAGTTCTATTGGTCGTCGCTTACCCGTTATCGATTTTCTAGTTAGAGACGTTCGAAACGAAAATCAGTTTCTATCTTTAGAAGTTATAGATTTATGTTTTCGTTAAAAATTCATGTTAATTGTTGTAGTAATATATAGTATTAACGTTTAAATACCTATTTATACTACTAACTTTCTCGATGTAATAAGTAAAGTAAATAAATATAAAAAGCAACAATTTAATATAATGTTTTTGATTTTGCTAAGAAGTTTTTAATATTCGTCAATTGGCATAATTTTACATATTGTTTCAATAAAAAAGTTTCGGTTGTCAGCCTGCTAGCCAAGCGTGACAATATGGTAAAACACCCTCTAATAAGGCAATTAGTGAGAGCGGCCTATGTTCAGAAGTGGAATTATAATAAGCTGTAATAAATGATGGTAAATTAAATGATTATACACACACACACATATATATATATATATGTGTGTGTGTGTGTGTGTTAGCTCAAGCTTAAGTTTGATATGTAAAACAAAGTTAAGCATGAGTGCATGTAGTAAATTATACCAAAATATTTGTTACGAATCTAATAAAATTACATAAAATATAAATTTTATTTCCTTTGCCTTCCTACCCTTCTTCAGTTTCAAATTCAAAGAAATTCTTGCTAAACTAATTTTTTGTAAGTCATTTAAATAAAGCAAGCCAAGCGACAAGCCTGAGCGTCGTTTGTACTGAACGTGACCCCTTTTCTCATTTATAAAACATAAAACTATTTATGTTTGATATAACTTTTAACATAGACAGACACCTTTATTTTAACACACCTGAAATGTTTTCTAAGTCTAAAAATTTTTCCCTAAAGAATTCTTTATACAGAGCACCTTAAAATTACTATAATGTAGCTACTACATCATCATAGTTTCAACATCTTTAAACCTCTCAGATACTTTTTTTTCTAAATTACAATTATTCTATATAGACAGTAATTTTTCGATAATCGATATACACAAAAAGTAACTCAGAAAACAGGAGTCAAGAATTAAAGTCTCGACTTCTGAATGTGAACTTATTTTATTCCTTTTAGTTCTTTGAAGACGGCTTTAACTTGTAAACATAATTTAATTTTTTTACTCTTTTGATCGAAATCGTAATCTTAGTATGTCTAAATATTGGTATTAAAAACTTTATCCAATAATTTTCGACCATTAGGGGTTAAAGTTTTTCTCCAAATTTATATGAGACCACACCTGAACCATAGAATAAATAATAATACTACCAACAGAAGTTGCACTCCTTTATGTTGTCTGCTTGCCGACTTTTTATAGCCTATATAATTATTATTCAATAGATAAGCAGCGCACGTAATCTCAATAAAACTAGCGCTACGCACAAGTAACCATATTGCTTTACATCTTTTCCGCTTCCTACGTTACGGCGGTCTTTCCGTGGTTACTAAGGAATGTCAATAATGAGTAAAAAAACACATTGCGAAATGTTAATTAAGCTACTTAGGTGAAATACCTATTCTGACCATGATAAATTGACCATATTTTCGCACCTATTTGAGTTCTGCGATGCCTAACGCATGCAACTTGCAAGGCCATTCATTGGGAATCGCGATGCTTGGCTTGGAAGAAATAGGTAGATAGTGTAAACAACAAATAACCCCGAAAACCAACTGCTAACAGAAATGTAATCGTATTCTACTTAGCTAAAAATTAAACAAAAGTTTTAATTTCAGTATTTTGTGTAATTATTACCTAAAATATATTAATAACAATATGTATGTAAAAAGATGCTTGGATAGTAAAGTAAATTTCAACTAAGTTTTGTAATAAAGTACGCAGGTATTACTTCAGTAGATAAATTATTACATAATTATTTAATAAAATTATTATTATTCTATGTTATAAGTACCTATCAAACAAAAAAATATAATGTAAATTCACATTTCAAAACTTCCTCCTAAAATCCACGTAACTTATAGAATGATATATATGAAACCTTTTGTTGGTAATTTAACATCTATCCACGCAACAGTTATAGTAGAAATGACTTTTTGCCATTATAATTGATCAAATAGGTAGTGTACGTTAATTTTTAAATTACATTTAAACTTTTTCAATAATTTTATCCTAAAATTAAAATATACTAAACACTAAACACACATCTCGGGAAAACGTCTCCGAGTACCGGGACAAACTTGTGACTAAAGTCGAGTCTTTGCTGAACAGAGTCTCGGATTGGGGTCGACTAAATCTAGTCCAGTTTAACACCCAGAAGACACAAGTTTGCGTGTTAACCGCTAAAAATAAGTCCTCTGTCGATTCTCCTCTGTTTCAAGGCACTCCCCTTGTTGCCTCAGCCAGTATCGGAATCCTCGGCGTCGACATATCGAGTGACGTGCAGTTTCGTAGTCACTTGGAAGAGAAGGCCAAATTGGCCTCCAAAAATCTTGGCGGGACAGTATTTCATGCCGGCACACCACCTGCAATTTTACAAGGCGCAGGTTCGGCCAAACATGGAATACTGTTCCCATCTCTGGGCTGGGGCTCCCCAGTACCAGCTCCTTCCACTTGACCGCATCCAGTGCAGAGCGGCTCGAATCGTCGACGACCGAGTGCTTTCCGATCGGCTCGATTCACTGGCGCTTCGAAGAGATGTTGCATCCCTTTGCATGTTCTTTCGTATATACCATGGGGAGTGCTCTGAGGAATTGTTCGGATTAATCCCAGCCGCCAAATTTCGTAAACGTACTACGCGGCAAACGTCTCGATACCATCCACACCATCTGGATGCTTGGCGGTCCACCACTGTACGTTTCAAAAGGAGTTTTCTTCCGCGTACAACCTCTGGGTACCTTAACGCTGTTTACGTAAATATAGTGTTTTGTAAATATTAGTTGAGATGGTCTTTGTTTTTTTTTATTGAAGAGGGGACAAACGAGCATGCGGCTCACCTGATGTTAAGTGACTAACCGCCGCCCATGATCAACGGCAACACCAGGGGAATTGCAGGTGCGTTGCCGGCCCTTTAGAAAGGAGTAAGCTCTTTTCTTGAGGGTCCCCAGGTCGTATCGGTCCGGAAAAATTGCCAGTGGTAAACTATTCCACAGAGAGACAAAATATGTTTACACGAAAAAGAAATTGGAGACACAATTTAAAGTAGTGTAAACGTTTTTAAATAAATAAGGATATATGCATATAATTGATAGGTGGGTCCATGAGTCACTATCCATTTACCATCAGATGGATTGCATGCCCGTTTATCACGATTACTATAAAATATTGAAACCATTCGATATTACTCGCAGCGCTCGGGAATTTACGACACATATTATTCTCATCACGTGTACCTAAAACTTGAAAACAAGTGTGTACAACCAGTGCGTGTACAACCAATGATAATATATGAAAATGAGCGTAGTCCTCCACTACTAGCCATATTGAGGAAGCTCAGCCGCTCAACGAGGTAAGGAGAGCGCTATGCCTGGAGTTTCCTGACCTGATCAGGTAAGACATCCAGGAAGTCGACGGATGCAGTTGGCTTAGGACTGTGCCTTGTGACATTTCTTCAGGGACGTGTATGTTTAGCGCTCTGTAATAATGATGATGATGATGATGACACAGTATCTATTAATTTACGGCGCTTAAATTACACAGAGGTAGCGTGGCGGACACTTCCTTGTCCTAAAACCTTCTCAGAAATGAGAGGAGGCCTGTGCCCAGCCCATCCTAAAACGTTCTCTTATTTTTTATTTTACAGTAAATCATACCATGGTAATCACATCCGTTTGGAGCTCTACAAGAGCCCTAATTTCTTCTACCTTGGCCAAAAATTGACTAAGATTTCACGAAAATCTGTGAATGTACATCTTTGATTAGCTACTCCAGTTCCAGAAAACTGCTTAAAAAAAGTTTTAATGGAGTTCGATTAACGAAACATTAATGTACAAAATGAGCACTTTTATATAATCCTATTAGTGTATAGTTTGTGGCAATGGTTTTTAAAGTATTTAAAAAAAATTGTGATAAAACGTTACCTCAACATTAGGATTTTCTCCTGTATTGTAGGGGCAGTTTACAAATATAAATATCACAAGGATAAACATCCAGAACCGAAACAATTATTTGTAGGCCATACAAATACTTGTTCCGTGCGGAATTCGAACCCGCGGCCCTTAGCCCTGCAACTCAATTGCTAAGCCACTGCGCCACGAAACCTTTTGGTTCTGACCTCTCGCTCACGAAGTTTCTTGGTTTTATTTCAGGATTTCATAAAATTTATTAAAGTTGTCCATATCAAATCACAGAATTAGAAGTGCGGAGAATTATTTGTTATAATCACTCTGTTGAATCATATATTTAAAAAAAAACTTACAAGGAAAAGATTCATTCTATTTTTAAATATGTAACATGTATCACAAGGAAAATTTATGTTTAATTAATGACATTTCGCTCATATTTATTCTACTCTTCGACATGGCTGGTAAATTATTTCCAAGTTTACTAATCTTCATTTTAAAATTACAATCATGCTGGTTTGGTAAGTAATAATATTAAAATTTTCTTATTATTTGTAATCAAGCTTTATTTTAATTTTAAGCCAGTAATATTCATGTTATTTGCGGTAATTGTAAAAACATAATACCTATTTAAGAAGTATGATTTACGAGTACTGCACGATGTTGTAATTATAGTTCAATAAATTTAGCTCATTTTTTTACTATCACTTAAAACATAACTGAACACTCGAATGAATGGTACGAAAACTGTTTTAAGTATAAAAGATGATATACTAAGCATATGTCATATATGTAAGTAAGTCAAAAAAAGTCTGGGGCCATTGAGTCCCTTATAATATTAAGGACTGAATCTAATTATCAGGCTAACTGTACGGATCATTCTATAGTATTTATTCAGCTATTTTTTGTATAAAAAATATAACCTACATAGGCTTAGCCAACAATTAGGTTCAACCGATTGCGGGAAGTTAAACTAAGGTTCATTCAACTTATTCATGATACAACGAGTAATGCCAGTAGAAATAATAAACCCAGGTTTGTTTGAACTTACTTAGAATTGCACATAGGTAAATCTTCTTAAGGTATAACGGTAGCAAACAAACGTGGTCCTTGAACACAACAAAGTTTAACTCCACCATCTCCGAAACTCCGAAAGTTTAAACAAAAACCAACACGCAATTGTTTATTATAATAGCTAATTTTGGGTGAACTTTTTTGTTAGAATTGAAACCATAATTGTTTATGTCATGTGTTTAATAAATTAAAGTTCATATAAAACAGTGTTAATCGAAACTTGTTTCCAGTTGATAACAGTGTTAAATAACCGTATTAAGGAAGTAGTCAAAAGCCCATTGGCATCTTCTAAAAATCATAAAATATCTCTTCAATAATAGTTAAACACACATCAATGACCTTTTTTAAGGTTCACTTTTCAACATGTCCTTTTTTTGGATTATGGATAATTTTATTGCCATTTTCAATTTTCGGAATAGCTACCATCAATATTCTGGGTACAGCTGACTAGAACTTGAAAAAAGTTGACGTAATTTCCCTTATCTCACCAATGCTGCATGTAGTTTATTTTATAATTATTTATTTCCTTTTTGGTAAGTTTTAATTATTTAACTGTTATCTTAGTTGTTGTAGCTCATTTCCATGTTTTCCATTTTACAGATAATACTTTTACAGAAATTCCTTTAGAAAATGAATCCTTGAATGTTGTGAGTATTTTTAACTAAAATTAAATTTTTATCATATATTACGTTTATACATTCATGAAAATGTTCATAAAATATATAATATTTTTGGGCAGGTTACAAATACTGGCGGGAATATGTGTACAACTAAAATGGGCAAGTTAATTTTTAGTTCCCTATTTGATTATTAACTGATAAACTATTTTTATCTATATTATAATTATCTGAACGATTTGAATTGATTTGATTTGAATGTTCATATCTTATATTATATTAATATCACATTGCATGTTTATGTTTTTACAGACACGTGCTCATTAAAAGTCGTAAGTAATACATACATAATATAAATAACAAAATTTGTTATTTTGACGCTGTTAATAATATTTTCATCCTATGCAGGCGACAAAATATATACGAGGTTTGCCCGGTCCTCCCGGGGAAAAAGGAGAAAGAGGCGTAGACGTAAGTCAACTTATGTATATTGACTGTATCATAAGAAACCTGATAACAGATAATTGGAGTGCGCGGCACTTCCCTCCTTGAATACGATTTCAAAAACGAGAAATTTCTGCTCAGTAATGGAACGTAATGTTGCAAATTTATATATATATATATATATATATATATATATATATATATATATTTATATATATATATATATGCAATGAAGTATTGTGGTAACGGTGTAAAAGAATTCGTAATGGAGTAACCATTACAACCCGCGGGTGTTGAAAGAGGCGACTATGTGAAATGCCAGAAAAATCTTATAGCTTCCGCTAAATGCCAGTATAACGACTAATTATTTCGCCTATACAGACCGGCGACGAATAGCAGCGTTGAAAGTACAGGACGTCTAGTACTGTGATCGTCAATCAGTGCGCTAAATGTGACGATTAAGGTAAAATCTCTCTACTACGATAGATGGTCATATATAACCGTGGTCTTTAACGGTGTGAATAATAAAAAAGAACGAAAGCTATTAATCATATTTCCTATATGCAAACATTTCATTGCAGCTTGTCAGAAGCCAAGAGTTGTTATCGGGAAGATGCTGTTGCTAATCTATATAATATATTTATTTATGAGAAACCCATATCCAACCGTCAAAGACTACGACGGATATGGGCCTTTTCTGTTGTAGGGAGGAGTTACCTAAGTCGACACGCTTGGCCGGCTGATTGACGATATATATGTCGCGGCCACCTAGCTTAATTAGCCTTGTAGTTAACGGCTTAGCCTTAAAGATGACAATGCAACGTAATGTTGCTAGTCTGTACCTAATTATGCGCTATGTGTTATATAATATAAATGTACGCGGCTTTATGGTGGCCCAATGGTCACCGCAGTTGCTCCATAACCTACTGTCGCTGATTTACAAGATAGGTGATATGTTGTATTAGACGCATCGACTGAATATTTTTCAGCTAGTTGAACGGTGCCGTTTAGTAAAAAGGCTAGGTTGTTAACTAAAAGGCTAATTTTGCTAGTTGGCTACAACATATTAATATATATTTACATATATATATATATATATATATATATATATATATATATATATATATATATATATATATATATATATAAATATACTGGCGCAATTTATGTGCCTGTCAGTTTATTTACCAAAAGTAATAAAACTTTAATTTCATGCTTCACAAGCAGCGTTGGTATTAAACTCATTTTCTGCCAACGTCACTCTAATTAAAAATTTTGAATGTGAAGTTGAATAATGTGAAATCCAGATAAAATAGCGTTAATCCGTTATGTAATATGTTCACTGGACATATTGACCCATCACATTATTTAACACAATTAGGCATAAGTTTGCGTGCAATAGTGAGAGATGGCATTTGCTCATTATTGGTTATTTATTGGCTATTACTTAGAATTTTTTTTCTAATTAATTCAGGGTCAAAAAGGTGATAAAGGATTACGTGGTCCACCTGGAACGATTGGAAAACAGGGTATATGTGAATTGAGTGACACAGTTAGTGGTAAGATTATAAAGACATTAAAACGTCAACAACTTTAAGAATTTTGTTATTTAAATTTACTTATTTTATATCTTAACAGATGCAGACAGTCCCGAAGGTTCTATGTTAGGTGACAAGTTAGAACCCTTAAATGGCCTTTGTAAGGATTATCCAGACCTTATAAAAGTTCTTACAAATGGTAAGATAACTTGAACAGATCATTTTTCTATTATGTTATTAATACTTTAGTTTTTAACATACTAATTTATCTAAAATTATATTATATACTTCATATATAATAATATATTAAAATAACTGTTGTTTTTTTGTTTGTTAGTTTTCTATGCGTTCCTATACCATTCATTTGAATATATTAGAACTTTGCTAAGCTATTTTGTGCAGACCAACCAAGACTACTGACTTACTTCTTAATATCCAGTGCAGTGACGCTGTAAGAATATCCACTATCCTATATCGTTCCGCGGTGTCGTAAGAGGCGATAGAGGGAAACCGAAACAGTAGATGGACAGCGGCATATTCCTAATAACAATGCAAAATAATAACAGACTGTGGTTGCTAACCCAATTGCCGAGGACAGTAACTATGGCAAAATTCCTCCTATGAGACAATTGAATGTGGTTTTTTTGGGTGTTTTGCATCTTCTGCCTCGTATAGAGGCATCTTCTGCCTCGTGTAGAGGCATCTTCTGCCTCGTGTAGAGGCGAAACACGTGTCGTATTATCGTCGATGGTGTGTCTTACCTTGAATAGTGGTGTTGGGAGTAGTGGTGCTGGGACTAGTGGTGATGGAGTTAGTGTATGCAATTGAGGGAGGGCGAGAGGTGCTCTTCAATCCAAGTAAGACACATCATTGTATTTATTTAGCGGAAGGTTGCAAAGAAATTTATATTTTTATTTTCTAATGTGTGTAACAGGGCGCTTTTGAAAATAATCCGAAAGCTTGCCTCATTTCCCTACATTTTCCATAGGTCATTGTGATATCTAGTAATTCCCTGATTGATATTATATAAGTATGAATTCATACCACAGCTAAGCACCAGTCAATTTTTTTTCCAAAAAAAAAATTACTTCTTCCTATAATTTTAGTAGTGCCGATGAGAATTTAAATTAGTGCACTCGTTTTCTGTGAAACTTTAAGAACAACGTTTATGAGCTTGATGCCCTGGACGTCCACGTATCTTTGCCTTACGCAAGTTATGTTATGTATTTACGACAAGCGTATGAACTTTTTATATGTGGGTGCCGTGTAGATGATGGAGAGATTAGGTCGAATTCCTACTTGTTGAGTTCCCATGCCGACTTATTGATTGTACTATTCGTATAAAAAATCCTGTAATTTTCTATGGAGACGCAGCCAAATCTCTTTGAAGACTTAGAGCGTCTCGGGACTAGTACTCGCTCGCTGGTAGTAATGATAATGGCCAAAGACGACTAACTAAGTACCACCTATCATATTCCTAGGTCGTTAATCATAACCTATTCGTAGTCAATGTAAATGAAATACGATATAGAATATAGTGTTACAGATTTATGAACAAACATTGCAAAATAATTATTTCATTTCAGATTGGCTTCGTACTTATTAAATTTAAAAAAAATGTCGGAAAATTTTATATAACTTAGTAAATGCTCAATAGACACAGACAATAATTTGACGTGTAAACGTCAAATTAAGTAAGGCTAATAAAGTAAAAGAAAATTATTGGGTATTAAAATAAGAAATCATTGCAAAACGTACATATACGTGGTCTACCACGTATATTTATGTACGTTTTGGCTCTTTTGCTCGTTTGGTATGATTAAAGCGCGAATGGGTCGGCTCGACCGGGGAAGGACAATACTCTCACAGAATACCAGCGTAAAATTGTACCTTAATACTGCTGTGTTTCATGTGGTGAGTATAGAGATCGGAACACCCTTTTTTACTGGAAACGAGGCATTCCATGTTAGTCCTAGTGGTGATAACGCAACTCCGTTTTGATTCTTAACCGAGGATAAATGTAGATGTCTATGAACTACAGTATCCACTTACCATCAGATAGACTGTGTGCTCGTTTGTCACCCTTATTCTATAAAGAACTGTTTGCATATGATATACTTTGTTCATCCAAGAACCGAGAGTGCGAAAACTCACTTTCTGTGTTCTTAATGATAATTCTACTTTTGACTGAAAACAATTTAGAATAGACACCATCGTAAAAGGTGTAAGAAGTTTGGCACTTCGATCGGAAATCCTCCCTATAACGGGATAGGCTCATGTACAGCTGTGGAGTTTTCGAGCCTATAACAATATATTTTAGGACCGTGGTAGTTCAAAAGCCTTAATTTAACAGTACGTGATCTATTTGGGTTCAATCCCCCTCGGCACCATGAAATTTTTAGTTCCAATTTTAAGTGTTGATTTACAGCGTGCTCGGCGATAAAGAATCCGCGAACAGCATTGAAGAAGTTGGTATTTATCCATAACCATTTAAAAAAGTAGAACGGACTGTGGCTAGCAGTAAGACATATATGGGTTGTAACTATTTTTTTCCATTTTTAAGTTTTAGGAACAATTTTTTAACAATAGCAGACAATTCAATTTTACATTCTGCATCGTATAGTAGGTTTTTTTTGATGAATCTAGTATTCGAGGTATTTGAATAATATGTCGTATGTATTAGTCCTTTTGATGACCAAATGACGAGCTATTCGACAGATAGTTTCATTCCATGGGCGATGATTTTCAATAAATCATTTTACTTTTATCAACGTTTGTATTATGATATTTCTTGATTTTGCATTTGTTTCAAAAATTAAGCGTTTTTCTATTAGACATTTAAGATAGAAATTAGTGATGATATTTAATTTGATGAAAAGTTTATGATAAATAAATTAATAAATCTACCTAAAATAAAAATAAAAAATTGTTTAATCCGGGAACGATCACTTTCGTCACCTATTATTAGGGATCGGAAAATATTTTATGTTCTAATCATAGTTTTAAAAGAGTATAATGTGCAATATTCACTTCTCATTAAAATAAAAAAGAGTAAAAACACAAAAGTAAGTTTTTAATCAATGTATCTATACGTGCAACAAATAAATTTCATGGATGTTATAACGATGTTATTAGTAACGGTTACTCACACTAAAAGTATCAAATAAATCTTAGTAGTATTAAAACGTTTTTTTTTATTTAAGTTATATTACAAAATAATAGGAACTTCAAACAAACTACACATACAATAACTAGGACTGTTTTTGTTTCACCCTCCAAAAATAAGCGTTTATTCGTTGGATAACTAAGAGTATATTCAAGTTTCGAAAGTTTTATCATAAAATTGATAAATTGACACTTAATGAATACAAGTTAATTAACATAAGCTCCCTTTTGCTTGCTACAGGTACGAAATGGATTAAAAAATCCTCGCCGTTTGAAGTAACCTGCAAAGAAACAGGTTTAACATGTCTTGCAAGTGTAAAGAATACAAAACAATATGATTATACAAAAAAATTGGAGCCATTCTGGTTAAGCGAATTAGGCTTTGATTTCAACGATTTTTATGGGGTATGTATCGTAATGGTAAACCGACTGAATATTTCATATTAATTAATCCAACGTTCTTTTTAATCAAAAATCGTTATTATAAGCCAAATGATGTGATGTAAAAAATGGCAAAAATCAGCTTAATGTTGGTATGGTTTGTATGGTGAGTGTAGAAAAACGAAGACCATTTTTACTGCTATCGAGTTCGATAGCAGTAAAAATGGTCTCCGAGTATCGATCTAAATTTTGATTCTTAAAGCCCGGCTACACGCTCAATCTTACTTGCACAAACTCTAATATACACAAGAAAGCGTGTACGTTAATCCAGTAAAACGGTATACGAAACAAGCAAAATAGTTTGTATCAATGCTTAATTTGCTCAGACTAAACTTGCACAAACAAGCATGTTAAGACGGCGTGTGGACACGAAACATGTCCTTTGCGAAAACTTTGTACTAACTGTTTGCGCATGCAAGACATTATCGTGTATACGTTGTGCAATGTACCACGTTGTTCTCGCAAATTTATTTGCATCAATTGTTTGTTAGCCGGAGCTTTTATTAAGGTTATCAATAACTACTAACTATTATGTAGATAATACGCCAAGCTTATTCTCCGAAAAGCGCACTGTATTAGATTAAAAAATGGTATCTGACAAACGAAATTATTAATTTTTTTTAAATTAAGAAATAAAGATATAACATATCACAAAATTAGTAGAAGTTACAAAATTTATGTAAGTAATATTCAAAAGTTCTCTCTTAATATCCTGGGGTGACAAAACATCTACATTTTGATTCTTAATCGACCGAGTATAGATGAGTATCGAAGGGACAAAGCATTGGACTAAGTTTGTTTATCACCTACTTATTCTATAAATTAAAAATTAAATAAATATTTTTTTATTAGGAAGAAATACTTCTATGATAAAAGCCCTAATTAATTTACATTTTTTTGTAATTTGTATGATATGTTAATGAATCCCTCATTTAAAGTAGACATTTTGTTTGTCTGTAAAAGCTTATCAACTGTGTTTACGTCATTGTACTAAAAGTTTCCTCGACAAATTTTAGCTTATAAAAATCTTTTTCTGGTTTTTCTGGTTTTAAGCGAAAATTGTAACCGGTAAGAAAAAAACATCTAGACTTAATTTTCAACATATTTTTGTATGTTTTGGAATTAAAATTTCATATTCTTCTTTAACAAACATTTTTAATAAAATTTTTGACAGCATATCATACTATAATATATAAGCAGGACAGCTAATTTGTAGAGCGATGAGCAGCTGACGACTCCGCATTGTTATGTGTCGTTAGAGCCTAGTTCGCCAGTCAACAAGGATTATATGCATGTGTATAGGAACTCTATTTTACTTTCTCCATACAGCGTGTATTATTATTTTAATTTAATTGAAATAAATTATATCATCATTTATTAACGTTTCGTGACAATACAAGGGCATAACCCCGTTTCGTGGTGTCCAAAATTACCGGCACAATGATCGAATCTTGTCATGGCACCGGCATATGGCTGATATAAAATACCTGCGACGGGCAGCAGTAAAAAGGTGTGAGGCGTGTGGTTGCACTGCTGATATCGACATATTAACGGTGTGACACGAATATTTCAAAAAGTAGTGAATATAATTGATCGCGTAACATGATTCTATAATTATTATTATACCTTAATGTAGCACCCGGCCCGGCTATGCCCTAGTGGGATCTATTAAAATGTGTTTTCCTTTAGGTTTAATAAGTAGATTCTCATAAATAACAAATTATTCGTCTGTATAACATGTCATGCTCAAAACGGAAAAAATTTTTGATAGGAATTTTGGTAGCTTTTTTATTAGACAACACAAAGATATTTATTTTGGCAGTAACTTAATTGGGCTACCTTATTTAGAAACAAAATACAACTCAACGCTTATATCTATTCCTGCACCATTCAATGTCTTCATTCATAGTCTGAGTTCAAAGCTGAATGATTGTACAGAACTGCTGAGCTAATCGTTGATATGAACGTGAAAAGTTTTAGAAGTATAAGTTAGGTACGTACATTAATATTTTTTAGTTTAAGTTATGGAACGACCCATCCGTTGTCAAGTTCATGATTTTTCATACATTGGGAATTTGCCCGTATCGACAAGCAACAGTCGACGTTATTTAGGACATCTGTCATCTCCAGTAAATGGTTCGATCAAAAAGATTTTATTCTAACACCTAGTTGAACACCTACACAAAAATTAGGTTTGAAGGCCATAGCATACATAGTGCAGACCTAGTATTTTCTTACAATTTTGTACAGGATTGGATCTTTTATTTATTAGGTAACTCATCTAGTGCTCTCAATTTAGTTTCGTCTAATTTTATGCATTTAATATACAGCAGTTGACACACCACACCACATTTCTGTCATTCAATGTATATATAATAATACACATGTAGCATAGAAATGGACCAAATACGCGAGCCTGGTATATGAGGATTAGAGTTTTAGGAACTTTGAATTAAAAAATTATATTTAGTAAGTATATCGTATGTGTCTTATGGAGTTAAATTGGTCTGTAGGTTAAATAAATATCACGTGCTGTAATATTCAGTATAAGTCAATGCTTTCTGTAATTTTTCGTGTAAATATCGGGACGCATCCATCGTTTATTTCATTCTAAGGCATTTGCAAATAAACGTTATTTTCTGATCTAACTTGGTTGTTGAGAATTTTGGCCTATCGATGTTTCAATGTTTTCATAATGGTTGATTAAATATTTGTTCGTTCACATTCTTTAACTGATTAAAATTTATATGTCTTGACATTTTACGGTGACAAAAGTAGGTAGTTCATGTATCAAACCGTTTATCTTAGCGATGCTCCACTGAATCTAATTGAGAAACATTGATGGCAATAGTATACCTATTTTCTGTCTTATATCGCTTTACAAGATACTTTTAAATGATCTTAACACTTATATAATATTGTAATTAAGATGATATAAAATTAGATGGATGAATTTTATTCTAGCATAATTTCATAAAATACCATATTGATAATAGCATGGTTTAACTTCTTTTGAACCGAGTATTTCAATAATAAGTAGATAAGATAATATGATTTTTTTTAAAGAATATTAACAATGCTATAAACATTACTAATAATAAATTCCCCTTAACCACTCGTGGTAAGCCTAAATTGCTTGTGTTACGAGTGGTTCACGCCAGTAGTCGAATGGCGGATTCGAACCCATGACCTTTTTGAGTTCGCGGTCCGCGTCCTGCCATTAGGCTACTGTCGCTTCGCTTAAATTTTACATAACGATATATATGTAACGACATATAGAAAACAAACGACAACCGTGCAATACAATGTCTTTATCGAATCGTTGTCCAAATCACGAGTCATGCTTCACTCTTAGCTTTGTGTTGTCGTCTGCAAGGGACTACTATTATTTATCCCTGCAGGTTTCGGGCCTCGGGGTGTTCCCCATTACCCGGGCAATTATCACAGCCCATTTCTATGGGCCGGTCCTGGGAGCCGTTGAAGAACGGCATTGTAGGTTATCTTCTTTGGCGTATTGCGTGCCACTAGGTAGGTGCTTCCGAAGAGTCAGCAGTCTCAAAGCCCCGTGGAGTCCTGCGGACGATGGGAGTTGACGCAGGGCCAATCCTGCCGACAGGTGTGTGCTCCTGATAGCAGCACTCCGTGCCTCAGGTACTCCTTCCTAGCTCTAGGTTATGGCCTGTCCTAGGCATAGTGGGTATGGCTTGGGAAGGATCTGCCGAAGGGTCAGCGACTTCCAGATCCCGCGGAGACGGATCTCGACGCGGAGCCGATGTCACCAACAGGCGCGCGCTCTTCTAGCAGCACTCCGGGCCTCTGGAGTTCGCTTCCAGCATAACAGATGACACGCATTGTAGGGTATGTGTCATCCTGGGAGGGATCAGGGGCGTCCTCGAGGCTCGACGCAAGCCGAGTTGACCCCACAGCACGTACACCCACTGCAAAGCAACGCGCTGTACTTCTCCCACCCGGGCGGAAGCCGACGACCGACGAACGTGACCGGCTGCGAGCGCGGTCCGGACGCGACTTTCCCTCTTAGAACGGCCAATACTTACCAGCAAGCACCATGCATTACTATGTTGAAGATACGTTCCGTACAAATATAAATAAAAATAGTTCAGTACTAAAGAACGGCTTGCGACGCGACGCGTCATTTCACAGAGTACTTTCTAATATACTGAAACGTCATTTACAGGCACTCACTGCTCGCCGCGCTGTGAGGCGTTTGTTATTTGTAATTTCTTACGGGTAGCTTTTGAATTTGTGATAATTCTTTTAAAGTATCGGATAATATTTTCATTACATGATGTTAAAGAAAATTTTGGTATAAATTCATAAATATAAAATTGGATAAGGATTAACACCAAATAAAGCAAAGTAGCTTCACAAAGAACATTATGTCGACATCATTATGAAAACAATGTCGACAAATGAATTTTTGTTTATTTTTATTTTCTCCAATTGTGACCTATTTTACATTTGATGGTTAAGGCAGCGTATGTCATGCCCCGAAAGCGGCTTTTCACAACTTACAAAACATCGCGATTTATCTACTAATTATATCTACATACATTATCCTTCCGGAATAAATTCTCTTAATGTTTGTTACCAGTGGGTAATCCATAGGGTACATTAAAATAATTAAGCGTGCAAACAGACACTTAATTAAAATTTAGAGACGACTTTCTTCGTCCATTATTTTTAAATTAATATCAAAATCCAAAAAAGGAATTCATAAACAAAGTTTGTGTTGACTACCGCTTCAGCATACTTGATAAAATCTTCGTTAATTGGGTGTTTTAGAATTATAGGACATAGTAAATAAGGGAAAAGAGACTAGACTAGAAACTGAAAAGTCGTTGTTTTATTGAAACTTTTATAAATTGTAAGCTAATCTAGAGATGTTAATATTTTTCAGGTAACAACACACCAGATTAACTACTTACAAGCTCGTGCATCATCTGTTTCGCTGACTATAAGATATCATTGTAAAAATTCAGTAGTATTGCCGGAAAATACAGACAAATCATTACGAATTTTGTTATGGAATGATGTAATAATAAGCCCGTATCCTGGAAAAAAGACCCCCCTTTATTATAATATACTAAATGACAACTGTAAGGTAAGAATATTAATAAATCATATATTATTTATTATGTTTATCACCGGCTTAACCATCTGAACTAGTTTTATAAATGATGGAATGAATTTTGTAACTATTAAAAAGTAACAAACGCTTCTGAGATATAATTTGTGCCAGCCACATAAAATCTTAGACAATAACGTAACGACCATATTTACCAGACATAAAAGATTTTTGACCATTACGTGGTATATAGGTGTGTAATATATTCTCGGTTTGGGTATGGTAGAAAAAATATAAAATTATGAAATATTTTCTATTTTCCATGACATTAATACATTTACTAGTTCGTAAAAAAAACTTTTCTTGGTCAACTTTCCTCTTTTTTTCTCTCAAGCGGCGAAACGTGGCTGAATATTTTTCTGCTTTAACGGTTTAACATTTTTTTGTGTATTCGATGAATAAATAGTTTTCTTTGGAATCGCAAAACACTGTTTCCTAAATATACCATTGCATATACTCCTGTTCATATCCTGTCCTTTACACTCAGGTTCAGATCAGGCAGGAGATGTTCTATATATTCTGTTTATGATTCGGAATTATGATAGTGTGATTTAGGCTTCGGTATGTTTCGCTTGCGGCGCGATACAGCGCCGCCACATCACCCCCCTTGTTCCGACCGGAGGTCGATAGTGCAGCCTCGTTGCCGACGAATGTGCAAGTGCCAGGAGATTGCCTTGTAGTTTGGGGTGAGTTGAGAAGAAGGCAAGTAATCTGCGAGAGTGTAGTGAAGCAGAGGCGAGCAGCAGTAAGGCTCAGAGCCGTGCCGAACACTGAACCACAACGAAGGAACAGGAAGCATTATTATTCCAGTGCTGCAATGAACCTTGTGAAGCTAGATGGCTTGCAGGATATGAAGACGGCAGACGATATCTGCTCGGGAGCGAATAGGTGGGGTATTTTTATGACGATGATGAAGCTTGAAGTCCGAAGGTAGTTGGTTGCGTGTTCAGATCACGTCGGGTGGTCACCATTGTGGCCGAAGAAGGAAAAGGGGAGATCTCCCGCCGGGCAAGGTGTTTTTCCCGGGTAGCGGCCAACACTCCGAGTGATAGTTCGGAGATATTCTATATATTCTGTTTATGATTCGGAATTATGATAGTGTGATTTAGGCTTCGGTGTGTTTCGCTTGCGGCGCGACGACAGCGCCGCCGCAATAGTGATGAATACACGTTACATTTCCTGTAATTATCCTATCAAAAACACTTGTTAAATTGGCACCACACAGCTCTAAATACTCCCTACAATAATCAAACCCACGCCTGCTTCTGAAGCACAGTAAGCATTCGCGGTACCCATATAGCACTAACGTTTGTGAGGTTGAGAGTATTGTGATTTTGAGGTTTATTGTGAGGTTGAGGTTGAGAGTGAAAGAGGTATGTAAGGATCGTGACACTTGGCGATCTGTTCTCTCTGGCTACCCCGTTAGGGATTGTGCGTGAAGATAAGTAAGTAAGTAAGTAAGTAAGTAAGTGAGGTTGAGATAGTCACGCAATATGGTGTGTATGATACCATCAGATAGGATAGTCATTTCTGCTAACATCTTAATTCTTACTCGTGCATCTTCTAGTACAAGTTTTAGTTACTTAACTTACATTTTCTTCTGTAGCTGTTGTGACATCCGAGCGGAGGTCACTTTAGATGCTTTCCCTGCCTCTTTTGCATTCATTTGATCACTTTTGTACAGTTATTAACATCGAAGGAGCAAAGACTTGGTAAACGTCCACCATTTATTCGTGGATTTTTTTTATGTTTTCCTTGTTGGTGAGGAATTAATCACCGTACGGTGTTCGATTTTTTCATCATTGTCGAGTCAGTCATTCCCGTCTTCTATGACTGATGGTTATATAAGAAGCGATGAAGTTATAAAGATGAAATTTCATATTAATATCATCATGTAGAATCGTTAGGTAATGTTTTTTAATTACCCACATTATTATCATATCACCTTAATACCGAGAATATATTGAACGGCCCTAGTAACTATTTAAGGACGATTTTTTCTTAGAAATATATACATAATTCAGCTGATGGTTAGAGGATTCAGTTGCCAATAGATGCCGTCAATCCTTGATTTAATAATTAAAATGAAAATGCGTTGCAATTCCTAAGAAATAATGTGGAATGTCTAGTTTCCAAAAAGTGGTCTAAAGTTCTCGTCACCTACCATATAAAACACGGTAACTATAAGCCATACTATTTAACACTGGAAATCTATATATATGTGATGCAGACTCTACAATTTAAGAAATTTGGTTACTAAGTTAATTATTTACATTAAGTATACCTAAACAAGTAAGGCTTACATACGAGTTTATAAATGATGGCTTTAAAATTAAGATTATGTTATTAATATTTTTGTGCAATTAAAAATAAGGTAAACGATTTCAATATATAAAATATAATAGCAGTATAAGAGATCTGTCGCCAAATTGCGTTGCGTATAGGTCGTCAAAGTCGACTTGGTAAATACCAGGGTCTTAATGGCATAATACAGAAATGGATATTTTTTTATATTAGAGGGGGCAAACGAGCATACGGCTCACCTGATGTTAAGTGACTACCGCCGCCCATGATCAACCGCAACACCAGGGGAATTGCAGGTGCGTTGCTGGCCCTTTAGAAAGGGGTAAGCTCTTTTCTTGAAGGTCCCCAGGTCGTATATATTGGTTGGTCTCCCCTGCCGAGGGCTTCCATCTGGTCGGGCTTTTATTTATTTATGTATTTTTATGTATTTATTTTATTTTATTATTATTTATGTATATTTGTCATTTTTGTTCGCAATTATGTATTTATGGAACCCAACCAGATGAGAATACTATATAGATACCCCGAGATGATAATATTATAACAAATTAATACTTATAAAAGAACATCTATATTTTTATTTTAATAATAATTAATATCGTGTGATTCGACAGGAACTTGGAGATTATAAATCGAAATGGCTTTACACTGACATATCGATAGTCAGTCAGGTAGTTCATCGTTTACCAGCAATTGATTTTCACATACAAGACGTCCGAGACGAAAATCAGTATCTATCTTTAGAAGTGAAAGAGCTATGTTTTGGCTAAAATTATTTGAATTAATATCTTCAACATTAAAACATTAAAATAAATTATAACTACGAGTATCAATGCCAATTTTTTTATAAATTATGCCGGTAGTGCATATGAAATTAAGAGCATATTAAATTATTATTATGTGTTAATATACTCTTATATTCTTAATTCAGTAATTGTAAATACCATTTTATATTAAAGAAAAATCAATAAAATAAAATAGTTTAACGTGGACTTATATTATTTCCTCGCCTGTAGTTAAAGAAAGACGCAAATAATATTTTACGGATTAAAAAACACACGTATTTAACTATACATTTTTTAGTTTATTGCACATTTTAGGGATGGGACGAAACATTTAAGAGATTATGAATTTGAGAAAAAAATAGAGAATCTATGGTTGAGCCTGTAAATATTCGAAGGTAGCCTATGATTCGGACAATCATGTTACTTCACCAAGCGTGTTACTTCACCGCAAAAACTAGCTAGCACACCCTGACCCATTTTCCGAGATGTTTCAGTTGTTAAGTTTTCTCTAAACCTCACTTTCCGTTAAGAGGTTCATTGAATCTAGTACCACAGCAGTAGCAACAAGTAAAGTATACGTGGTTAGAGTAGTACGGCAGTACTACCACTTTTATCTTCTAACCCTATTTAGGCTCAAAACCGGTCTTGCATGGAAAACTGCTGTCACATATGGGCTAGTTTTGCGAAATGCCTCCTAATAGTGATGGACTCAGTAAAGAGGCGAGTGAAGTATTTAGCGATGCTTAATGGCGACCTTGATTTTGATAACACTAATCTTGTCAGGTTCTAGCACAACTTCGATGCATTTTGTTGCTTTCTTTTCTTTGCTTGCGTTTTTTGTTTGTTTCGTGTGTCTTTTTGGGGTAATTTTGGATTCTGACTTTTAATCTGGGTGAATTCAAGAAAAAAATTATAAGGGTTTTGTTACGATAACAAAATACTATTCACAAAAGAAGTAAAAAGTAAGACTTGCAAAAAAAAAAGAAGTGACACTGGGTTTTCTAGGCGGTAGAGCCTCTTTTCTGCTTTGAAGTCCGTCTGTACGTAGACCCTCTTACCCATTTCTGCCGCCAAGCAGCAACGCGCATACTGCTGTACGCGCGTTATGGATAAAGAGATCCATTATAATTACAGGCTGTGCAGAATCCCATGTTAGTTGTTAGAGGTGACAACGCATATGGAGCCCACTTCGCTTGAAATAGGTTGCAGTTTTCCATGGACTGCGTTAGCCACTCACAATCAGGTGGACTTTAAGTTCGTTTATCAATATAGTATTATAAAAAACGCATTAATCTATTTTTTTACCTCTCAACTATAACTATTGCTACACGCCCTATTGTGTTAAGAAATGAAGACAGAATAAAAAATTTTGTTTACAACAGACACTGGCTTTAATTTGAATTTCGGTTTTAATTGCTACTAAAACTCGATATGTATATTTTCTTAGATATTTTTGAAACATCCTTATTTGTCAAGAATGAAATTGGATATTAGATTATCCAAAGGAAACTTTGCTATCACTCCTCTTATCTTTAATTTCTTCATCAACATTGATAATTCAATCATATTACAAGGCATTGCGAAAAAATATAGCACTGGTCTTGTCACCATAATTTCGGTATGGACAGTGTATGCCGTAAAAGGCGACAGAGGGAAACAGACAGGAGATGGGCAGCAGCATCTTCCTGATAACAGTAACTGTACGACAAAAATATACTGCGGTTGCCTACCCGCTCGCCAAGCGTGGCAACTATGGCAATGTACCCCCCCATGAACAATTACACAAATAGACTATTCCTGGCTAACGCTGGCTGGTACCTACGACGACTCGACCTGGCAACATTTAACGCACGCACCCTGAGGACTGACGAGAAGATCCTGGAGCTGGAAGAAGAGATAGACAAGTTGCGCTGGAATATTATAGGATTATCCGAGGTCCGAAGAGAGGGGGAGGACACGGTGATTCTCGAATCCGGCAACTTGTTCTATCACCGGGAGGGCGACCATCCATCCCAAGGAGGTGTCGGATTTATCGTCCACAAGTCTCTCGTCAACAACGTTGTAAAGATTGGGAGTGTGTCGACGAGGGTCGCGTACCTGATACTCAGAATCACCAAACGGTATTCGTTGAAGTCATACAGGTTTACGCACCAACCTCGGCAAATCCCGATGAGGAGGTGGAGGAAATGTATGAGGATATTTTCAAAGCCATGCATTCCTCCAAAACCCACTACACGGTATTGATGGGAGACTTCAACGCAAAACTAGGCACAAGTGAAAACGGTGAGCTGAAGTTAGGGAAATTTGGAGTAGGGCAACGGAACCGAAGGCCAGCAGCTGGCCGACTTTATGGAGAAAGAGGGACTCTTTATGATGAACTCTTTCTTCCAGAAGCGGCTCCACAGGATCTGGTCGAGCCCCGACGGTTCGACAAAAAATGAGATTGACTTCATTATGACGACCAGGCGCCAACTGTTCAGTGATGTCTCAGTGATCGCGAGGGTGAAAACTGGCAGCGATCACAGAATGGTTAGAGGCACACTGAACCTAAACGTTAAGTTGGAGAGGTCTCGTCTAATGAAGTCAAGGCCCCGTCCCTCTCGTGCTCTAATCCAGAATCCCGAAAACTTTCAGCTCGAGTTACGTAAACGCTTTCAGAGCCTACAAGATTACAATGCAGTGGACGATACGAATGACAAGCTCGTGGAAACTGTCCATGCAGTCGGAGCTAAGTTCTGCAAGACCCGCCGCAGAAGAACACAAAAACTCCCCCGATCACACTCTTAATCTCATGGCTGTTAGACGGGAGATGAGGCTGCAATCGTCAACAGATTTGACAGCATACAGGCAACTGAACAGACAGATCTCCAAATGCATGCGGCGAGACTTACGCAACTTTAATACTGCTCGTATTAAAGAAGCGATCGAGCGGAACCAGGGCTCCAAAGTCTTTGCCAGAGATCTGTCTGCCAGTAAGAGCCAACTGTCAAAGCTGAAGACTGAGTGTGGCAGCATCGTTTCCGGGACACCTGAGATTTTGAGTGAGATTGAGAGGTTCTATGGGCAGCTGTAGACATCATGGTTGGAGCCACACGCAAGTGTGAGTAACGATCCAAGAGCAAGTCTTATCCGACACTATTCCGATGATATCCCGGAGTCAGTCTAAGCGAGATTAGAATGGCTCTCCAGCACCTTAAAAACGGCAGGGCCCCAGGCGAGGATGGAATTACAGCGGAGCTTCTGAAAGCGGGTGGAATACCGGTACTTGAAGTCCTTCAGAAGCTCCTTAATTCCGTCCTCCATGGTGGCACTACTCCAGGGGCGTGGAGCAGTAGTGCGGTGGTCTTGTTCTTTAAGAAAGGCGACAACGCTCTCTTGTTGAACTACAGACCGATTTCCCTTCTGAGTCGCGTCTACGTGCTGTTTTCGAGAGTCATTACGAATCGTCTCGCACGCGGACTCGACGACTTCCAGCCTCCCGAACAAGCCGGTTTCCGAAAAGGCTTCAGTACCATAGACCACATACATACCCTGCGTCAGATTGTACAGAAGACTGAAGAGTACAATCTGCCACTTTGCCTGGCGTATGTGGACTATGAGAAAGCCTTTGATTCCGTCGAAATTTGGGCGGTGCTACAGTCCCTTCAGCGGTGCCAAGTTGACTGTCGGTATATCGAGGTGCTGAAGTGTTTGTACAGTAGGGCTACGATGGATATCCGAGTACAGAACCAGAGCTCGAAACCTATCCAACTGCAGAGAGATGTAAGACAGGGTGACGTTATATCCCCGAAACTCTTCACCGCTGCATTGGAAGACGTTTTCAAGCTACTGAACTGGAAAGAATACGGTATTAACATCAATGACAAGTACATCAGTCACCTTCGATTTGACGACGAGTCCTTATGGCAGAATCGCTGGAGGACTTAAGCACTATGCTCAATGACAACAATAGTGCCTCCCAATGGATAGGTCTTAAGATGAACATGGACAAAACAAAGATTATGTTTAATGTCCATGTCATACCTATGCCGGTAGTTGTTGGGAGCACTATGCTCGAAGTTGTTGACGAGTACGTTTACCTGGGACAAATAGTCCGACTAGGTAAGTCCAACTTCGACCGAGAGGTCAAACGACGGATTCAACTCGGCTGGGCAGCGTTCGGGAAATTACGACATATCTTCTCGTCAGGTATACCTCAATCTCTAAAAACTAGATTGTACAACCAGTGCGTGTTGCCAGTGATGACTTACGGATCTGAGACGTGGTCCTTCACTGCTGGCCGTATGAGGACGCTCAAGGTCGCTCAGCGAGATACGTAGAGGGCTATGCTCGGAGTTTCTCTGTGTGATAGACTCAGAAATGAGGATATCCGCAGTAAAACCAGAGTGACTGACATAGCCCAACGGATTAGTAAGCTGAAGTGGCAATGGGCCGGCCATATAGGTCGAAGAACCGATAACCGATGGGGAAGAAAGGTTCTCGAGTGGCAGCCTCGTACCGGTAGGCGTAGTGTAGGGCGACTTCCTACTAGATGGAGTGACGACCTGGTATTTAGATATGCAGAAAGTCGATGGATACAGGTGGCTCAGGACCGTGCTTTGTGGCATTACTTGGGGGAGGCCTATGTTCAGCAGTGGACTTGTGAAGGGCTGTAATGATGAATGATGATGATGAGTGTTTGCAATCTGAAGCAAATGGCTTGCCCTAGGTATCGCATAAGTGACAACTGTTGACGTAGACGTGCTATAGAATGGACACCGTACTTACATATGTGTAAACGTAACGTGGGACGCCTCTTGATTAGGTGGAGCGACAGATATGGTTAAGTAGCAGGCTAGGCGCGCCTGGAGAAACCTCTATGTCCAACGATAGACTGCCGTAGAGTGATGATGATAAATGAGTGGGAAAGATCATCCCTGATGTTATTTGTAGTTAATATGAGAACTTGTGTAAATTAAAGTAAAGTATTATACTACTCCTGCCAAGCTTGGCGCTGTGATAAAATATCCAATACTATATAATCCATAGAGAAGCCAATTATATTCGGCTGTAGATTTATATAGGCTTTAATTATGGAAGATTTTTTTCACGATGTTTTCTTCACTAAGTAATATAATTGATACTAAGCACTTAATATTTTCATAAAAATGTCATTGATGCAGTCAGGCAATCAAACGTGTTTGCTTGAGTACTACATAATGTTTAGGCGAGTGCTTATCTATTGAGCTACTACGTTTCTTATAAAAAAAATCCTCAAATATTCCATAGTATGTACTATGTAGGATAGTAGTCAACTGGCAAAAAAAGTAAAAAAAAACAAATTACGTTTTGGTAACGCCAGTTAACAAACTACTTTATCAACATTACATTACATATCACATCGAGTTCGTCCTAAGTTATATCTACTTTATCAACATAATGAAATGACTATTGCATATTTGATTCCTTCCTTCCTTCCCTTTCCTACCGCACGCGCTGCCGCCGAGGTGAAGAAAAGGATCTCGGCGCGCGTTATATTAAGTGACATTACGTCCTCCGCAACGCACGGCCAGCCGTCGTGTCTTAGATATATTAACCGCATACCGCGCAGGACGAACATTTAGTTCTCCTGTTTATGTTTAATATTCACCGCATCAGACATTGTGTCTTTTTAACTCATAAAAGTGTGAGACGCCCCCGTAAGTGCAAAGGTCGAGAGTGTGGGACTTCACGAAACTGTTCCGAGAGTGCGTGTGCGCCGAACCACGTGGTGGGCCCGCTTTATAGCAGACACTCCAGGAGAAAGGCGAGGCAGCCCTCATCAGGTCAGTGCGTGCTATCCCACCTACTTATTTACCTCTTTGTCGTATGCACCAAAAATTACAGTCCACTAAATACTTAACGAAGATACCTTAAGTTACTGGCGTCTCCACGTTTCTTTAAATTAACGTTTCGTTATGTTAAATATAAAATCGTTAACGGCAACCACGACTGAGGGAGGCTAATAATAATAATAAGAGACGTCCACGCCCCATCACCCACTGACGTATCAGTTAAGTGATAAAACTGCTACGTCGGTGCAGACAGTCGGCGCCTTGCTAAGAGGTGTGATCGCCGTACCTCGGCAGAACTGAGGCTGCAAAGGCCGTGTTAGTAAAGTGCTTACGGCCGTAAAATGAAACGGTGCCGGGCCTGGGCGTCTCCCGTTAACTGACGCCCAGAAATGGATGACGGATAATAATAGAGAACGTATAGGGCCGCTGTTGTGCTGCTTTTGTAAGTGTTGGGTCATTCCTGTCCTCATGTATACCTTTGGAATACTCAGGTGGACTCGGACTGAACTTAACGCCCTGGATTGAAAAGTCCGCACTACCATGACGTCTCGGTAGGAGGCACCATCCGAGATCGTCGGTAATGAGGCAGTACTTACCGCGATAGCATGGTGGGCATGGCTTTTTAAGCACGTTCACCATGCATAATCGCGAAGTGTGCAGCCTCCGTAATTACTTCCTGGCGAGATCGGATTATATAATGACGTCATCACTTGTGATAATAGACTTACCCCTCTTTCCTTAGCCAACGAGCAATGGAAGGACCCGTCATTACATAGCATTTCTGACCGCGAGGCCGTATGGAAGGAGAAGGAGCTCCACGGAAGGTTCTACAATGCTCTACACGAGCCTTTCGTAGACACAGTAGCCTTTCCCCACTGGCTATGCTTTGGTGACCACTTCGGGGAAACAGAATTTGTTGTCTATGCAATACAGGATCAGGTTAATAAGACCAAAAACTATCAGAGATACATCCTAAGGGATGTCACAGTCGACATCTGTTGAACTTGTTGTCATCTCGGTGAGTCACTTAGGCATGTCATCTCCGGTCGTTCGGCGCTTTCAAACACTACTACACAACATAGTAGCCAGGATTTTACACCAAGAGCTCCTCGTGACAGCCGAAACAGGTAAGCAAACAAAATATCTGGACCTACCGACATGTGGGGTGATCTGCTAACCGAAATTATTTCTGCAAACGGGCTAATCTAAGTCAGCCTCTCAGGTCATCTGAGGCGAATGAGACTCCGTGACGGCCTGTTCCAGGTTCAAATGCAGAAGGTGGTGCTAATCGATACCGCCCGCATCGTCTGCCGGTTTCTTTCCCTTTCTCTCCCCTGTCGAAAGCCTCCATCTGGTTGGGCTTTTATTTATTTATGTATTATTTATTTAGTTATGTTAGTATATTAAATGTATATTTATGTATATTTATCATACCTTTTATATATTTAATTAGCTCAACCAGATGAGAATACTCTACTAATACCCCTAAATAATAATAATAATTGACGGCTCCGTGGCGTAGTGACTTAGTAATGAGTGGCTGCGCTGATGGTTGCGGGTTCGAATCCCCCACGTAACAAGTATTTGTATGACCTACAAGTCACTGTTCCGGTTCTGAATGTTTGTCCTTGTAAGATTTATGTTTGTGAACTTCCTCCACGAATCAGGAGAAACGTTTACACGAGGAAGGGGTAACGTTTTAAAAATACTGAAATACTGAATACTGAATATCACATACATTAGTTTTTTGCTTAGCTTGTACAAAAGGTTAAGGAAAATCAAGATGTGACACTTGTTAAAACATAAACAGAAGTATTTTACTCATTCCTATATAATTTTAGATTTTTATGAGAAACCTGGATAATAATTTCCATCATTTAAATTTTATGAATCGGTTGTTTTAATTAATATAAATTATACTTTCAATAAAGTACGATAGGTTTTTTGGTTTGACCATTATATTTGAGGCAACTCCCTCAATAATAATAAATAAAAAAGTAATTTTTTATTCACACAAAATGTGAACAAATTATATTTAACATAAGTAAAAATAAAAAGCAAATTACACATTTATTAATACTTAGTAACTATAAGAGAGACATATTGTAGGCAGGTGCCTTACCACCCGTCTGATAAGTAAATGTTGCAATATAGTAATTACTTGTACTACTAGTTTGGGTTTGTATTGATTGACATTTGTTACAAGTTCAATGTCATAGGGAATATTCAAATCCTTCCACCGCGGAGATAACGAGAAGAGATTATATTAAAATCATGTCGATTAAAAGCTCGCAGTGTTCGTTTTACTGTATTATCCCTACTTGAACAGTTTTGAATTAAATAAGATCATTTAACGAAAATAGTTTCAGTAAGGAAGGTTTTTCTTTAAGGTTGTTTGGTAGAAGACACCATATTTCCGAGCACAATGAAACATTACCAGAAATGATAACTCAGCATCAGCTTTGTATCACATATTTAAAAAAAACAATAAAATAATTGAGTTTATAACAGCATATTGCTGACGTAGTTACAAATATTTGAAATAATGTCGTTAAGAGACCAAGAGTATTTGCGAAGTAAATATTTTGTATTTAAAACGCCTGTTAAGTTTACCTTTCATTATATTGTATTCTAATAATAATATTTATAATAGTTGTAAATAAATAAATAACGAAACAATGTTAAGTCTGAAAACGATGAAACAATACTACTACGAAAATTGTGTGTTTACCTTGCATTTAGAAGTAAAATACATTTTGTATTTTTATAATGTATTTCATTTTCATATTAAAATTAATGCCCATGATATGTCGAGTGTTAATTGCCAGCACCCTAGTGTCCAGATTTTCGAGCTTGCTGATGCTGAGTTATCATTTCGGGTAATGTTTCATTGTGCTCGGAAATATAGTGTCTTCTACCAAACAACCTGAAAGAAAAACCTTCCTTACTGAACTTATTTTCGTTAAATAATCTTATTTAATTCAAAACTGTTCAAGTAGGGATAATACAGTAAAACGAACACTGCGAGCTTTTAATCGACATGATTTTAATATAATCTCTTCTCGTTATCTCCGCGGTGGAAGGGTTTGAATGTTCCCTATAACATTGAACTTGTAACAAATGTCAATCAATACAAACCCAAACTAGTAGTACAAGTAATTACTATATTGGAACATTTACTTATCAATTAGACGGGTGGTAAGGCACCTGTCTACAATATGTCTCTCTTATAGTTACTAAGTATTCATTAAATGTGTAATTTGCTTGTTATTTTTACTTATATTATGTTAAATATAATTTTTCACATTTTGTGTGAATAAAAAATTACTTCTTTATTTATTATTATTGAGGGAGTTGCCTCAAATATAATGGTCAAACCAAAAACCTATCGTACTTTATTGAAAGTATAATTTATATTAATTAAAACAACCGATTCATAAAATTTAAATGATGGAAAGTATTATCCAGGTTTCTCATAAAAATCTAAAATTATATAGGAATGAGTAAAATACTTCTGTTTATGTTTTAACAAGTGTCACATCTTGATTTAGTTTAACCTTTTGTACAAGTCATTAAAATTTGACGAATTTTTACTTGTTTTTAACTGTTTGCATTTAGTTTCAGTAATAAAAAATTGAGTAGATAACGTATTTTTCTCAAATTTTTATTACTGAAACTAAATGCAAACAGTTAAAAACAAGTAAAAAAAAATCCCACATTAAAAAAAAAAACGTCTTTATAATATTTCAATTATTTTTTAAACAGACTATCAAGGGCCAAAAGTCTTTCTAACATTATCGATCTTTTTCTTTAATGTGGCAATTTTGGGAATTCTGATCTTTGTCGAATCTTGATACTCTTTCAGATTGATAATTACAATTGAATTAAAAAAAATTAATTTGAACTTATGAATTGATATATATTTTACTAGCTTTTGCTCGCAGCTTTACCCGCGTGGAGGTTGGAAAATGTCATCATTTCAAAAATCAAAGCCAATGTTCACCTTTTTTATAAACATCATTAAAATTTTGAGTATATATTGTACATTTAAGGTATTTTACTCTCAAAAAAGTTATTTTAATCCTCATAGTTCAGCTGCAGTGGTCAAGTAATACGCTACTACCTTTAGCCGAACAATTGATTTTACATCTGGCACGCATGAGATGGCTTACCGCCATTATATACAAACTACATTTTCTAGTATAAAAAAAACAGAACAGAACAGAATTAAAAAAGACGTTGATACTATGTCAAGCAAGTATGATGAGTTTCTATCACGGATATCCGTTCAAGAGGCAGAGAAAAAGCAGGATAGGTATATTATACAACAACTATAGGAGAAAATAGAAAATATGGAAAGCAAATCTAGATTTTCAGGAACAAAAATGAGAAACAAATAAAAACATTGAAGAAACAAAAGAAAATCTATTAGCACTGTTAAAAAAATTGTTTGAATGTAAATTTGCGGGATTCTGACAAAAAAGACGTGTATAGAACTAATTCTAAGACGGGGACTAAACCGAAAACAGTGGAATTCAATTAAGTATTTATTAAAGAAAAGCGTGAAATGAAGTAAAAAAAGTTAATACAACAAAAGCAAAAAATAAGAAATTAAATACTTCGCATCTAAGTTACTCACATAAAAACATCCCCATATATGTCACGGAGACCTTAACACAAAATACTCAAAAACTTTTCTATCAGGCCAGATTTTTCCAGAAAATCATAAATATTTATTCTGTTTTACATTTATAGGCATTGTCTACTTACGCAAGAATGAAATTTCTTCTCAAATTAAAACAAATAATGAAACAGATCTAGAAAACCTACGAAAGATCGAATTACTAGTATTAAGCTTTAGATTAGATATTTTTGTTTAAGTATTTTATAACCCAATGCCTACCCAATTCACATAGTCATAATTTACACACAGTACATGAATAAAAATCAAACATTATATATATATATATATATATATATATATATATATATATCATTTAAGATAAAAAATAAAAGGCGATAATAACACTTTAAGCTTCACCATTAACTTAGATAAAGTTACGGTACAAAAATCGCTAGCCTGTGACATTGAAGATTGCTATAAGTATTTGTCATCTAGTGAATCAATTTCACAATTATTACCCAGAATATACGAAGTATTAACTGCAACAAAACATATTTTGAAGTATTGCTGACTAGATTAAAAATAGATTTTGATGTCATTGTACTAAGAGAATAACGGTTGCTTAACAAGGACAATCGGTTATAATCTATGCTCCACCAATGTTAATAAGAACAAAAATGACGGACTAGTAATATATGTAAAAGAAAAATATTCGTTCACGACTGATAAGCCTCATTTTCAGGAAGAGAATTGTATGATAACAACATTGAATGATATTGTTATAATCTCAAGGTCACCTTCATATAAAAACTTTGAAAACTTTTTTGTCTTTTCAGATATAATAGATAGATCACAATTATAATATGAGATATAAATAATAGGTCCACAAGTAATAATTCAATTTAAAATTTCTGTAGTAAAAAAGTAACACAGCAGTCGACGCGTGTTTGCAAGTTGGATTCACTCAATTCATGAAGTACATGTATTTGCTTCAAGTGGATTAGTACAGTTTTATCACTTACTCCGAGGCCTCCAGCTATCTCTGGAGTGCTATGTGATGGATCCTCTTCCACAATAGCCTTTAATTCTTCATTTTTCACTTTGGTCTCCGGACGTTCACGGGGTTGGTTCTGAAGGTCGAAATTTCGAAAACGAAAATGTTGTTTGCGACACCAGCACCGTACACATCATTAATCCTTTGAGCTAAAAAGCTTTGAGTAATTTCTTACGTTTTCGGTAGTTCTCTTCTTTTGACAAAAACATAAAATATTAAAACAGATATTACGCATTTTTAAAATATTTACCAATATCGTTATAATTGTTTTAAATCTATGAATTTTAAGAAAATAAAAGCACTACTAAGTGATATTTTATAAATAATACGCCTTTAACAGACGTCGATTTATGGTAAACCTAAAAGCATTTTTCTTTTCCATAAATAATCTCTCAAACGCCAACAGAACAATGATTTATGAAGTTTTCTTTGAACTTCATATCGCTGGTTAAAAGTCGGGTTTTGGTTTAAGCTTAAAGTAATATCACAAACAATACGAAAAATATACGAAACAATTCGAGTGTATGAGTTACTTACATTTATTATTTATTTTAAAAACAGATATCACCTCAATTTCATGGGTTTTGTGATGGATTTATCAACCATACACACAACATATTAAATGAAACTGATTTTACGAATTTTATCGCGTTTAATTTTAACGATTATTAATTCTACATATTTTTATTACTAACTAGCTATTACCCGCGGCTTCCCCGCATGGTCACTGGGAAATGAACTATCCATTGCTTTTTGAATTGAAAGAAAACTGAGTTTTATAGATTTGTCAGAGATGCAGCCATTAAAAGAAAACTGAGCAAAATTGATTCGTCAGCATATTTAAATGTTTTGAAACGCAGCGTATAGGAAAGCATGAAAATAGCCTGTTTATTCCAAATGGAAATGGGATATTTTTTTTAATTAAAGGAAACAGCATAATTATCCGTCAGGGATGCAGACTTTTGAAAAGAAACTGAGCTAAATTGATTCGTCAGAGATGCAGTTTTCTGAATTGAAAGGAAACTGAGCCAAATAAAAGATCCATCAGAGATGCAGCCTTTTCAGTTGAAAGGAAACTGAGCTTAATAAGTCCGTCAGAGGTGCAACATTTGGAATTGAAAAGAAACTGAGCTAAATAGAAAATTTCGAATTGAAAGGGAAGATCTGTGGGAATTCTGATTAATTGATTGTGGGAATTTTGGAAAAAAAAACTAACTGAACACTATTTTAAGACGCTAATGTACACAATATTATATGTTTTTCCATTCGGGGAACGAATGTGGAGATTCTGGACATTTGATACACCTGAACATGCTACATACAGCTGACCATGAGAGAAGCACGGTTTTTCTACGTTGACCCCCGCTACCTGTAACGTTTGCCCTTGCGCTTTATTAATTGTCATTGCAAAACTGAGCTTAATAGGGAACTGCAACCTTTTAAATTGAAAAGGAAGATCTGTGGGAATTATAGGGATCCGTGGCATAATAACATTTTCACCTTTTCCTACGCCTATCAAAATTGTAGCACCGATTATATTCCGTCCAAGATGTGTCACATGCAGCCTTGTCCCGTTACACAATCGAGGAGCATCTAAATTTCGCATTAGCATGACTGGGACGCCTAATTTTAATTGAAGCTTATGTGAGGGCACACCTGGCAACTCTAGAGAATTTAGAAACTCTACGGGATATGAAATGCTCTGTTCTGTGTCCATAACTGTTTCTACTGACAAATAATCTGTTGATTTCTTATATTTACGCGAACACTATACATTGATTAAAACTACTTTTACGGATTTTATCGCGTTTTATTTATATTAATTTTAATACCCGACGTTTCGGGTGCTTTCCAGCACCCATGGTCACGGGGGACTGAGGTGACTGACGTCCCGATGTCAAAGTTAACCCGGAGTACCTTCAGCTTTTTAATTATTGTTTTTGGTCCGATCTACGCAGAATGAACTAACTGTATTTTGAAGTCTTGCAGTGGTGTGCTTGGGTTTAGTTTTAATTTTATTAATTATAGGATCCCAAGCAGGTGGTAGTACCCAGCCTCCTTCTCAATTGAAATTAGGATGTTTTTTAATTTCAATAGCCTCACGTATCATCCTTGGTAGGAATCGATGTTCTTTCGCGAGGATTTGTGGTCTATCAAATCTGATGTAATGGTTGGGGCCATCTAGATTATGATTGCAAACTGCAGACTTCCCGGAACGTTGATGTATCACGTCAGCTATGCGTTCTTTTACGCGGGTTCTGATTGATCTCTTTCTTTGCCCTATATGTGAGAGACCACAATCACAATCAAGCTTGTACACTCCCGCATCGTATAGAGGGATATGACACTTGAAGGATGGTAAGAACTTACTATTCTTCTTCGGCGGCTTATAGAATGTTCTAATAGAAGGTCGCTTCAGGATATAGCCAATCTTGTCTGTGACACCTCTGACATATGGTAGTATAGCAGGCACACGCTCGACTGTGGCCGGCTTCACTCGGTCACTGTGACGGAGGCGCGGGACCCGAAGCTTGTTGTCGTGCAGAACCTGCTTGACGTGCTGAATCTCGGCGGCCAGGTGTTTGCTGTCACAGAACCCTCGTGCTCTCTGAAACAAAGATTTGCCCACGTTAGCTAACTGGGAAGGATGATGGTGAGATTCACCATTTAAGTATCGGTTTGTATGGGTCTTTTTTCTATACACAGTATGACCTATGGTGTTGTTAGAATTTCGGATGATTAACACATCTAGGAAAGCTAAGGAATTATTTGCCTCTAGCTCCATAGTAAATTGAATTCTAGGGTTTATGGAATTAAGATGTTCCAAAAATGCAGTTACTTTGTCTGATGGTAAAATTGTGAAAGTATCGTCTACGTACCGCTTGTAGAACCTTGGGGTAACAGGTGCAGTAAGGAGAGCTTTCTCCTCAAAGTCTTCCATGAATATATCGGCGACAATGGGAGATACAGGTGAGCCCATCGCAACACCATCTACTTGCTTGTAAAACTCTTCCTTCCACAATAGATAGCCAGATGTAAGGCAATGTCTTAGTAGCACTGCATATTCTAGTGGCATGTTATTTTCATCTAGTTTCCTAGTTATAATTGAGATGCAGTCGTCAACAGGTAGGCATGTAAATAGAGACTGAACATCAAAACTGACCATGGTTTCATTGTCAGCAAGACGTAGGTCTTTTATCTCACTGACAAAATTGTGTGAATCGTTAGTATGTGCTCTTGTGTGTCCTCTGAGTGGTGATAATATTTTGGCTAAGTGTTGAGCCAATCTGTAAGTTGGCGAATGAATTTGACTCACCATTGGACGTAAAGGAGCGTTAGGTTTGTGTATTTTTGGTAACCCATACAACTGGGGGGTTTTGCATACGAATACGAAATCATCGAATTGACGTCTAGATTCAATTTCTCGGAGTATTTCTTAATTAGATTGCTAGTTGTTTTAAGCGTATTAGTTGTAGGGTCTGTTTTGACCTTATGGTATGTACTTTCATCCGACAAAAGTTGTTGTATTTAAAAATTGTAATCCGACGTATCCATTACAACCGTAGCATTTTCTTTATCTGCGCGGAGAATCGTAAGCTCTGGTCTGTTGCGTAAGGTTTTTAACGCGTTAAATTCATTTTTGGGAACATTTAATTTCGGCGCTGTACTTCAACGTAACATAGACGAAATGTCTTGGCGTATGGTCTCTAAATCTTCATTACCAATATTATTTTTATACAGACAATCCTCAACACTACAGATAATGTCTTCATACGGGATTCTTCGCGGTGTAATTGCGTAATTAAAACCTCTTCCTAAAACTTTTAATGTGGCGTCGTCCAGAGTTTGTTTTGACAGGTTAGAGACCACGCCTTGTTTACTATTCGTGTCCGTGGTCGTTTCGTTCTTACGTTGCCATTGATGTTGGACATTTGATTTAGTTGTTAATTTTTGGTATTTATCAATATGTTTATTTTTGCATTCATTGTATTTAGTTGTTTCGCGTTTATCTAAAGTTTCCATGCAATTCTTATAATCAAATGTCGATAAAACTGTCTTTAATTCACTGGACGAATTTTCTATGGTTTTGTTTATTAAACATAGATCGGTACGTTTTCGCTGAATCACCGTTATTAACAACTTTTTACTCGCCTGATTTAAGATCTTAGCGCTTCCTCGAATGTCTTTTTCAGTAGATATCTTGACACACGTAGGAATGAGATTATGATCTCTGCATCTCTTCAAGAAATTTAAAGCTGTTATGTATCTTGCGCGCTTGGTCTTTAAAAGAACACATAGCGTCAGCTATGTGTTCTTTTAAAGGCCGCCGAGCTTCAGCACGTCAAGCAGGTTCTGCACGACAACAAGCTTCGGGTCCCGCACCTCCGTCACAGTGACCGAGTGAAGGAGGCCACAGTCGAGCGTGTGCCTGCTATACTACCATATGTCAGAGTTGTCACAGACAAGATTGGCTACATCTTAAAGCGACCTTCTATTAGAACATTCTACAAGCCGCCGAAGAAGATTAGTCAGTTCTTACCATCCGTCAAGTGTCATATTCCCCTACAAGATGCAGGAGTGTACAAGCTTGATTGTGATTGTGGTCTCTCATATATAGGGCAAACAAAGAGATCCATCAGAATCCGCGTAAAAGAACACATAGCTGACGTGAAGCATCAACGTTCCGGGAAATCTGCAGTTTGCGATCATATTTTAGATGGCCCCAGCCATTACATTAGATTTGATAGACCACAAATCCTCGCAAAAGAACATCGATTCCTACTAAGGATGATACGTGAGGCTATTGAAATTAAAAAACATCCTAATTTCAAAAGAGAAGGAGGCTGGGTACTACCACCTGCTTGGGATCCTATAATTAATAAAATTAAAACTAAACCCAAGCATACCACTGCAAGACTTCAAAATACAGTTAGTTCATTCTGCGTAGATCGGACCAAAAACAATAATTAAAAAGCTGAAGGTACTCCGGGTTAACTTTGACATCGGGACGTCAGTCACCTCAGTCCTTCGTGACCATGGGTGCTGGAAAGCACCCGAATCTTCGGGTATTAAAATTTATATAAATAAAACGCAATAAAATCCGTAAAAGTAGTTTTAATCAAATAATCTGTTATTTCTCCTGCTACTTCGCTTAATATATCTGAATTTATTTTGTTAACGCTCTAATTTTTTGGTGCAAGATTCGCCGTTTCACATAAATATTTGTCTTCATGCATGTTGTTCGTTAAATCTGAATAAACACTCGCAATCAATTCGGAATGACTCTGTACTAAATTACAAAAATCTCTCGTCAATTTAACGCAGCCCTCAGCATCTGTTTCCAACCGTCCATCGCCAGTTTTCAATAGTGTGTCAGCATAGTTTCTAGCATTGATATCATGATACAAATGCTCTCTCATATTCGTAGTTAATCTGAACTTTGTCACCTTGTTCCATAAAATAGACGACTTGAGGCATGCTTTAATTTCATCTGCAGGTGTGCCCTTTTGAATGACAGGTAAAGTTTGGCGAAAGTCACCAGCTAGTAAAACCACCATTCCTCCAATTACATCGGTATTGCTGCGCAAATCCTGGAGCGTTCGATTTAGTGCTTCTACAGCTTTTTTATGCGACATTTTACTTTCATCCCACACTAAAAGTTTGCATTGTCGTAGCATTATACCTCGTGCACTATTTATGCTAAAGTTGCAGATTGGCGATTCTTCCTGGGCTAGATTTAGAGGGAGTTTTAAAACAGAATGTGCAGTGCGGCCCCCGCTTAGCAGCGTGGCGGCTATACCGGAGGAAGCTACGACCACAGCAATGTTTTTATCTTTCCCTACTTGCGCTAATAATAAATTTAACAAAAATGTCTTCCCAGTTCCTCCAGGGGCATCTAAAAAGAAAAATGCACCATTTCCAGATTCAATTTGTCCTAATACATTATCAAAAACTCGTTTTTGTTCGGGAAGCAAGCGGGTTATAAATTCGGCTACTTGCTGCTGCAAAGCTGGTATATCGTAGTTTGTTTCACGTTTAATTTTATCACTTAGTTCATTTTCGGTTGTTCGCTGAGGGCTTATCATTCCAAAGTCGCTTAATTTATTGCCTATCATTGCCATTACTTTATCTTCAATTTTTCCAAGTGCTTCATTTTAAATGTGTTCATTGTATGTCATGTTTGCGGGTGTTTGCTGTAACCTTCGCAAAATATCTTCCGCCATGTACTCTTTATATTTGTCCCACAATTCATGTGCATTAGATAGCCCGCAAGATGATATGAGAGTTGCATAAAGATCCCTAATTTTGGCTGGTGACTGGCACTGCACAGCTTCCTCCATGGTTTCATCCCAGTGATTATCGTTTTCTAAAAGATGCAGAGCTTCACATGCTTCTCTATAAGTTGCGCATTCCTGACCGTTGACAGTTTTACGGTCTTTATATCCTGTAGGACCCCAAACATGGTGCAGCAGCAATCGTAAACAGAAACATTCAAAATTAGTTACATGGACGGTATACACACGACCAAGGGCATCTGATGACTTTACACCGGGCCAATTTGCAACAGGCGCGCCTTGAATACGGCGTTTCCACTCCTTCCTAGATGTGTTCCAAGTATAATAGCGGGGGAATTCAGAATATAACAACGTTTTTGCAAAGGGGTCGGTTTGACAAAGGAAATTTCTTTCGGTGAAATATACACGCTCTCCATTTTCTAAGTGCACAGCAAGGTGAGTAACTGTTGGGTGCCTTTCGTGTAAAGGGAAGCCAAGGAGACGCCACGCTGCCTCGTTACTGCTGACATAACGCCCTGCTTGAAAGGTATGTACTTCATTAACGGGATTTGCCTAACCTTCACTCCTAAGATTAAATATTGCTTGGCTTCCTTTGTTTATGTACTTACAGATATACTTGATTGCGCGGACAGAACTACATGCTTCTACATTAATGTGAGAATTAAACATTTTACATAGAATGGGCGAATATGAGACAATCCAGCTGTTATCTAAGGTTTCGAACGCTCCAGAGCGAGATTTGATTGTAACTTTCCTGCCACCATCTTCGGAGCTCTGCGTCTGTATAAAGGGAAGCCGTTGTCATTGTGCATTGTTTATTTTAATAGCTGTTTAGGGAATTTCTTTGTACATTTTCCTTCTTTCATACATGGCGATATTGAATTTCGTGCTCCACATGTAACGTTGCACGTACATGTATGCATAATTATAATTAAACAGTTTATTAAAATTAAATAAACATTTAATAAACTAAATAAAAATAAAATAAAAGTTATTAACAAAAATAATTCTATAATTAACTTAGGTATCCTATTAATAAAACAAATCAGTAAACTAAAAGAACGAATTAAATAATAAATCAAATATTAAAATATTGTATTTCGAACAAACACTCTGACGCTTCGTTACCCTATGCGCCTTGCAACTCTCGCGTCAGAGTTTTACCCGGCCGGCATTATTCCACGGCGTCGCGCTCCCGACCATTCTCCGCCCGAGCGCCCTGGGAGGCGCACACTACCACTGCAGCCGCGTTCACAAGCTCTGCTTTGTGTCCTCGTACGCGCTTGCAAATTTTAATCCCATTTTGGAAAAAGTTTAAAATAATATAATAATTCCGGCACTGTGGCCGTATAGTTTTTTCGTTAATTCTCGTCACCGAGACCTCCGTATCGTCTTGCACCCCGTAAGGGTAAGTGTTGAAACGTTACCTAGTTTTAAGTAGTGAAAGTGTTTTATAGGTAGTGTAATTTGATCATGCCAGGCTGTTTGCTTTTAGCTATTTAATTGCCACGTTATTAGTGTTATTTGCATGTAAGTAATGTTTGTAGCCGCTGTGCGCGTTGGCAAAAGTACCGTTACAAAATGGCGTCTCATACATTTCGCACCGCGATCAAATATCGCAAGTCACCATCATGTTTCAACCAATGCACAGCCTAAATTAGTTATCCTGGTACATTTAAACAGTATTTTACACTTGCCGTAATTTTAATTCATGTGTATTTTAATTGCGCCTCACCGCTATGACGCTTGCCTTCCATTCCGCCTTGTAACTCCGTTCTGATTATGAACACCCGCCAGCTACTCTCTGTGCTCCCATCTACTGCTAGCCTGCGATATACCGGGGGTTCATAATCGGCGGCATTTTATTACCTGGACCTAAATGTGGACGACGTTGTTTCCAGGGTGCAATTTTACGACTACAACCGTGGCGGTCGTCCTTCTTAAGAGGGCCTAGGCCTCCCCTCGACGCCGCCACCGCCACAGCCAGCTGCCCACGGCGCTCCCCGTGAACAGTCCAACCCCCCGGCCCTGCTCGACCACCTCGCGGCCACATAGGGGAGTACCTGACCCTGCCAGTGAAGCCAGACGGGCATTTTTTTTAAATTATCGGAACCACGCCCACGACCTTTTCTTTTACCAATATATATTTTTTTTTTATGACTGGTTGTTGCCTTATTTTAAAAACCCCGACCGCCACACACATGGAACGCGAATCATATTTCTGACGATGGTATCATACAATTCTTTATCTTGCTCAGGATCCGGAATCTCGGCGCTTATTATGTCGTCTATTTGGCTGGGCCGCAACTTCTCTTTAAGCCATATTAGAATGTGGGCATGCGGTAATCCTCTTTTTTTGCTATTCAATTGAATAGATGAAGCACCGCACCTCTCCGAAAATTTTCCCTTTGTTAATTACATACATTAATTTTTGTACTTTTAATCTAAATACTCTAGCAACTTAATCGTGTCTGTCAGTACTTTTTTGGCCCGGAATTAACGCTTCGGTTATTTCTTTCCATGTGGGATTGCAAGTAAAAGTAACTAAAAGATCAGGTCTTCCGTAAGTTCGTACATAGGCGAAGGCGTCTTGTGTGTACTCATGTAGGTAGCGGGGACTGTTAACGAATGATGAGGGCAGAATTACCATTTTACCTAAATCTCTGGGGTTTATATTGACGTCGCTAGAAACCGCATCTTGTAAATATATATAAATCTCTCTCAGCTTTTTTTGATTTAAAGATATATAACAGGGACGTTCACTTTCTACCTTCATATACATGTCTACCAAAAATTGGTCAAATAATTGTCTACACCGGGCTAAGAGGTTAAAATCATTTTCTCGCAACATCATATGATACGCATAAAAATCCATACATGATACTTTTTTGGTCGGAGTAGGCTCCTTTGTGACCGGGTTAATGAGTGGAATTTGAAAATGATAACTCTCTTGTCCTTTGCAATAAATCAATGTGTATTGCAGAGCGTCATAAAACCTGTGTGTATCGGCTACCCGTTGCAACGTATCATCACGTGCTCGCAAGACAATGTCTCGTGAAGAAAATTGATCACCACTAATTACAGCTGCTATGTAGTTTATCAAAGGTGCATTGTAGCGCCTTTCATGCTCTCCTCGAGGGGTCCGATCTGCGTGAATGACGACTTTATAATCCTCTTCAGGTAGGTTTTCTAAAGCAGTTTTAAATATTTTGACTAAAATGTTACGTTCATGCAAGAATCTTTGAATTTTGAACACTGTGTCTCTCTCAACTCCCTGGAAAAATTGGCAGCAACATTGCCTGTTCAAGACGCCTTTGCTGACTTTGAGCAGGTGTTTCAGTAGCTCTTAAAGTAGTGTGACGGTCCAATATTATTAATAATTTAATTCAATATAAAGGGGCATCAAAAATAGTCTTTATATATATATATATATATATATATTATTAGACAAACAATTGGAAGGAGTTCATGTATAAAAGAAAATTTTTCTAAGTTGTGAAAGGAGTTCATGAATAAAAGAAATTTCCTAAGTTGTGAAAGGAGTTCATGTATAAAAGAAATTTCCTAAGTTGTGGAAGGAGTTCATGTATAAAAGAAATTTCCTAAGTTGTGGAAGGAGTTCACGTATAAAAGAAAATTTTTCTAAGTTATGGAAGGTGTTCATGTATAAATGTCTTGTATGGAGGAGCTGCCGGAGATACGTACCTGCAGTTGTACATATATATGGAGTGGTCGGGAGCCCGACTGCCTGAAGTACTGTAGCACAATGACTAGTCCTATATTAGGGACTTATGATATTAAACTCAATGATACAAAAGCAATACTATAGAAGGTCTCCATGATGAATTTGCATTACAATAGTGGGGTCGTGGGTTGAAGTCCTATATATTAATAACTTATGAAAGTAAGGTCTATGATAGAAAAGCAATACTATAGAAGGTCTCTATGATGAATATGCATTACAATAGTAAGGTCGTGGGTTCGAATCCTATATATGAATGACTTATGAAAGTAAGGTCTATGATACGAAAGCAATATTATAGGAGGTCTCCTTGATGCATAAGCATTGTATGTGGTGGTTGGGTGACCGACTGCTCCTAGTACTGTAGCAAAATGACTAGTATTTATTAGGGACTTGAAAAGGAATGTTATGGTGGCGTGTATGCTGCTTCACGAGCAATTGGTCCGAGGTAAACTTGGGCTCGCTAACCGATGTGTCCTAGACATATCATCTTAGTGCCGGTGGTAAGCGGGTTTGTCGTAGCAATACGGCTTTCCCGTGGACATCGCACACCCATACCGTTTGTGGGCGACGTCGTAGCGCATAGCGATGCGTCGTCTATCTTTCGGATTGGGATGATGAGTGTGTTTGGTAGCACTTTTAAGTGTAACAGGCATACTCAACTTCATGTCTTAGTGCATTAGCGCTATGATACGCGGAGTTTTGTTCATTGGCGTCTTAGTAGCGTACTACTATGATACGTTGGTGATATTTTTTAGTTAACAACAATACAAACTTTGTTACCAAAGTCGATAGGGATCATGTGGGTGTGTTGTGAGGGGGCGCCATCCTTATGATATTTGCATTGATGCTTACTGCTACTTGCAGTATTGCATCTTGTGGTGGATCTACGGGTGTGCTGCGCCTGATTCGACGCACTCTTGTGGTTCTGGTCGATGGAAGTATGCGGGTTGTGATGTCTGCTGGGATGTATGGCGACCTTGGGATGGTGTCAGCCCGACGATAGTCGTATTGATGCTTGTTGCGTTTTGCAGCATTGCGTCTTTGCGATTGTTGTTTGTTGGGACGCTATTCTCAATGGCGCTCTTTGCGTCTTGGTTTGACTCACACCTAAGTAGCTTTGCCCAAGTCGGGTCCCTTCATTACGGGGCTGCAGACTGTCTGCCCTCCACGATGTTTTATATAACAACATAATAATATATCTCAGTAACTTTCACACCATTGAATGATTGAAGGCAACTTGTTGGTGGGTGAGACAAACATGATCGAAAATGCATTTACTCAACGTCAGTGACACAAACCCTTTCTGATGGCGAATTATTACTCTTATCTTATAACTGCCTTTTGGCTATATCTGCCGATGTATTGGTTGGTGGAGCATATGTGTAGACCTCATGCGAGTGGTAGCTGGCGGGAGGATCTGAGGAGACTCTCAAGGCTGCGGCCGAAAGCCGCACAACGTGGGACCCCATTCCCTTGAGGTGAGCGGTAGACTCATGACACGCTCTGCGGCTAGTAGCCGTGCTGATCATGCAATCGGTGGTGATGCCATACACTTACATCACGTCTGCAGGAGCGGCGGTCTGGCAGGTGGTGGCGCTCACGGAGGGTTTACGGCCAGTGTGCCTATTTGCCTAAACCGTGTGACGTACATTCACTGTGGCTGGATTCGTTCCTATTCTGTATGGTGTTTACACGCATTGACATGCGCGACTTCGGTCGACGTTTGTGCTTACGCACTAACAAGGGGCCAAGCCTCTTTTACTGGTTCGCCAGTTATTTTGCTGTGGACTGCTGTGCTGCTGTGGTCCAGTTCCCGAATTAGCGTTCCCTTCGGGGGGTGTGCATCAAAATGGTTGGCACTCACCGTGCACGGCGTGTGTGGGGCCGTGTGGCCTCCCCTACATTTTTTTAAATAAATGTAGGAGAACGAAGGCCTTGTATCGGGTATTTTGTATAAATATATTGTGAGCCTTTTCCAAGCGGGAAGGGATAAATAATAACAAATTAATAATGTAAATCTGATGAAAGTGGAATAAGGACGTTTTATGTTCTTAACCTTTCTCGAGCCCTGTCTTCGTGAACGGGGTTCACTTAGCTTATAAGACCATTACCAACAGCTTTCAATTGCTCTAGTGAATATTCATTCTTCCAAAAGACACCTAAAAGAACTAAGTTACTAAACAAACACAACGTAAATAAGGGTCCTAACGAAGACGATCACGCCAAAATATTACAAACGGCCTATTATTAAACCTTTAGAAAGATCATTTAGAAAGATCAAAACATATCTTATATATCATGGTCACAAATATATTATTTTTAATATAAAGGGGAATATAATATATTTAATATTTAATATATACTTTTATTGTTATGAGAGGGGGCGTTACAGTAGCTTGACGCTCTGCCTGTTCAAGACGCCTTTCCTGACTTTGAAAAGGTGTTTTGGACGCTCTTAAAGCAGCCTGACGCTCTATCTGTTCAAGACGCCTTTGCTGACGTTGAGAAGGTGTCTCAGATGCTCTAAAAGCAGCCTGATGCTCCGCTTGTTCTTGCCATCTCAGTTCAGCATCTTCTAAAGTTTCTAGCGATCGAGCTAATCTTTTCGCTTGTCTTTAAGAAGATACTCTTGAAAGGCTGGACTTACGTTTGCGAGGCATTATGAAGTAACAAACAACCTATTTATAAAAAAAAACGTTAAAATACCTAAAAGGAATTAAATTTCCTTTTGAATATATTTTTTAAAAAGCAAATCCAAAATATCTAAAAGGAATAAATATTCCTTTTAAATATTTTTTAAAATCAAAACAACAAAACCAATTCAAGACACAACACGAATCCGAAAACGATCGCCAAAAAAAAATCGAATCAACTTAAACCAAATCAAAACAAATCGCAGAAAATCGAAATCGAAAGCAGTAGTCTATTTATTTCAGTTCTTAGTGCATGATATTTACTAAGTTTCTCTATTTCCTTCGCTCCTATATTGTAATCAGACGGTACGGTAATATCGATAAGGTAAGTTTTATTTTCAATTTTATTTATATAGATTAAATCAGGCCGGTTGTGCTTTATTGTAATATCTGTTTGAACCGGCATTTCCCACATTAGTTTGACTGTATTATTTTCGCTTACTAGTGGTTGCGACATATGTTCCTTCCAACACATTTTACTTACGCTAAATCCGTGCTTTCTTGCTAAGGTCCAGAACACGTACTGTACAATATTATTGTGCCTCTTAGTATAGTAAGTGCCAGCCATTTTCTCACATCCTGATATGATATGTTGTACTGTTTCATCTTTCGTTAGATATAGTCAACACTTCCCATCTACAGGTTTCTGAAATATGTCTCTCTCACATTGTCTCGTTACAATTGCCTGATCCTGAATAGCTAAAATAAAGGACTCTAATCTCGGAGTTATTTTTTGTGTTTTAAGCCATCTGAATGAAAATTTTACATCTATATTTTCTCTTTCTATCTCACCTTTATAAAACTGACCGTGAAGTGGTTTAGTTTTCCAATTATTTACCTTTTTTCTAATAAATGATTTCTTTATTTCCTTTTCTGTATAATTTTCATCATCCCATGTTCCTAATTCTCTTAAATATTTCAGTGCTTCTTTAAATATTGAGTATTTATCTCTATTCTTATCATGTCTTAATATTGCTCTTAAAATGTAATCATTACTTGATACTTTCTATATTTTATTATCTGAGTTTTATAAAGCACTTCTATATTAGTCAGCCCCCGCCCCCCTCCTTCAATCGGTAAATGAAGTCTTTCAATTTCTGCTTTTAGTTGGTGCGCCTTGTTCATTGCTAAAATTTTCCTCGTTTATATCAATCCATACTAATATTATAAATGCGAAAGTGTGTTTGTTTGTTTGTTTGTCATTCTTTCACGTGGAAGCAGAGCGTCGGTATGGCATGATTTTCTGTATGGGGATAGTTCGTTGGCTGTAGAGTGACATAGGCTACTTTTTTCCGCGGAAAAATATCTCATTCCCGTGGGAAAATCGAATATGTTGCACAAGTTTGTCCTTCTTTCACGTCGCAACAGTGCGTCGGCATGGCATGATTTTTTGTGTGGGGATAGTTCGGTGGCTGTAGAGTGACATAGGCTACTTCGTTCAGCGGAAAAACATATCATTCCCGTGGGAAAATCGAATATGTTGCAAAATTAAATTCAATTAGGTGGTGCCACCGTGATTCTACAAGACGGACGACGGTACGATGGACGAACACAGAAGGTCAGAATATCTGGATTATACCAAAATTAAGATAAAAAATGTATGGATCTGTATTTTTCCACGCAGGACCGGAAAGAGAGCGATAAAATACATAAAATTCACCCTCTCAAACTCCCTCTAAATCTAGCCCAGGAAGAATCGCCGACTGCAAATTTAGCAAAAATAGTGCATGAGGTATAATGCTACGACAATGCAAACTTTTAGTGTGGGACGAAAGTACAATGTCGCATAAAAAAGCTGTAGAAGCACTAAATCGAACGCTTCAGGATTTGCGAAGCAATACTGATCTAATGGGAGGAATGGTGGTTTTACTGGCTGGTGACTTTCGCCAAACTTTACTTGTCATTCAAAAGGGCACACCTTCAGATGAAATTAAAGTGTGCCTCAAGTTATTTTATGGAACAAGGTGACAAAATTCAGTTTAACTACGAATATGAGAGAGCATTTGTATCATGATATCAATGCTAGAAACTATGTTGACACACTATTAAAAATTGGCGATGGGCGGTTGGCTGCGTTAAATTGACGAGAGATTTTTGTAATTTAGTACAGAGTCATTCCGAGTTCCATTTGGAATAAACAGGCTATTTTCATGCTTTCCTATACGCTGCGTTTCAAAACATTTAAATAGGCTGACGAATCAATTTTGCTCAGTTTCCTTTTAATGGCTGCATCTCTGACAAATCTATAAAACTCAGTTTTCTTTCAATTCAAAAAGCAATGGATAGTTCATTTCCCAGTGACCATGCGGGCGAAGCCGCGGGTAACAGCTAGTTTTTCATAAATCAGTATTTTTGTAGTTTATAACACCATTATTATTATTATGTGGGGTATCTATATAGTTTTCTCATCTGTTTGGGATGTATAAATATATAATTATAAACGAAAATGAAAAGATAAATATACATAAATATCAATAAAATAAAATAAATAAAAAAAAATACATAAATAAATAAAAGCCCAACCAGATGGAAGCCCTCGGCAGGGGAGACCAAACGGCCGAGGGTTAGGGGGAAAGGGAAAGAAACCGGCGGACGATGCGGGCGGTATCGAGGAGCACCGCCTTCTGCATTTGAACCTGGAGCGGTCCGCCACGTAGTCCCAGCCGCCTCAGATGACCCGAGAGGCTGACTGGGATTAGCCCGTTTGCAGAGACGACTACAGGAATAATTTCGGTCGGCAGACCACCCCACATGTCGGTCACCTCGTGAGCCAGGTCCAGATATTTTGTTTGCTTATCTGTTTCGGCTTTCACGAGGTTCTCGTCACACGGAATGGTAATGTCGACCAAAAATATCCTTGACTGTGCACGGTCCATCAGCACAATATCAGGCTTATTCGCAAGAATAGTCCTGTCTGTGATGATGGCCCGGTCCCAATAGAGCCTGGCGCGATCATTTTCGAGCACGGCTTCCGGCAAGTACTTGTAATACGGCAACTTCCGATCCACGAAACCGTATTTCAGAGCGAGCTCCTGGTGTAGAATTCTGGCTACTAGGTTGTGCCTGTGCAAGTACTCAGAGTTAGAAAGCGCCGAACAACCGGAGATGACATGCCTAAGTGACTCACCGGGATGGCGACAAGCTCGACAGATATCGATGGTGCCATCCTTTAGGAAGTATCTCCGATAGTTATTGGTCTTAATAACCTGATCCTGTATTGCACAGACAAAACCCTCGGTTTCCCCGAAGAGGTCACCAAAGCGTAGCCAGTGGAGGGAGGTTACTGTGTCTACGAAAGGCCCATGTAGAGACTTGTAGAACCTCCCGTGTACCCAATACTATTACGTACCTATTACTATACTATTACGTACGTGTGTACCCAATAATATTATTATTATTATTATTGGGTATTAGTAGTGTATTCTCATCTGCTTGGGCTGAATAAATATATAAGAGAAAATGATAAATACACATAAATATATATATATATATATATATATATATATATATATATATATATATATATATATATATATATATATTCATATACTAGCATAAATAAAAAAATAATACATAAATAAATAAAAGCCCAACCAGATGGAAGCCCTCGGCTGGGTAGACCAAACGGCCGAGGGTTAGGGGGAAAGGGAAAGAAACCGGCGGACGATGCGGGCGGTATCGAGGAGCACCGCCTTCTGCATTTGAGCCTGGAGCGGTCCGCCACGTAGTCCCAGTTGGCTCAGATGACCCGAGAGGCTGACTGGGATTAGCCCGTTTGCAGAGACGACTACAGGAATAATTTCGGTCGGCAGACTACCCCACATGTCGGTCAGAGTCGTCGATAAGTCAGTTAGGCATGTTATCTCCGACAGGTCAGGTCGGAGATAACATGCCTAAGTGACTCACTAGGATGGCGACAAGCTCGGCAGATTTCGACGGTGCCATCCTTTAGGATGTAGCTTCGATAGTTGTTGGTTTTAATAACCTGATCCTGTACTGCACAGACAAAACCCTCGGTTTCCTCGAAGAGATCACCAAAGCGTAGCCAGTGGAGGGAGGCTACTGCGTCTACAAAAGGCTCATGTAGAGCCTTGTAGAACCTCCCGTGGAGCTTCTTCTCCTTCCATACGGTCTCCCGGTCGGAAATGCACTGCACTGCTGGGTCTTGCCATTGCTTGTTGGCTAAGGATAGAGGGGTATATCCTTTATCACAAGAAATGGTGTCCTTATAGAATGGATCATCTGATCTCGCCAGAAAGTATTCACGGAGGCTCCACACTTCGCGATTATGCATGGTGAGTGCGCTCAAGAAGCCACGCCCACCATGCTTTCGCGGCAAGTACTGATGATGATGAGGATGCATCCTATGGGACGTCATAGTGCGGACTTTTCTATCCAGGGCGTTAAGTTCAGTCTGCGTCCACCTGAGTATGCCAAAGGTATACATGTGGACAGGCATGACCCAGCCGTTATATGCGTGTGCCTTATTCACACCGGACAAAAGGCTGTTAAGTACTTTGGTCAAGCGTGCATAAAACACATCGCAAACTGACTGTTTCGTAGCAGCCTCTTCGATACCGATGTTCTGTGACATACCCAGGTATTGGTATGTTTCAGCCTCGGAAAGGGTTCTTAAGTTGACGGGCATAGACTTACTATGCCCTCCGAGTTAGGAACCCTTCCCCCTTCAACATGGAGGACCGCACACTTATCCGTCCCCAGCTCCATTCCAATGGAATTGCTAAATTCACAAGTGATGTTTAGCAATTCCATAAGATGGGAGCGGCTGGAGGCGAATAACTTGAGGTCATCCATTTAGAAAAGGTGGGTCACTTTTGTCCCTTCTTTCCGTAGCTAAAATCCCCTCCCGGAGCCCTCCAGTAAGGTACTAAGAGGGTTCAGAGTTCAGAGTTCACCTCAGCCAAGTTATGGCCCTACTCTCCCAGTTTTTTTAAAATTGACGAGACCTTTCTCGCTAAAGCACTCACCCCCCCTTACCGCTAAGGCATATGCCCCCCCCCCGCCCTCCGTCGCGGCTTTCTTAGCAACTCACATGGCTGCCCCGCAGAACACTCGCCCGCATCCTTTGACTCCGACAAGGAGTGCTCGGACACAGTGTCCGTTACATCATTATTAATTATTATTTTATTTTTATTTTCTATTTGTTTTTATTTCTCCCTCCGTATTGAGGGGTAGATAACGGACACACGGGCCTTGACCAAGTGTGCACGTAGGAAAAATGAAAGAATTACAATGATGACGGTGATGAGTTAAGAAATTTACGTGTGAGACGATAGGTGTTCAGTAGGACTTCTTTTTGTATAAGTGTAAGAGTGGATTTAGGCATTTGAAGCATGTTAAGGCTGGTTTGAAGGGTCTTTGGAACTACACCAGTTGTAGATATGATAATAGGAACTATTTTTATGAAATCTACTTGCCATTGCCTTTTTATTTCGATAGCCAGGTCTACATACTTTGTCATTTTTCCGAATGTGTAGTAATGAGGTTGTGTGTGTTGCAAACTGCTATGTCTATTATAAAAACAGATTCTTTAACTTTGTCTGGTATTGTTATGTCCGGTCTATTGTAATGTATAGTCTTGTCTGTTATAATTGTCTGTCACAATATATTTTGATATTATTAATAAAATAAAAATAATAGGCCAGATAAACTTAAAGCTACTACCAAACTAAATTCTAAAAATGAAAAACTAATAGCAAACATGAGCTGAAGGTGTGCAGTTTTACTTTAAGAAGACTACTCAGCTAACTCTCTAATGATTAACTCACGGGCGAAAGTGCTACAAGTATTTCTACTTTAGTTAATATTCACAAAATTATCACAGAAGAAAATTCATGTAATGATCATCTGAAACTGGATTATTTTACGAGTATATCCTGAATCTCTTTTTTATTTTTATAAAGATATTTTTAATTACTAGTAATTTCTTGTTAACATACACTTGTTTATCTTTAAATTTAGAATTCTAGTGTGCTTCTCTATATGATGTTAGTTGCCCATTTTCGTTTTATTTTTTATTTTGTTTTTTTCCGACAGTCACACAATCATAAACAAACTTTGGTCTGAATTATTTGCCAATGTATTTGATCCAGATCAATGAGTTACGTTTGTGAAAATGAAGAGTATCACCAGGCAAACTGTAAAATATATGTATGTATATCTGAATATCGCCTAAGAATGTGTAATATTTACTATGCGTTTACTTTTTAATAACATTAGTGTTGATAATACATTTAAACATGGCTGTCATGCCAATCCTTAAAAAACTTCGATTTTGAATAGTTTTAAATACCGAAATATATCGTTTTCTATTCTCAGCTCAACTTTAATTTTTTTTGTGACTTATGTCATTTTATTTCAGTATGTTTGTTTAGTTTATTTTCTATGCACAAGTGTATGAGTTAAGTTTGTTTGTTGGCTATGTATGTTTGTTGTTTTCTAAAATTAAATGAGATATTTCTACAATCAAACAATTTTTCGTCGGTCGCAAGCAAAAAACACCAAATAAAAAATATTTAATTTTTATTCTTAATTATGATAATTTTTTAAAATCAACTTATATAAAAATTACTTTATAGTTTTGTGATTGTTGCATGTGTCTTCTCTGATACCAGTAAACCAATCTTGAATTGGTGATATTTATGAGACCATCGTGCGAGATTTATTACTATCATTTATTATTCAGTATCCGGGGTACCATCAAATTTATAGCTCACTTTTGGACCTTGGTAATATAAATAAACTATTTTAATTACACCCGAACTATTATGATATGTGAAGTTATGAAAAACGAAGAAGTAATATATGTAAGTGAACAGAATTGGTATCCATTAAAAATTAAAACAATGATATTCAAAAATATTTTGTATGAATCATATTAATTGTAAAATTAAAACTATTTAAAGGAATAAGGACATTAAACAAACACATATGCCACCTAGTGTTAAATGGATGCTGTGGCCTATAAATATCTATATCTATCATCAATTAAGTATCAAAATGCAAATGCGTTGTCACTGTTGAGGACTAAGATGGAATGTCTCCTTTCGAGTAAAAAAAGTTCGGTTTTACGTTGTCATAAAATACCAGAGTAAAACAGCAGCATCCTGTGACAGCGTGGTACTTCCCCGTTGTAGCAGACTTACTCATGCAATAACCATCGTATTATTGCTGCAACTTGGTTACTTCTTAGGAAAGAAGTCCCTTAACCGTAGCTCTGGTAATTTGTAAAATTGACATTTGTTGTGAAATTCCATACTTTTAATCTTGTTGTTAGTAAGTTTTCCACTGTGGCCGTAGAAGGAAAAGGGGAGATCTCCCGCCGGGCAAGGTGTTCTGCCCGGGGAGCGGCCGACACTCCGTGTGATAGTTCGGAGATGTTCTATATATGCTGTTTATGATTCGGAATGTTGATAGCGTGATTTAGGCTTCGGTGTGTTTTTTCGCTTGTGGCGGCGACGGCAGCGCCGCTACAATTATAGTTTGCTTATTTCCGCGTGACTTCTTACATAAAACAGATTCTAATTTAAACCTGAGACTAATTGTTAACTACTTTTTTGTAATTAGACGGCATATATAACGACGACGACGTAAACGTCAGAATTTAATACTGATTATCCTTATTGTGTATTACTTTACACGGTTCTTAACACGTAACATGTTTCTGCAATATAAAAAATTATAATGCTTCAAAATAAAATTTTTGGTTATAAGAACGAAGGTACTTTCATTTCATAAAATAAGTATAATCTAACCTACTACATTTTGTAGTGTGAAACACCAAGCCTTACCCTATTTACGTCTAAATTCCCAAAAATAGGTAGCGTACCTGTTGACAGCAAACAAGCTCTGATATCTATAAATACGATATCTTAAGTAAGTGAAAGTATGACTTTTCCAGTATTGATCTGAACCATTCTATAATATTGTTGAAGAAAATCAATGATATTGTCATTTAATGATGATATTTTTTTCGAATTAATAAAGACGAAATATTTAATGCAAAGAGACGAGGTTCTTCAGAGCTGGTCGTATGAGGAAACTTAAGGTCGCTTGATGGCAAGCGAAATTTAAAGAAAATTATGCCCTGAATTTCTCTGCGTAATAGTATTCGTAATGAGAATATCCGTTATAGAGTTAAAACAACTGACATAGCTCATCAATTTGTCAAGCTGAATTGGAAAGGGACCGGAAAAATAGCTTGAAGACCAAGAACCGATGGGGTGGAAAGGTCAATGACGATGAAAGTTTCAAAATCACAAACATGGAAGCCAAAAATTAGGATACCATAATATCCTAGTCTTTCAGAGGTATCGACGACGGTAATCTTAATGAGTAAGAGATCCACCATCTGCGACTATGACAATAACATAGATATGTTATCGTCATAGTTACTGATGGTGATCACGTCAAACTAATAGACATCTAATTATTCATGCGCTAAAATAGCCCATTTTGGTATGTAAATGGAAAAATGTCGCAAAAGAATTCCGTGTTCTTTTAAAATTACGTTAAATCTGTTTGAACAAGATCTGAAAAGATAAAATGTTTGTAATAAAACGATCGGTGATGCACTCTCATAAAACTCAACGCTTACAATGTCAATAGAGGATATTTTTTCCGATAGAGATGAGAGACCTCTTAGTAAGTATAACACTAATATGTGTGAATATGGCAACAACTATATTTTAGAGATTTTATAAAAATATAATTCATACTTGCAATAATTATCACTGGGTGAAACACCAGCTTAATTTTTGTGATTTTGATAAACAATAAAATATGGAAGTGTAACAAAATAAAATATTCAAGTTAGCCAATTATATGAAAACTACATAAAAATCGTTGCCCCAGGATGTTTATATATATAAACTTTCCTCCCCATTGGTTGTTGGTCTTCAAGCTATTTGTCCGGTCCCTTTCCAATTAAGCTTTTATTAACAATTTATTATTTTATTAACAATATATAAAAACATGCTGGGGCAACATCCCTATAATAAGGGAACATTTAAAGTACCCGAAAATGAAAACAGTAAAATTACAAATACTGCATATTTCAATAAAAATAGTTTTGCGCGCTATGTTTAAATATATTGTACAGTATGTCAATTCTAAAATTGCATTTTTTACTTGATATATTTTTGCAATTATCTGAGAGAGATGATGTTTATCGCTGTTCCTCAGGTTCGGGGTTACTCACACGTCGGAAACGCCGTCAGTCTAGCGTGTTTTCTGTCGCGTACGGTCGTGACGAATGTTTCGAGGATACTTAATCTAGATTTTACGTACATAATTTCTAGGGTGAAAATCAGAAATTTTATCATTCTTTGAAAATTATAACTATGTATTTTATATTCAAATTTATTCGCTAAATACATATTATTTTATGATTTGAAGTTTCCTACAAATTTTAGGAAAAGATAGAAATGCCACGCTGACCTATATTGGGGTAAGTAAATAACTTTCAATATAAATATGTACTGAATTTTTTTACCTTTAACAATTATGCCACTTTTATAAAAAAAAGACCACAATTAAACATTATAATATATATAACAAAATTATAACATCGTTAACTGAAAAGTTTCGTGTTAGTTGTTCAGTACGTGTTTTTTTTTTCTATTTAACTTTGATATTTCCTCGTATGAACTCAAAGAAGACTTACTGAATACTCGAAATTAAAATAATGTGTGTGTGTGTGTGTGTGTGTGTATGTGTGTGTGTGTGTGTGTGTGTGTGTGTGTGTGTGTGTGTGTGTGTGTGTGTGTGTGTGTGTGTGTGTGTGTGTCAGATGTTTACTTGGGACTTTTTTACACTTCCATGAAGAAAGAACATTAAACAATCTGTTACTATCAGAATATACCGATAACAGTAAAATGTATTCGCTTTTCATCCCTAAATTCAAATTTTAAAAAGAACATTGTTTTAGTGTCGGATTTTTCCCTAAAAATTCCTACTTTAATCTCTTGAGAAATGTAAAGAATGTTTGTTTTGTGTTGTTACTATATTTACCAATATTTTTATTTGATTTTTAGGAAAGAAACTGAATTCTAGATAGAGGCATTTTCTCAGTCTCATCTTTAAAATACTTATTAAGTTGAAAAAATTCATGAGCATTACGGCGTATTCACATATTTTCGAACTTACACTGTTTTTACCAAAAGCATAATATTATTTGAAATTTTAGTTATTAATATTGAATTGAATGTAATCCTTTTCTAATATCTGAATAACATTTGTAGTGTAAAAAGTTTCTACTACAAAAATATTACGTCCCAATCAGTTCTTCTTTCTTTTTTTTACAATTCACTTTAACATTCTCACTACAAACTTCCCAATGTTTTGTTTCACACGTTCGTCACGTTTGGCAATCAGATCAGACGATTGCGGTACCAGACATCTTGCACCTTTTGACGCTTATACCTACCGTCATTCTATCGCTTCATATAAGAGGTTTGTGATAGATACTCTCACACACTCTCTCACACACTTTACACTGCTCGAGTGAAAATAAGTAACACTATCACCAACCCTCTTGCTAAGTGCCAAGTGAAACCACTCCTTATGGAAAATGCAAATGTCTGGCACTGGACTTTAATTTAATACCACTATATAATATTGTACGTATACCATTTTTGATCGTAAATTTCAATTTTTTATTTATTTGTATAAATCTATTTAATACAAAAATCCATTGAAAGTAAAGAAAGTCTTTATTATGCAACTATACAACAATGTTACTAAATCTTATTACTTTTTAACTTTTATTAATATAATTTCCATCAAACTGCTACCTATCTCATCATAACTTTATACCCAAAATAATCAAAATGTCGCTTAGTCTCGCAGTCAAAATTGATCAATTTATAAAATATTGCTTAGTCATGGTAAAATTAGATGGGGTCTTACGTTATTAATGAGTTTTCGATGTTAGTCCCCATCTGTTCGTTGAATTTAATAACTTACTGACGACGGGGAAGCAAAAATAGACCTATTAGTTACTTTGCTCTTAAAAAGTTAAAAAATCAAAGGCTATGAAAAAGTTATTTAATTAAATCAAATACCATTTTTCCGAGAATTCTTTATTCCTTTTTATTTTATTATTTCTAAATTAAACGGAACGTTTGAAGAATGAACGTTTGCTTAGTTTGTTTTTGAATGAAGAGTATTAAGAATCAGAAACCCTTTTTACTGGTAACGAGGCATTCAACCTTAGCTATTTTATCTTAGGTGTAAGAATCTATAGGCCACATCATCACTTATAATCAGGTGAACACAGTGCAGCATGACTGTCACATATTCTATAAAAAATGTGGCCAATTCTGTTTATTGATCTGTTTTGCTGTGGAAAATGTGTATGGATGATTGCATTTAAGTTCTATTTGCAGGTATTTCTTCTTATAAAGCACTGAAAAACTTAAAGTTTCTATGAATGGCAGTGAAAAAAAAGTTATAACTGACTTCAATGAAAAAGTAAATATACACATTTTTGACTTGGTAGACAGAGCTCAGGAAATGACCACATATTTTTGCTTAACATCTTTCAAAACCTTGACACAAAAGTGTACAACCAGTGTTTTTGAATACCTTTAAATATAACTTATATTTAAGATACTTGAGAAACGGCGACTTTTTTCTTAAGTTTGAGATTTTTCGAAATTCGTGTATTTTTAGTTCATTACCTAATTTGAACCTTGTTAAAAATGGAAAACTGCTCACTAATTTTCATAGTTAAACGATAGATTTTAAAACCGAGCTAATACGTAATAAATAAATCTTTGTTAAAAACAAAGATGGCGTATAAAATTTTACTATCTTTGATTTCAAATTTTCCATTTAAAGTCAATGTTCGATCACTGAATGATATAATAATTATCACCAGTGTGTTCGATTATGAAAAATTAAAATTGATGCTCATTTCATTATAGTGCTTGTTAAATAGTTTCAACTTAAGAATTTTAAAATGAGTTACGGTGGAAAACTTTTAATAATTTTTAACTAATTTATATTTAAATAATTATTCTTTAAACAAATTAAAAATATTTATTTGTTTCAGAGTTGCTGGTCGGAACTGAACCTTGAAATATGAAGGTATAGAATAAATGATATATAATAAAAATTTCATTTTATTTTCACATAGTGGTATTGAATCTGTGGGGGAAGCCTATATTCCGTAGTGTATTTTGATAGATTGTAGTGGTGATGATAATGATGATAAACATTATGCTTTAATTAAATATCTCCGTTCCATATTTTAGTCGAAATCTCGGAATGTCAAATAGAATATATTCAGAACATTATAAGGAAAACAAGGACGATTTTGTATACACGTGGTAGGATATGAATAACTGCTTCAATTTCTTGAATATCGTAAAAAGTTTTGCGTCCAGCTATAATATTTTCATTATTTTCAATAAGTAGGTACGTGATATATTGTTATATGTATTGGTATTTGTGTCAAATAGTGAATTATATAGTAAATGCTTTAGCCTTATAAAAAAGTATTCCTCATTTCGCAAAGAAAGATAATAATAATGAGTGTAGGTACCCTTAACGCGGAACACCTCTTAAAAGCAAATTTAAAAGCTTTTAAAAAATTATAACGAGTTACGAGAAAATTTAATATAGAGTTTCTTTATAAAAATATTCAAATGGAAGCTATATCGATTGCTAGACTGCACTTTAGCTCATCAGCAGTTTTTTCTTAAATTTCCGTTGGAATTAGTTAATGGTTACCTCTTAGTGTAAGAAATCATACAGTAATGAAACGTCTCCACCGACTCTATAACAGTAGGTACTAATAAAGTAAAACTATATGTATGCACCAGATGTTAAACATCTAAATACCAATGTAATTTTAAATGAGAAAGAGTAGGCCCTAAGCTTTAATGGGGCACCATATATTTATTTCTGCAGCGTATACTGTAAAATGGATTAGAAGTCACACTAGTGTTGTAACAGCTAGACTAGTTTATTTGAAGCAAATTTTAATAAAATAATTTCGTAAGGTATTTTGATAGGTCAAAATGTTTAGCGCTTTGCTACGGAAAAATATAAATAATTAAACGTTCAAGTGAACACTACACGTTGATTAAATCTACTTTTACGGATTTTATAATGTTTAGTTTATTTTATTTTCAATACCCAACGTTTCGGGGGCTTTCCAGCAACCGTGGTCACGGGGGACTGAGGTGACTGACGTCTCGATGTCAGTGTTAACCTAGAGTATCTTCAGCTTTTTAATTATTATTTTTTTGGCCCAATCTACACAGAATGAACGAGGTTTTGTTTTAATTTTTTTTAATTATAGGTCCCAAGCAGGTGGTAGTACCCAGCCTCCTTCTCTATTGAAATTAGGATGTTTTTTAATTTCAATAGCCTCACGTATCATCCTTGGTAGGAATCGATGTTCTTTTGCGAGGATTTGTGGTCTATCAAATCTAATGTAATGCTTGGGGCCGTCTAGGATGTGATCACAAACTGCAGACTTACCGGAACGTTGATGCTTCACGGCAGTTATGTGTTTTCTTTTACGCGGTTTCTGATTGATTATCAATATGAACCCACGTAAATTGAAAAATATGTTAAAAATAAATTAAACGCGGTAAATCCATTAAAGTAATTTTAATCAATAATTAATTTGTTAATATAATTTACATTTGTTTTTCAAAAGAGAGTCATACGAGAATTTCTGAGTATTTTTGCTTCTAAGAAGCAAAGTAAAGGGCTACCCTCCGGGAAGCTAGGGAGGGAGGTGGTGAATGCTCTACGCATACCACGCAGCCGTCTGCGTGGTTCTGTGGGACTCAATGAGAAACCTCAGTGCCCACCCACTGAGCACCACGTGAGACTGACTTTGATCTGGTAAGGTCTTTCAGCCGTATTGGAAGCGACCCTCCTTGGGGAAAGGGGGTGCAGTTCGAATTAATGATGTAAAACCTAAGTCTTTAAGACAAAAATTTAAGGAAATTACTTATTTTGGCATCTCAATACATTTGCATAAAAAACAAGTAGTAATATTTATTTTGTAAATACCAAAAACTGCCAGAAACTGCAAGTTGTGGCAATATATACACTATTAGAACAAAATCCCCCAAAAATATAGACAATTGTTCTACCGCCACTTTCAAAAAATTATATAACAAAACCAAGATTATTTAAAAAGGGTTATTATAATATTAAGGTAGCGATTGATGATAATAACACCCACTTAGCTATTTCTAATATTATAATTTGTATAGTTAATTCAACTGTTAAATATTCTTTAAAAAAATCTCAAAATAGATAAATAAAATAAATTTCATTTCACACATTGTTCATCGACCAGCGAGGTGCATATTATTATATCACGTGCTGGTGAAATTGAAGCTAGGACGGGCAAAATGGGGGAGCATAATGAGAGCAGCAGACTTATAGCCCTAAATCCTAATTTAAAGAGTTTAAGATCATATTTTACAAAAAAAGAGCATTATATCCTAAATTGCTTAACGTTCTCTTGATACTAAAATTAAACATAAACCATTGAAATAAAAAATAAAATGAAATTTTACTGTATATAATGTATTTTATTATATCAATTATCATCAGAACCTAAAGCAATGTCGCCTCTAATTTGTAACACTAGAGAGACTCCAAAAACTTAACTAGTTTGCATCCAGGAAGTCCCTTGTTTGAAACACTCAGAGCGCGGATTCTTTGTCATAACGAAGCAGTAGCTCGCCGAGTCCCGTGTTCGGTCTTATTTTGGTTACAGCAGTGATCACTTTTGACAAGCATTTGTTTGTATACCATTCGCGCATTGGTGCTTCTTCGATTTTTTAAAGGGATGTAACAGATACCCCGTCAAAATAAATAAACTTGCGATCGAAATCTTCTCTGCGATTTTTGATCTTACGACTTCGGATTAGGTTCACTTTTAAATAGTCAGACCGACGACTGGCGCTTTTTTCTGGATCTTATTGATAAATCCAAGATTAATTTTTTTTCGCAATATCATATATAGCATATATCATTTCTCACTAGACTTGACCAAGTATTTTAAATTTAGGTCAAATATTTTAATTTGTGTTACACTCATCTGCATTAACTACGTGAATAGATTAATATCCCTGTTCAGTCTTAAACGCGCACTTTGAACGTAATAACGTCTTTGTCATTACGAATTGTGTTTAAATTAGTTTACCAAGGTGGAGTAATAAACCAGTACAATCCTGTGCGACGAGACCACTAAGGTTAATGTCGATAGCTCCCATTCTGTAGTTTCAATAACATTTGGCAATGAAATAATTTTATGGAATTTTATGAGCACTATTTCTATTTTTAATGTTTTATTCTTTGTTCTCTTAAAAAAGTTTCAATTACTAAAACGTTTGAATTACTAAACGTTTTTTAACGTTATTTTACTTTTGGAATAGATGATTTTTCAATAGATGCTTGACGGTATAAACATTTTATTTACATCAGATGTGAAATAGACGAAATATCTGGTACAATAAACACTAGCACTCCTGCCAATAGCGTTGATAATGATAAATCCTTTTCATCAACGCAATTCTTGCTGGCTAATACGCTGATATCAATCAAATTATTTAAAACTTTAATTATTAGGCAAATCTACTGTTACTTTTTATACTTTCTTTTCTCTATAACCTTAAATACGCCCTTTAATTCTGTATTAGTCTGTAAGGTTCAACAAAGATTAAATAAATAAAATAAACACGCACTGATCGAGTGTTGCCAATGATGACCAATTGATCTAGGATGTAATCTTTAACTGCTGACCGTATGAGGAAGTATTTACGTGGTACAGCCATGCTGTAGCTATACTAATTATATAGTTGTAGCACGAATGGATCGGCTCGACCGGGGAAGGACCACGCTCTCACAGAATACCAGCGTCAAATAGCAGCTTAATGCTCCTGTATTTCGTATGGTGAGTGTAGAGAACCGGAGCCTCTTTTTACTGGAAAAGAGGCATTCCATCTTATTCCTCAACGCTGACAACGCATCTTCATTTTGATTCGCAAACGAGGATGAATATAGATGTCTATGGGCCACAGCAACCACTTATCATCAGGTAGAATGTGTGCTGGTTTCCCAAAAAAAAAAGCTCATAGTCGCTCAGCGAGCTATGTAGAGGGCTATGCTCGGGGTTTCTTTGCATGAGGATATCGACAGTCAGACAACCATAGTGTTTGACATAACCCACTGGAGTATTAATTGACAGCCGATGGGGAATAAAAGAACTCGAGTGGCAGCCTCATGCCGGCAGGCAAAATGTAGGGCGTCCCCTCAATAGATGGAATGATGATCTGGTAAAACACGCGGGAAGTCGTTGGATGCAGGTGGCTCAGGAGAGTGCTTTTTGCTATTTTCATCACTGGACTTCTAAAGGGATGTAATGATAATAACCTCTATATACTTCAACGACAATGTAATACGTATGGCACACAGAAAGTTCTGCGCTCCTAATCACTCATAAATGTTTCAATTTCGAATGTTGAATTTTTAATTTTTGAAACATTAGAATCATATTATATTGATTAAAATATTTTTTGGCAAGAGGTCGCGTGTCAACACCTTTAATCACAAGTTAAAGTTTGTCATCCTTAGCAAAAATTATCTTTATTATGATTAGCGCGATAAGATAATAAGCGGTAATTTTTATGATTTCAAAAGTTGCGCAAGGTTGCACTGCCCGTCTTCAAAATGACCATGTTTTCCTCCATGACAAAATTCGTGAAGTCAACCCTTATTTTTGATCACTGAGGAAAACGCGGCTACTTTCAAGCGAATTTGAGAAAACTAACACATCACCAATGAAAGGAAATTTGAGAATATTTGAATACAGATTTTAGCCAAATTAAAAAAAACTCTTTAAAGGTTAAAAAACTTTGTGCTTACCTAGAAATCGCATCCTATTGCACTATGACAATATGAAGTATGCGCACACGGTGAATATGACAAAGTCATTTTTGGTTTCTGCAACGGTGGAGCTTGTTACCAATTCCGCACACAGTCTAGATCTCGTACCGTGCAATTTCTTCATTTTTGTCCAAAAATCAAAGATTTGATGAGAGATCTGACATTTACGGTGCTAGAAGAGAATGTTTTTTACGTGCTGGTTGAAAGCTTAACCAGCACGTTAAAAACATACTCTCAGTTCAATGATCCTTATGTTTTTAAAAATGGCTTGTTTAAATGATAGTGTTTGAAATGTCATAGAGAATTTTAAGAAAAATATTAGTGTAATTTATGACTTACGCAAATTTTCATTGTACTCCACGTATACGTAGCTTTACTGTTTATATTTTTTGCTCCTTTCTATATTTATTGTTATTCATATACACAATTTAATGCTTATAGACATAAAGTATAATATAATTTTTAAACAAATTCCAAAAACGATAAGTAGCGTTTTTTATAATACACGTTTTTTTAAACATATTCACCGATTTCTGTTTTAAAATATTTTCACCCTTAAGAATTAAAAACGGAAATCAAATTTTTCAAACTATTTAGACGACATTTCACTTGTTAACTTCAACTTGTGATATGCCTTTTTGCACTTAAAATGGACATTAAATGGAGGGAAAAGAAGGAAGGGAATAAATTCACTTCAAAAAGTTTATTTAAAAATAATGAAAATATTATTCATAGGAAAGTATATTTATGAAACATAACCAAGTCAATAATGCCTACCTGTAAGATATTGAAAGCTTAATCCTAAGATAGAACATGATTTAATTCTTGATTTTTGAAAAATTTCGCATGAAAAATGAAATTTGGAAACGATTGTAACGTCAAAACACATCTCGTGTTGACATTTATACGTGTGAATTGACGTGTTAGTGACATTTTAGTGGCTACACGGGCTCCGCTCACTCCCCCGTTCTATCTATCCATATTCATATTCTATTATGTATGTATTATAGTATTCTATGTTCTACACAATGACGTATCGAATCTGTGTACTGGTATCGTTGCTAAGTTGAAGTATCTAAAAGTAGGGATTATGATCAAATCTTACAATAAGTGCATAATAATTGGCATGTTCTTGAAGACTTATATCCAAAAAAAAATATTTTTGTATTGCCTGGAAACTGAAACAAGAGATAAGTCCTTCTTGTGCATCTGCATCTGAGTGCATCTTCTTAATAACAACTCAAAAATAATAGAAAAATACGGTTTCCAACCCGCTTGTCAATCGTAGCAACTATGATGGCCCCGTATGAGGCAAAGGCTGTAATGGATGTACTCGTAACAATGGTGTATCTATGAATGGTTTAGGCACTATTAAAAGTAAGCTGTTCTCATACCTTTACCTATTCGTTGTGCTTAACGACCATAAATTAAAAATGTATTAAATGACTAACTCTTTACATAAAACAAATAATAATAATATATTTTTAAATACGGATATACCCTCATTGACAATAAGCCCTATAAAAGCAGAAAGTGAAACAAAACAGCAAAATTAACATCATACAATTTAATTTAATAGCTATTTGTCAGCGACTATATACATCAAGAGAAGCCTCAAGAATGTTCTGCATTTACAAAAATATACAATATATATATAGTACTCGAAGTAATCCTATTATCTTTAGTAGAATAATACTGTAATCAATAATACCTTTTGCTACTAAGTATTGCTAGCTGTAATGTTGTTCGCGAACTTAAATGTATCTTCTGATATGTACCCACAGGCCTCCTTTCATTTCTGAGAGGGTTTTAGGGCAAGGAATAGTCCGCCGCGCTGCCCCAAAGCGTGTTGGCGAACTTCACGTGTCTTCGAAATATTTTTTTTCTTATTTCTCAGATATGCAGGTTTCCTCACGATGTTTTCCTTCACCGCCTAGCACGTGGTAAATCAGCACTTAAAAACCACGTAATAAAGTTAATATTTAACTTTTACAAATATTAAAATTTATTTAAACAACAAGATTTTATAGGCGTTGCTGGGGCCAGCATCCATCTTCTTCATCAGATCAGCTCATCTCATCTTCTCATTTTCTTCTCAGGATAAGGATGACACACAAACACGTAGGCCACCTGATGGTGAGTAATTGCCGTGATTGCCGTGACCTATAGACATATCCATCCTCAGTTACGAATCAATACGTGTCACCCGTGAGGACTAAAGTGTAATACCTCGTTTCCAGTAAAAAGGGTCTCCGATTCTCTACACTCACTATTCGAAATGAAGCAGCAGAAAAGCTGCTATTTTACACTGATATTCTGCGAGAACGTGGTCTTGCCCCGGTCGAGCCAACTCATTCGTGTTACACTGTTTCATTGTGGGCTATTTGCGCCAGAACCCACCAGAAATTAAACAGAGCGTCTAACAGAGGGACATACATAAATAGACTGTAACTTTAATAATATAATTAGGCTATATATAGTTGTAAAACACTCTTGTCACTTGAAAATCGTGTCCAAGCAATGCATAATTAAAATTAAGCTAAGACACCACCATAAAATATTTAGGTACATTTTACATCGAATCTTTTTTACTACTACCATATTTTGATCAAATAATTTATTTTAATTATTTTATTGCAATATTTTTATTATTAATAATTTCAACATCAAATTTTAAATTAATATGTTAAATACTAATTAATTTGTTTTTACAACGTTACGAAAAATGCTTTATTTTTCTTAAAAATTACCTCTATTAATTGTTATAACGTAAAATTTGACCAGCTTAAAATAAAATGAAAACATATTGAAAGCCAAGTATATGTGGTAAAGCCAAGCTGCATTCTATACTAGATTATATCTTGACTAGGTCGACTCAACCAGGAATCCTGCTGTGTTTCGTATGGTGAGAATAGAGAACTGGAGAGAATTACTAAAAACAAGGTCTGCATTTTGATCCTTAATGGTAGATAGATGTAGATTTCTATTTGTCTCAGCATCTACTTACCATCAGGTAAACTGTGTGTTTGTTTGTTACCTCTATTCAATAAAAAAGTTGTGCATATTATTCAGGATTTTTTACTATAATATTCTACCTTTAAGTGACAGAAAGAAAATTCTGCTATGTAGTGGAAATGTGAATACATTACCTTATTTTAAATCAAATGGATGTTATAAAGGGCTAGTAGGAAAATGCTGGTAAAATTCCATGTATATATCAATTTTGATAGCTTTGAAAATCTGGCTCACTGAAATATCTATTAATATGCTTGTTGGTAATAAAATACTAGCCTAATTTTATATAAAAAATATATTAAAACAAAGATCAATGGCGAAACACTCTTTAACGATAACGATTGATGCGAGGTCCAGATTTGAGTTTGCAACAAATAATAACAAAATAATGTTGGAACTCGAATTTTCAGCATAAACAAATTTTTATTTCACTTACGAGACAAAGTTGTGCTTTGTCCAAATATGTATGTTATGTTCTTTAGTTAAAAAGTTATCTATATTTTTTTATTAATAAATAACTGGAAATATTTGTACCACTCATAAAACAAGCAATATTCTTATTGCGCTCACGTGGGAGTAATATATTTGGAATAGTTAAAGTGTATATGAAGAAGGAGTGCTGAAACAAGCATTGTTCACTTTCGTACTGAAAACGACAACCACATAATTTTCGCATGGACATCTTGTGGCCAATCCACAGTATCCACTTACCACCAGGTGGACTCTGAGCTCGTTCGTCACCTTTATGCTTTTCGACCATTTGGCGATCACTAGTATCAGCAAATAAAAAAAATAAAAATAAAGTGAGCAAAATAATTAAATTAATTACATAGCAGCAAAATTTTGGAATAAACTAACGATTTCTTATATTTACGCGAACACTACACATTGATTAAAACTACTTTTACGGATTTTATCGCGTTTATTATACTATTATTTTTAATTCCCGACGTTTCGGGCGCTTTCCAGCACCCATGGTCACGGGGGACTGAGATGACTGACGTTTCAATAGCCTCACGTATCATCCTTGGTAGGAATCGGCGTTCTTTCGCGAGGAATTGTGGTCTATCAAATCTGATGTAATGGTTGGGGCTGTCTAGGATATGATCGCAGGGAAGTCTGCAGTTTGCGATCATATCCTAGAGGGCCCCTCAGAACATAGTCAGTTCATTTTGCATAGATCTGACCATAAACAATAATTAAAAAACTAAAGGTACTCCGGGTTTAACAATGACATCGGGACGTCAGTCATCTCAGTCCCCCGTGACCATGGGTGCTGGAAAGCGCCCGAAACGTCGGGAATTAAAAATAATAGTAAAATAAACGCGATAAAATCTGTAAAAGTAGTTTTAATCAATTTGGAATAAACTTTTATCAAGTTTTATTGAAAAACCTGAGTTTTAGGTTATTACTTTTTCTTGTAAAAACGCGTTCACCATTAAGCTACAGAGCATTAGAGGCTGTTCCATTGATAAGGTATTTAATTATTTTATACGGATAAGATCTCATAATTTTAAGTAAGGTAAATCTTATATCCATTTCGAGTAGCATTGTAACTGTGCCAATGTAAAAGTGCCATCTTTAGACCATATTTTTTAGAAGTGATGTTTTAATTTTGTTATATCTTTTCAATATTTATTGGAATTTCAGTACAGTTTACTTTCGGATAACTGTAAATTGTAATCTTAACAAGAAAACAATCATGCGTTAAAGATTAATCTTCACTGAGACTGAGTGTGAACAGAGGTCTTAAGTTCAGAACACCTTCTACATAATAATAATATAATAATAATAATGTCCTCCAGACTGAATTTCGGCCACGGCGGCCTGCCTCAACGGAGGCTAGCCATCGGCGCAGGACAGGATTATAGTGCCCAAGTGTATGCGCAAGCACAGGTGCACTCTCTATTCCCTCACTCTCATAATCCGAAGGGACGGTAAACCGACACTTACAACACGTAATTTTCCGAGGAACGGGGGGTGAGACACCGCCAACTTCCTGACTCCGAGCAGCTACTGAGAATTTCTTGACTTGATTTTTTGGTCCGACCCGGGATTCAAACCCAGGACCTCATGATCAGCAGTCGCACTACTTCAACCACTAGACCAACGAGGCAGTCAACTTAATATTTGTATCATGGCCGTTATCATCATCCTAGATCGAATCCATAGTACCTGCGTTTATATGTCACCACTTCCGATGTTGAATCGAAGATAATAGAAAAAAGATTGAATTCCGCCCTTAAAAACCCTTTTATTTAAGATGACAGCAATAAAACATAAATAAATATAATAGAGCAACACACATTTCAGTTACAGTTTACAAAAGGAATCAATGCTTCTGCGATTTATGATTGTGTTTTTTTTTCAGACGTCAACAGCTGTCATATTGCTGATACACTTATCCCTTCATACAGTTGATGAAGGACTTGCAATAAATCCGAGTAAGTACAGTAAAACTTTGACATTATTAGTAAATTTTTGATATGATATTGTTTATTAAACTAAAATTAATATTTATTTCTTTCGAGCGGTATGAAATACCATGATCAAAGCATATGATCATACCCTCCTTGCAGATTTTCTACCATGATGATAATTTCGAATATATTTACTGCGTGGGGAATATTGTGGTGACGCTCTTGCTAACCTTCCCGTGGCTAAAGTGATGCTAATGCGATAGAATCGTAGATAGGAATGCATAGACAGTTGACAATGACAATAGTTTGTTTTCGACCCTGCTAACTCGAAAACATATTGTTGATATTCGAGTAAAGCAGTTGCCCTTTAGTTTTTATCTAATTTTGATCTCGTTTGATCTCTCAATTTTATGGAACAGTAACCATCTTATTTACGTAAAAGTAACTTATGGTTTTTTCTTAGAACACCTATGGATATCAGACTTTTAACATACTTGTAATTGTCACACTGTATTTAAATGTGCTAAATAAAATGGCTTTCAATAGGAATTATGTAATAATCTATATTGAATAAAAATAATTATATTCTATTCCATTCTTATTAGAGTCCTAAAAATAAAATCTTCGTCTAGTTAACTACATACATATACATAAACACTCACGCCTGTCACCCAGAGGGGTAGGCAGAGACTACAGACTTCCATTTAGCGCGATCCTGACACACCTCTCTCGCCTCCTTCACATCCGCATACATGCTCGTCGGTTAAGGGTGCTACTAATTTGGCCCGTTTTCAATAAATCGCCAATTTGGTCGATAAATTTTCGCCTAGGACGTGCCTTACGTACGTCTAGTTAACTATAGATAAAATTGTATATAAAAAAGAAAAATAAACTACAATCAATGCTTTATACAAATCCAATTGCAACAAAAATTGCTTGTTAAGAGTCACAAAAATTTCCGAAATGACTAAAGTTTTAACTTCTGCTCGAAGTATTTTTAAAAGGTATTGTTTTAATCGTTTTACGAAACAAAACTTTATAAACATTTTTGTTATAGTAGGTAACGAGTTTTTTGTGACTTAATTTAATTGTTATAATTATGTCTTTTCATAGTTTTATTTTGTTAACTTCTATTTTTGTTGATTTGTCTATGTTAAACCAGGTTGCCTTTGTATACGATTTTCATCGACTTACGGCAAGGAACGAGGAACGTTCAGTAGTCCAGATTATCCTCAACCATATTCCAAGCATTCTACATGTCTGATATATACATTCATCGCGTCTTCACATCAAATCGTCGAGTTACTTTTTACTGACTTCGACATATATAAGGAGCACCTCGAGTAAGTATTTATCGTTATGTTTTTATATTCATCTACATATATTATAAAATCCGTGTGTAAATTTACCGTGTGATAACAGTGATTAAGAATCATCTACATTTGTTTCCGATTGTAAGAGGCGTTAACGGGAAATATCGGAAAGTTCTCGTAGTTGCTAATAGATGGCAGTATGACCCTCATTTACGATAGACCAGACGTAAAATACCCTAACTGGCGACAGCAAGCAGCGTCAAAGATGCGTGATGTCTGGTACATGTAGTAGAATCAAATCAGATCATGAATATTTATTACATGACAATTACATGTAAAATTATATAAGGTCTTTAAATATTTTGTATTTGATGTTTATATGTTTTTCATAGTTTCTGGTGTATAATAGATTGTTAAATAAAACATTTATTAAAATATTCATATCTTTTATAAGTAGGAGTAACAAATTTGATTAAAACAACAATATTATCATATTTTTACTAATTACAAGCGAAGTTATTATTAAAATTTTATTATGAGGTGTCCTTATTTGTAAGAAAATATACTTCGGGTGTTTATACGCTCTCGTAAACGAAGGCAGACGATATTACTAACGATAACTCTGATGATGGAACAGAAAAAAAACCGATCGCGATGAAAAAACTTTTCACAATGTTTTATTAGCTTTATTTACTTTCCATCATGTTAGTACAACTAAATGAAACGATAATTTCATAAAAGTTTAATGTGATTACTGAAACTTAAAACCAGTAGTGAAAATTCAAATGAAACCAGCTGACTATAGGGTCAATAAACGCGTGGATGGTCAACTCTTTTATCCAGATAGGTACGAAACAATGCATTAGGTAATACTGTACTTGGTCCACTCTACCCTTCTCTTTCAAACACGCGCTGCTACCGCCCGGCCGACTCGTGTCATCTCGCGCTGTGTAATTTACACATGTTAATTATTGCCAACATGTAGGGAATTCCCCTAATTGCGGGGAATTTAAAGTTCGTTGGGGATTTTTTATGGATTTGTATTATGCGGGAAAAATGCTAGGGTTTTAAAAATCGATAGCTCCGGCCAAGTCAGAACGTTTTTTCAAGAAATCTAAATTCTTATCCTCATATTTTTTCGTTAGGTTACTTATGAATATCGAATTTACTACTTATGTAATACTTTTTTAATAATCTTCATTACATCAAAGAGTAACGTCCAAAATCACCCTGTGCAATAAAACATCGGACATACACGATAACTAATTACCTATTTTACTATATTATCCCACGCGCCGCTTCGTCTTTTTTTTTATTTGCCCCCCAGGGTGTTGCTTGTCACCTTCTAAATTAGTTGCAAATATTTTTATAACACGGACTAGCTATGCCAAAATGAACATTAAATAATATTCTACTTATAACATTAATGGCCGCCATCTTCACCAAACGTCATGTAGTATATAAAAATTACTAGGGACGCCCCATTGATTATAATTGATCTTTTAAATTTTTAATGAACAGTTGTGTAATTTTTTAATCTGAATCACATTTTGAATTTATTTCGATTAAAGTGCAAATATAAACTATAATAAAAACAATCAATCATCTATTATAACCTCAAAATCTGGTACTTTTTTTAAATATATCTTTTCTGCAGCTAGTCTGCTATGAAAATAAGATCATATAAGAATTCCCTAATGATCGACAATACAACACACAGTTTTCCGATGCTTTTGGTTCCAGTGCGAACAATGTATGGGCGCTGAGCAATGTCATTTAATTTTCGGATTTATTTCGGCAACTTTTGTGTATCATTGGATGCTTTTCATTTCCTAATTCTTTTTTATTTCAAAGCAGAGTAAATGCAGATATTGTGGTACTTTTTAATTTTTGAAAAAAAAAATTGCAACAAGGAAAGGAATTGAAAATATTCCACGCATTAAAATACTTGTTACAAAAATATGGAAAGTGTAATAAAAACATTTCTTTAAAAAATGAAAATAAATGTTAGTTAAAAAATAAATATTGTAAAATTAGTTGAAAATTGTTTTATTTCTTAAAATGAAATCGAGCAATGTTTGTGGAGAATCTGTCGTAGTTATTTCCCTAAATTTGCGAATATTACATGGATTTTCGGAGAATTTGACAAATTGGTGTCGGCAACGTTGCAAATATTGCACGTAATTTAACTACTTAGATTTGTACGCGACATAGAAATTAGAGGTGGCAATCACAATAAAACCTACAAGTGATTTTTAAAGGTTTTGACGTACTTTTTTAAATTTAAAGTACTGGACGGATTAAAAATGGAAAGTCAATTAAAATAAAGTCTTACTTTATTTTAATTGACTTTCCATTTTTAATCCGTAATTATTTTTTACATCAATTTCGATCTATTTTTAATTACCTGTCTATCATTATTGCAATTGCTTTCAGCTATTAAATTATTCAGTATCATTTCATTTTTATTTTCTTGTACAAAATCAAAGACAACGACGAAATAGTGTTTATAACTGTGTGAGTATCCAATTAGGTACGTTTATTAATTTAATGTCATTTTTGTAGTAACGAACTGCTTTTTGCGTCATGGTACAATTGATTGTCTAAATATATTTAAAAATGACAACTATTACTTGTAAATTCCATATGAAGACTTATCGTAGGCATAGCTAAACTTATAGAATAAAAGAAGGGAATGAAGTAACGGTGAATCTATCTGTAGAAATGATCAAAGTGCCCACCGAAAGGACGCATGAACTTCAATAGGCATTGGTTTTGGCGGGATTGATTATTAATTTCGTAGTTTTTGAAACAATTCCGTTTTGAGGTGCGCGTGAGCGACCGATCAGTCGTTTTGTTTATTAAATTCTTGTTATTGCTTTGGTTGCTACGTTTTATGTTTCTTGTTTTGTTTAAATAATATTTTACACGTACGGCAACATGTTAATGTGCCTTGGAAGGAAGGCTGCGGGAATGCTGAGGGTGCATTAGGAATTTACCGAGAAAAATTTCCGACGGCTCGACACCCAACTGACTCTCGTCTGATAACAGCAGCATTTCATCGAGTGTTGGAAAATTGACCCATTGCTCCGGTAGCGGCAGTAGGTGGAAGTCAAGTGACTGATTACTCTGAGGAGCGCATTTTAGATGTCGTTCGCCAGAATCCGAACTTAGGTACACGAAGTATTGCTAAATTGTTAAGGCGTCGGGATAGAACAAGTGTGCCATAAAAATCCTATGCAGATGCATGCGCTCGGCAAATCAGATACTTAAAACACTAATAAAACACTAGAACAATCCAAAAATCAACACAATAACATTCACGCGAAAATGGCGTACGAAATAAATGTAGATTATAAATAAATATACATAAAATAACAATTTTCTTATTGCTTATATAATGCCAAACTTCTTCATAGAAAAGTAGTCTATATATATATATATATATATATATATATATATATATATATATATATATATATATATGTATATATGTATATAAGTTTTTATGGGTTAAAGTGATGTGGATGGGTGCGACCTCATGAGACCGCTAGGGATTCGATGGAATATGGCCGCAATATCATGAGGCCGCTAGGGACTTGAGAGCCTTAAATCGAAAACGGTAAGTGTTACAAAAGAGTTTACTAGAAACAAAAGATGCAAAATTTTATTTTCTACAATAAAAATCTGAATAATTTTGCCTTCTTAAAGTGCATAGTTTTCGAGATATCGGCTTAAAACGTTTTTCAAGATGTCGCTTGAAGCGCCACCTAGATGTCATTCTATGATTTTATGCTCAGTAAATGATCTTAAACCTTATAAAAAAATGGATCGGAAATTCAGTGCAAATTTGACCGTAATAACGTCTATTTTTACTGTACTATACGCTTTTATTTGTCAAAGCGGGACATTTTTACATTTTTTGGAGACAACGGGACAAAAACCTTTAAATCGGGACCATCTCGCCTAAAGTGGGACTAGTGGTCACGTTAGATATGAGGAAACTCGTATGTTACAATATATACTTTGGTAAAGTGACGGCTCCGTGACGCACTGGATTGGCAATGAGTGGCTGCGCTGGGTGCCGCGGATTCGAATCCTGCACGGAACAAGTATTTGTATGACCTACAAATAATTGTTTCGGGTCTGGATGTTGACCTCGTGCAATTTAAATTTGTCAACTGCCTCCACGATACAGGAGAAAATTCTAGTCTGCCTAGTTTATTTTTATGTTGAAAAGTACTTCATCATTATTTTATTTGGACGTTATTGTCCAAGACGCTTGGAATAAAAATTTATAAAAAATAAATATTTATTGGTACTTATTAGTTTACAAGAATATCATTGGAAGATAGTGTCCAAATAAAACAATGATGAAGTACTTTTCAACGTGAAAATAAACTAGGACTAAGATTTTCCTAGTCTGCCTAGTACCTTCGGTAGGTATGTAGTTTATTTTCATATTGAAAAGTAAGTATCCGTCGACTCGTAAGTAAGCATCTATAGGCATAGTTACGAGTCGTATCATGTTATACCTATCTATAATATAATATAGTTATCGCAACACGAGAAGGTTCTTTTGGTGCATCCAATTATTATCTGAAACTATTCTATAAATAAACGCTGGTTATATCAATCAATTACAATATATTTGTATACTACGTAGATGTATTCGCCTATTAGTGGGTTATGAAATAAACCTACACTTATGAAAGTAGTGGAATATCAAATTAATATTAATTTCGATATATTTTAAAATATTGTATGAATCGACAGAACATTAAGCAACAAAAGAAGCTACAAAAACATTCATGTGTCGTTGTCGTTTTTTTTCGTCATCCAACCGTCCAGAAATACCATTTTGAGCATTATCATACTACATTATAAAAAACATTACGATATATCAATATTTATCACGTGAATATATCGGTACTGTTTAAAAATATCGATACGATATATATCGATATCGTTTTCACTTGCCCATCCCTACTCGTCGCTATTGCGACATGAGTAGATGAAGGGAATTATTGCTAGCAGCTAGCCGGACACGCGACGGAGCCCCACGTGCCAATCGTCCGCTCGCGTCTGCTTCACGCCGTTAAAACCTACATGAACACGATACTATTTCCGGTAAATTCTGTAGTCGCCTCATACTACACCCACGGAAGTTAATAAGGTGCTAGATTCTCTTAAATCACTACCGTGCTGCACGTTTCGCGTTAGTAATTATTGTATTTGTCGCTTTGTTGCCTAAATTTTAAAATTTCTTATCTATTTTCCATCTGCCGTTATATTTCTTCTTAATATTAACCGCAAGGGAGTGTTAAATTTATTAATGCTGCATTTCTAACCCTTTCATTGTAGGTAATAACAATAAACATAACTAACAAAATTCTTTAGCGCAAAATAGCTTATTATTTTGATTTACTTGAAATGCCAAGAATTTAGCAAGCAGTAATCCCAAGCGAAACAATTTAGACGTAATGTAGTTAACGTAAATAACCAAGGCGAAGGCGCAATACGAGTTTGTACCCAAACAAATGTCTGTTTCATATCCCATATAAAACAGTAATTTAAAACTTAGCCTCTAAATGTAACATCGTTTAGGTCAGAATGCTTTAAGGTCAGAGTTAGTGTTTTACAAAAGCAAATAATTAATTAAGGAGACAAAATTGAAACATTTTACAAGATATTTTAAAGTAAAACTACTTTAAATTAAAAATAATTATGTGTTTTACTTAATATAATAAAATTAAAAAAGTTTCGATTTTGAGTTTTGATATATCATATTCTCCGTTGTCTTAATCTAAATTCCTAGTACTTTTTCTATCTAGGGATTTAGCTGAGTTACTAAACTCTAAGTTGCTCCTCTAAATCAACAATCCAATTAACCTATTTATGCCTTAATTTTGCAATATACTGCTCCTTTCTTTTATATAACTATGACACTATACTAGTCAAATGCTCTGGTTGATCCAAATCAAATCATATTTGAAAAAAAATCTATGGATGAGCGTGTGAATCTCTCACAGCAGGCAGTCTCTGAATGGGGCAATGTCAATCTTGTGAGATTCAGTGCTTCCAAAATCTAATTTGTGTCTCTTTTCACAGCAAAATGAGATCACGCTCACCTTAGCTTCTAACTTCCGGGATGTATATTTAGATCAATATTATCTTATTGTCGCCTTTAGTTATTAGGCTCGATCCCTTTTCTTCGAACTTAACTTTTCATTTCAACAATTTATTTTGTCCACGACCAAAACAGCCGTAAGCAGGCTAGGTGTGGATGCAAAAATGGTGCTAATTAAAGAATGGACAACTTCTTACTCTCTAAAAGTTGAAGTCCGTTTGTGGCTGCATAATACCGAGTATTGGACTCAGTGGAAAGGCGTGCTAAATGGCTTAATAGCGACGTTGATTGTTTTAAATCAATCTTGACAGTTTCGAACTCTAACTTTCGAAGTATTCTACAGGTACATTTTTGAAAGTATGCGGAGAATTTCATAACTTAATTCCTTCAACGTTTATTACAACAATCGGACAACCCCTTTGTTTTAGACATTCCACGTATTCGAATTTTGTTTTATCTTTCGTATGCGTACAGCAAGAACACATTAAAATGAATCCACTCATTTATTTTAAAATCTCGGACTTTCCGTCCCATTAAAGTGTCATCCACAATAATGGAGCGAAGGCAAAGTAATGATTCGGATCCCTTAAAGATAGAGTGAATAGGCTTTAATACATAATAATTTCCCATCTAGGGCTTCATTACTACTTACTACAAGATGAGATTTTATTAAAGCACTGTGTTTTAATAAGTTAAAAATCTTTCTTGAAGATTTTATAATATTAAATTATTTATTCTAAATTCCTGACGTATCGCCTACTTAACATCACTGGTTCGGGGCGACTGAGGTGTGTCAAATACCTACTGACCCTAATCTATGAAATCATTTTAATTGTAGTGTTTGCATACATGAAATCAATATATCAGAATCCTTACTAAATGATGATTCTTAAAAATGATCGAGTCGCAAACATTTGGATCTAGAAGGAGATTTATAAGTTAACATAATAAAAATAAAGGTAAAAGTTTTCATGTAAAACGAAAGTTAAGATTATAGTTTAATAGATTTCACTTTAACTAGTTAATTCTGCGTCAGTTTTAGTAACATACTATGACTTAGCATATTAACGTTAGTTTGATGCTTTATTACTATTTAATTTAGATTTTATATCGCTATGTATTACATAATTAAATATAAAATATATTATTATACAACGTACAATATGGATACATCTAATAAAATCAAGTGATAGCCATGAATAAGTTGTTACGTTTCCACATGACTGAAAATACAGTACGTTGATAATAAAATCACATAATGAACTAAATGGAACAAAACAAAAAGTAACTGCATTGCAGTATTAGATATATAGAACAAAATGACTTGTTTCAAATGTTATTTACACCTGTTAATAATATCGATTTCGTCAACGTTCTTGACAGACGATACATAGCGATATAAAATCTAAATTAAATAGTAATAAAGCATCAAACTAACGTTAATATGCTAAGTCATAGTATGTTACTAAAACTGACGCAGAATTAACTAGTTAAAGTGGTTTAGATTGAAACTAGCCGTCGCCTTAACATGAACGGAATAGTTGAGTAAAATCCTCCCTCCACTAGTTACATCAATGTTATTTGTTTAAAATCAACAGAATGCAATAAATGGGAAAACATCAGTTAGTTTTTATATTTTCTGCTTGAACTGGGGTAACTGGAAAAAAATAGCATGTGGCTTTAAGTCCGCCTTTTTACGCTACCAGACTTCTTGAAACTTTCACGCTGTTTCTCTTCACGTTACCAGAGTGAAGTTTTAGATTTGCTATAAATAGGAGATGGTGATTACCACTACTTTAAGTTAATAGAGGTCAAAAGATATTACCGACATTTTACAAAGAAAGACTCCTGTTCTGCCTAGGAGTTCTGAAAAGGTACCCCACCCCCACAAATCTTCTAATGCCACTAAGCAGCGATGTATTTAATGTTGCGTTCCGGCTGAAAAGTTTAATTCATAAATAATGAGGCAATAAGGCGTTTCATCTTTATCCTTAAGGGTGACAACGGATCGAATCAGTCTTTCTTTAAAATTGATTACATCTGTACAAGGGCTAAAGAAACCACAACTCATATTAATTTAAAACATTACTCACTTTTATAACTAAAAAAACCTTAGTCAACTCTTACAGCCTCTTGGCTGCACAGAAGAAGAAATTCTTCTTACTAAATGAGTCTTTGACCAGTTGTGTTTAATTTAACTTCGTCCGCTATTTAATTAGAACTTTTTATTTGTAGTTGCACGCGAGGTGATTTCTTAAAAGTATACTCTGAAGGTGGCGTTCACGGGCCTGGTCCTCCCGATGTCAATGAATACTCCATCTGGTCCCGTGTGCTGTGCGGAAGTAGAGTCGACGCACCTCCTGCCCTTTATTCACACGGACCAGTTTTAATACTTGAACTTAATTTAGGAGGAAAAATATCTAACGCAACTGGATTCATTGGAACATATAAGTTCATTGACAGAAGTAAGTTGAACAGTTTTGACTTTTTCAGTGTGACTGAGATAGTGTAGTAAGAACGTATTTATTGACGTATTTAATAAGTTCTTATAGCACTGTCCACACGACTTAATTGTTATTGCTTAAACTTATTTTGGAACCATTTGGAAAGTCAGCTAATATTTAGTCGTATTTTTATCATACTGCGATTCCAATTTTATTTACTTTAATTTACAGTTGGCTTTTGAGTTTGAAGATTTTAAATTCGTTTATCCGTCTGTTTGTAATTACTTGTGGAATATATATTTATTTATCCTCTATGAATGAAATTGAGCTGAAAGATTAAGCTTTTCTAAGTTTGACAAATTTCATACGTCATAGATTTAACTTAATTCTGAATAAGATAATATTATTTCAAGTCGTCACATTTTAAAATGCTTGAGTTTAATTCATTAAATAAACCATACACATAAAAACATATTATATTTTATGTTACAGAAAACTTTGAGACCGATGGCGTCCAAGTTCAAGGCACGCTGTGTGATTATGTATTCGATTCTCATCCGAACAAACCAACATACGGGCGCCTGTACAGCCCTAGATATCCCTCAAGTTATCCAAGCAACATTCGTTGCACGTATCATTTACATGCAAGGTGAATAATCATAATATTTATTTTACAACTAATAAACCAAATAGTTTTGATATTTTCTAGATTCCAAGTTCCAAAATCAACAACATTGCGAACTGACAGACGGATCTATATAATAAATCCAACCCCAGATACTGATAATACGCAATGGAATTACTATTGTTTTAGTCTCAGTTTACGCTTATTAAAAATCTACCAGTTTGATAACTCTTTCAAGACATGCGTTCGTTCTAGCATAGCTTAGTTTGGTTTTCTTCCGAGCTTTCACGAGTCCGAGCATATCCTAGGCATATAATCAGATAGTTACCGTACCGTCTGTACAAAGCTTAAGAATTTTCTTATCGTAGTTTGACTACTAAGAAATAGAAATATGGTAATAGAATATTTTAAATTGCCTTATATTATTATACAAATATTGTGATATTTTAAGTTAAATAATCTATATTATTATACCCACTTTGAATTATAACACACTAAATCAAGAAAGTTTTATTAATATTTACTTAAATATTAAACATTTATTATTTTCAGGAAAAATGAAAGAATAAAGTTAGTATTTGAGGAATCTTTTTTACAGAAAGGTGATGAGAGGTAATATAATTTTTCTTAGGTTGATAAAAGAAATTAAGAACGACACTTATTTGTTCTTTTGACTTTCAGTTGTCTTAACCGTGCTGATGTGATTAAAGTATATGATGGAAAATCTTCGGCAGCTCCCGTCCTAACGATTATTTGTAACGAAGTTATCGGTGAGATATTTAACAAATTACAAGACAGTAACTATTCTAAAAATATAAGCTAAGTTTCTGTTATTTATAGTCAAAAACTTACTTAGAATATACATTTCTGTTACCTTGAAACAAGGAAACAAGAATAAAAACAAAACTACTTCGCATAAAGGCAATCTAACCATCAATAAAGTGTTTTGACACAAACCTAAGGTTTTTTTTAAGAAACAATACTATTAAAATTTATTTTTATGAAATTGCATATGATCATAATTGCATATTTACAATAGGTGATCCGTCTTCATCGGTCTATTTTTAAGTTTTTTTTTCAAAAAAAATATATTAGTTTAATAGTACCACAACTTTTCTTAAACGAAAAGGAAGACAAGGAATACTGATATTACTCTCGATAGTATTCTACACAAAATAAAATAAACAAAAAATATTTAATAAAATAATTGTCATATATTTATTCCTACCTAGCATGTGCTGCAACCGGTGCTAGTCTTTCCTTGGGTCAGTTCAGTAGTTTTACGACACAAATTCATAACATCATGTATATTTTAAAAAAAGAAAAAAAAATCACCGCTAAACATCCATCGCCCAAAGATGTAATAAATCACAGTGATAAGCTACCTTTATCCTTCGATTTCCTAAATGGTTTACCTGAGTGTCACTCCATCATTTCCCCCACGAATAATGAAACAAAAAATGCAATCCTAATATAAATAAATTAATAAATATATATGAAGTAATGAAAAATATACCACAGTGAAAAGATGATCCCACAAAGTATGAAAATTGAATATTTTACAATTGTATTGTTTCGGTTAATCTCCGAAATCGCTGGACCAATTTTCACGGGACTTTCAATGGCAGATATCTGATGTTATTAAAAGTAACATAGGCATTAATTTTAAAATAAGAATTAGTATTCGCGCAAAAAAATTAAAACCCATGCATTTAAATTGTGATAAATTCCACACGGACGAGGTCGCGGAGAACAGCTAGTGTAAAATATAATATTAATAATCATGATCTTACATCTCTGACCAACAAAACAAAAGCAGACAACAGCACATAGATTTCAAGTGACATCGATACCATACTCAATTTCTTGACACGCACTTACTGATACATCTTTTTGTACGTGATACACCTACGCTGCAGCTATATGTAGACGTAGCATGAATGGGTTGGCTTGACAGGAGAGTTACTGCTCTCTCATGGTATGCTAGCCTAAAATCGCTTATTTAAAAAACGCTTATCTTAATGATACTGTGTTTAGTATGGTAAGTATAACGAGATATCCCATCTGAAACTTCCGGTGGTGACAACGCAACTGCATTTTGGTTCTTAATTGAGGATAGGTGGAGATGTATTATGACTACAGTATCAACTGTTACCTATAGACATTTACAGCACAGTTCTGTCACGTTGACTTTGTACCCGTTTTTCACCCTTATTCAATAAAATATATTTATTTTTTCCTTCTTGAACAGCCTATTAATGTCCTCTGCTCAACGCACACGTTTGCTCCCAAAAACGTGTTTTTGGTTGCAAATGATTTACGGAGCATATGGCTTTGTGACGGTGTTACCTAAATGTACGCAGCGCTTAGTCTATCTTTCTTTACTGGTCTGAATTTAATATCAAAGAAGTATTTCAGGGTGTGTTTTAATGCATGTCGTTACAGGATATGAAGTTCTTTCTACTGGTTCAGCACTCTTGGTACAATTTACGGCCAATTCAAATACCCCCGGACAAGGATTTAAAGCAAGATATCAGTTTCAAATGGAGGACAATATAAATGCAGGTTCAGTAAGCTGCAGTTTTACGATTTATATATTTTCGCTGAAATTAAGGACGAAAATTACACATCAATATATTAGAGAAGTAATAACTGTGGTGAAAAGAATAGCTAATATATAACAGGCTTTTTTATTTAAAATCGATAATAGCATCTAATTAAGAAAAGCAAAATATAGCAATGTTATCACCACAGTGAATATTTTTACTCATCGAACAAATAATGCCCTAAATGGCCATTAAGCCATTAAGAATCAAGTTCATATAATTAAATGTATTATGTTACTTAAAATTAAAACATTATGACTTTGGTAACTTAAGTCTTAATGGATTTACATTTTGTACCTATTACGGGATAACGGTTACTTACTTAACACAAGCCTATTGAATCGACATTTTGCCGCCACTCATTTATAAAATAGATGAAATAGATTTAAAAAAAAATAGAGGAGCAGAAAGTCATCAGCTACTCGTATATAATGGCGACCTTCACATGTTGACAATGATGAGGATGAGGTCTTGGAATGTACCACCATCTTACATACATCTGTTTTTTTTACAATGAACTGCAACAGTTACTTACAATCATTTGTACTGTAAGTTTGTTTGTTTCAATTCAGTTTTATAAAAAATCCTCTAAATACTTTACTTCTTGAACATGCAAGTTTCCTCAAAATATTTTCCTACACCACTGAACACGTGGTAAAATGGCTCATAATAGATTGTTTAGAATAATACATCAGAGGACAGACGAGTATACTTTCAATTATAATGGTCTTTTATTAGGTTTATAAAACTGAAAGTGTACATTATAGGCTTGCATTATAACCAAAATATATTACATTTAATATGTTGATTATATAGATGTAGTGCCTTATGAATATATTATAATATAATAAAACGGTATTAAACTAAATATGTCATTAAAGTTAATATTTGGTTTTAAAACCATCTCCTTTCTTCTCTACGTCAATATTGTCTATATCAGAGTTATCTGGAGGAAATACTCTTAAGATGGGACCTCCCATTGTATTATAAATCAGTCATATTGTACCTTTTAATTTACATTTAGTAATTACAGTTTCTAATACTTCGCGTACATGCGAAGTATTAGAAACTGTAATTACTAAAGTTGACTTTCAACATTGTATTTATTTAGCTTTCGTTCACAATAGCTTATTTCTTTTTATCAGCCTGTAAAAGGACACTGCTGAAAATGAAGCTTTCCCAATATAGATGTATATTGTTCTTATACCCACTCATGACATTTTAGATTATTTTAGCAAGGTTGCTCAGTCAGTCCTTCAGTGAAATATTAATAAACTTAAGTTTCATCTAAGACTAGTCTTCCTGGTGAATGATGAAAGTGGGACCATTTAGCTAAAATTATAAATAATTTTGAAATAGAAGTCATTTTCATCGACATCGTGATTTTTTATTAACAACTCTAAAATAATGGCTATTTTTGTAGTGTAAATAATAAATCTGTTTCTAGAAGCAGATACGTTAAAAAAGAGTACAGCTGAATCAGTGTCTTCATTTGGACCTGCGGTTAGCGCTGCAAGTGAGTTTATTCTCTAAAGTTTTCTCATCATATTAGCTATACCTTATACAATAAATAATAATCAATTAAATCGGGTCAGCTGATTCCGAGAAAATATATAGGCGTAGAATATAGAATCTCCTCCATTTCATAAATCGGTAAAAACTGAAAAGTCAATATGAGGGAACGCATTATCAGTTTACGAATACTTGCAGCGCTTTATAACAGCTTACGTAGGTTATAATTTTTGGTTTTCTATCACTAGTAGTTGTTAAGATAAAAGTCCATATCGAACTAATCTTATATCTTCTGTTTCTGAAGCTTCCGCTGTCAGAATGCCTGAATATTTTGAATCTAGCATACACATGTAAGCTACAGTGGAAATTACTATGGGATTATTATGGGAAGTATCTTATGGGCATATTCAATATTCGCCTCTTACGATACAACAAAATGAGACGATGGATTTATTCTACCACGCCGCCAGGAAATAATATAATTCAATTTATATTTTTAGTATAAAATTCGGTCTTTTTTTCAATATTTAATACATACATATTTATTAAAAGTGTTTAAAATTAAGGATGTGAGTGACTAATGGAAAATGTCTTCTATTTGTTTTTATATGGTGAACACTCTGATAAAAGTACTAATAAAATTGTTAAAAAAATTATATTGTGCAATAGAATATATTACAAGATTCACATGTGTACATTTAACGTTAGCGGTGTAGCTAACGTAAGATAAAGTATGAAAACCTTTTAATTGAATTTTTTAAATCTTCATTATCTCTTTGTTAATATTATATAAAGGTAATTTATACTAAACATCGCCATATCATTATGTAGTAGATACATAAATTAATTATGTGGCAATCTATATGTGAAGATTGATTTTATTTTAAAAATTTCAAGGTCTGTGATATAATAATTTGAGAACTTTTACTGAATGAAATGGTCTCTCACTAGAAACTAAGACAGATATAAACATTAAATAAATGCAAAGGTTTTAGCATCAAAAAAAAAATCACTGTTGACATTTGTTCAATAATATAACATTATATTACTAGCTGATTAATTGATCGTTTCGACTTCAAAATATTTATACCTGATAATATACTCAACTATTTTTTTCAGCTTCTTCCTGTCATCGAGTGTTGAGTAGTAATAAAAATAAAAATGGAACATTAACTTCGCCCATGTATCCCCTGCCGTATTCACAAAAAACACAATGTCATTATGATTTTCTGGGCAGAGGTCGTGAAAGAGTGAGATTAGTTTTTGAAGATTTTAGCTTGCAAAGATTCACAGGAAATATAATAGAGTAAGTTTGAATCCCAATTCCAGTACGAAGAATTTTTTGCGTGGTAGAGCCAAATTTTTTGTTGCAGCACAAATGACCGAAGATCGACCAGGAAAGGACCACTCTTTCAGGACACTAGCGTAAAATTGCAGCTCGATGCTGATGTGTTTCGTATTATGAGTGTAAAAAACGGAGAACCTTTTTACTGGTAACGAGGTATTCTATCTTTGTCCTTATGGGTGGCAAAGCATATACAGTTTTCGGGGATAATAATCTACAGACGTCAGCATCCACTTACCATCAAGTGGACTAACCGCACAGTTGTCACACATTTCTATATAAAAAACAAAGGTATTGTTGCCAACCTGCCCAAAGAAAATTTGTATAACATAACATAAACACTCACGCCTGTCACCCAGAGGGGTAGGCAGAGACTACAGACTTCCATTTGGCACGATCCTGACACACCTCTCTCGCCTCCTTCACATCCATACATCTCCGCACACATGCTCGTCGGTTAAGGGTACTCCTAATTTGGCCCGTTTTCAATAAATCGCCAATTTGGTCGATAAATTTTCGCCTAGGACGTCCCTTTCCGACTCTGCCATTCACTTCTGCAACATAAATTTTCTTTGTCACTCTTTCCTCATTCATTCTTTCCACATGACCAAACCACCGAAGCATTCCTTTCTTAATCCTGGTCACAACATCATCTTGCAAACCACACTCTTCTCTTATTACACAATTATTATATTTTATTACTCGCTTGTTCAAAGAGATAAGTAATCCTTCAAAATATACGTCAATTTCGCATTCTTAAAACGTCTACGTCCAGCATTAGATATAAAGTTCTTATTATTTATTTGACGAAAAAAACGATTCTAATGTTAATTCTGAAGAAGACAAGAAATTCGAACGCCTATGTTTGCGCTGTCATAAATTTTAAATGAGGCTGGGACTGAGAATATCAACTTAATGCTTAAAAAAATCGATTCATAAACTTTCCAATGCCCTGAACTGAAGCAACGTTACAGAGACAAACTCAGCTTGCTTTCAGAGTTAGAAAAATATCCCTGTAATTTAGGATCTGTTCAATAGAGAGAGTTCTAGGTGGCAAGTTACATGGCGGTGCGCGTAGCATAATAAGTAAGAGTGGATGTGAGATTTTATTTTGCGAATTTAACTTCATAGTTACAAAAAATGTTCTATTGTGTTATATCAATAACTAAGTACAAATACCGAATTAAAATTTTCACATTTGCTTCAACATTTTTAGGCGATAAGTTTCGGTCAAACTTAAGTTTAGCCAGCTCAACTTAAGTTTATTATTTACACATACATTAGATAACATAAATATTACATAATAATACAAGTACGTATATTATTTTTGTTATAATTTACTTATAATAATTTTAAACCATATTTTTCTATTACAGCTGTGAAAACACGGATTCAATAGATATATTTTTGTATGTAGACGGACGATTAGAAAAAATGGTATCGTTATGTGGAAATGATTTACCAAAACCAATAATGTCAAATGGACCTAAACTGTCCATGGTGTTCCGAGGAATTTACTCCTCGAGGACTAGCAGGGGATTTAAAATATCTTATGCTTTTCTTGAAGGTAAAAATTAAGATATTTTTAAAATTTCTTTTACTTTGTCTTAAATCTAAATATTACAAGTTTTCAAAATCAAAATAAATTACATGATGGAAAATCACCCATTTTTAAGACCTGGCCTAAGATTGTAAAAATATATAACATTCTTCTTTATCACCTTGTTAAAGTCCACTCCACTGGAATTATGGAATTTTTTTGCGTTGAAGGTGAATCCATCACAATCACCAGCCTTGGCAGGCGAATTGGCACTCCAAGCACTAGACATCTTTGAAGGGGCCCGCAAGGGCCGACGCCTGCCGGGGCTGCGGGCTGTTCGAAAGAGATACCGCGGCTCCGGAACGTAAGGGCACTGAAGGAATACGGATGGTTTTTAGTCAGTAAAAGTCTGACACCCCTTACGCTCCACCCAGAGTGAAAGGCGTCATTAGGCGATTTTCCATCCGCAAAAAAAAAAGCACTAGATATCTCGCCTTTTGCGCTTCTCCACGTCATTAGTATAAGTATTTTACGTCCGACGTAAGCGAATGTTTATGCCGACATCTATCGCATGCGCTGAGAACTTTCTGGAATTTCTTGTAGTCGCCTTTTACGACTAAAATATAAATAATTGGGATGATGGCTTTGATTATACCTGTCTAGATGCCACATTGTTCGCACAGAACGGTCCAAATAAAGTCTACTAAAATTGACTCGCTTCTCTGCTACGTCAGTGTCATTTTTGAAACACTTAGGGATAACGTGCTCACAAAAATAATTAATTATGCCGGTTTGTGTTGTTAAATTGTGTCGCAATTATGTGCGAAAACCGTATAATAACACCAAGATCACTTTTCATCAATAAGTTTTATTATTTAACCACTATTGTTTTATGAAAACACTATTTTATAATTCGTTACTATGTGGGTTAGTCTGATCAGCCGATGTTGTCAGTTTATTACTAGGGAGTTTTGACGAAATTATGGGAGACGAAATACAAATGTTATTACATCATCTATCGATCAAGAGAACATTATTATTTTAAAAATTACTTTAGTTATTTGATTAGTAAATGATAACTTACCTACACAAAATAAATGAAACCCATGATGTCATGCACTAAATAGTATTTATGTTAGTTTTTTCACATAATTTTATATTTTTAAACAAAACAAATAAAACTAATCTACATTATAATTAATTTATTAAACCTATTTTGTTTAACTATTATCTGATAAAACAAAGGCCTCCGTTTTTTGGTCTCTCCTGGCGAGGTCTCCCATCTGGTTGGATTTTATTTATTAATGTATTTTATTTATTTATTTTATTTTATTGATATGTATGTATATTTATCATTTTCATTTATATATTTGTAAAACAATAACTAAAACTACATAAATACCAAAACTAACTATATAAATATCAATAATCATGGTACATTAATGATGACAAATAGTTGTTTCAAATTATTTAACATAGTATATCAAATCATTGTTTTTATAAGTGAGTAAGTCAATATATAAATAATTTATATCAAATTAAATAAAATGAATTAAAAGTACAATTGTCATGTGAAACGTTATTATTTTATAACTAGGCAAATCAAAATAAGTATATATAAAAAAATTTAAATGTCAAATGAGTACTTAAACTAATGGGAAATATTCAAGAGCTGGTATCACTCAGCTCGCCCCCGAGTGATTCAGCGTGCTTGTTATGGCTCCTCTTCACGATCTGCCATGATGGGCGATTACAGGGCGAGCACGATCGTGTAGAGGGGCTAATCGCCTGTAGTTACCCATCATCGTCCTCAATCGTCGTTGATCGTCGTCGTGATCGTGGCGATCGATGCCTTGTCGGTTTTTCGGGCACACATCAAAGGGAATCGCTTGTAATTGCGTGCACGTGCCCACACGATCGCCGATCATTCATTCACCGGAAGATAGCGAGCAGTGCGTACGTCGCGTCGTTTTTAAGTTTTTAAATAAAAGTGAGTGCAAGTGCAAAACAATGACTACTGGGTAGTCAAATGAAGAGACATTAAAGTTCATAGAACGTTTTCAAATTCCCCTGAAGGTTCCGCCAATAGCTCAGAGAGTTGATTACCCCTTGAATGTCTGAAATAGATATTTATAGTGAGAACTGGGCAGTAGGATCACCTATTAAGTTGTATATGTATATTTACTTTGTTCTATTACGATGAATGCTCGAACACCACCATCTTCTTTTCTTCCATTTTCCCAAATTTTCGTTCAATAACATTAAATAATAAAATTAATGGTAGCTGCAGCTATAACCTCCACGTCCATCTTGAATGCTTGCCGCTTAATAAATGATCACCGACGATCGTGTGGATGCTTGCACGATGATGGTGGCGATTACCTTGCCGATTACAGACGATCAACGAGTGTCGATCATGGCCGATCGTGTAGCGGCGGCTTTAAACAATAGTAGTTACGTATATTTGTGTGCGTAACAAGCACACAAGCGCTCGAAATCGGACCCGTTGTTTTGTTGCTATAGTAGCGCAACACTCTATCTAGACAGGTATATAATCAAAGGGTAATGGATTCCTTGCGCTGTCACCACATTTGTTTTTAAATTTAATATAGATGTATAACTTTTCACCATTAAAAGGTTTTTTTCTTCATAAAGACTATGCAGTCACCTCAGGAAAACAACTGAAGGAATTTCCTTGTGCTTTTGTATACAACAGTAGCGAGAGTGAAAGAGGTGTTGTGATGTCACCTAACTATCCAGGTGTTTATCCACGTGATACAGAATGTAATTACTTTTTCTACGGCAATCAAGATGAGAAGGTGCGACTACATTTCACACATTTTGATGTGGAGGGAGTAATACCGTAAGTATTTTATTTTATTTGACAAAAGGAAATTCTTCTGTTCTGTTCGTTCTGTGGTTAAACTAAACACCAACAAGGAACCCTTATGGTTTCTAAATACAATAGGGGTGACAAATGAGCACACAGTCCACTTGATAGTAAGTGAAAGCTGTGAACCATAGAAATCTACATTTATCCTCGATTAAAAATGAAAATTCAGAATGTCTCGTTTCGCAACTGAGGAGATACGATAAAGATGTTCCTTTTAGCGGTAAACGCGCAAAATTTTGTCTTCTGGGGATTGAACTGGACTAGATATAGTCGCTCCCAACTTTGTTCAGCAAAGTCTCGATTTCAGACACAAGTTTTTCCCGGTACTTGGTGACGTTAATTTCCTGAGAAATATTGAGACGGCCAGTGTATAAGCCATCACCAGTGCTGTCGTTCGCAGTGCAATTAATGTTATCAATTTGCAAGATATCATTGATAATATGCAGAAGAAACAGCGTTGGTGATAGCACGCAGCCTTGTGGAACATCAGCGTTAATAGGCTTGTACTGCAATTAGATCAAGAGTAAGGAATACTGTTGATCCAATTGCAGTTATTCCCCCCCCCTCCACCACTACCAACGAACAACTTATAAAATGTCATTTTTGTACGGATTTGACATGTGAATGTAATTTGATGTAAAAATATTGTATTATTTTTTTTCGTAGATGTGAAGTTGTTTCTGCAAGTGACTACGTGCAATTTTATAATCAGATATTAGATTCGCAAAGTCCAAGATATTGTGGACAGTTAAAAGAATTTTATATAACGTCGGATAAAAGTTTTCTTAGAATTACTTTCAAATCTAACGATCGACTGGATGCCACGGGATTTAAAGGAGATTATATATTTTTGAGAGATACTGAAATGCATAGTATCACAATGCCTGAATATGGAGATAGTGGTAAGTTTATGAAAATTTATTTAAAAGTCATAAGTACATTTAATTTTAACATATTAAAAGAAGATAAATACTAACACTTAGGGTTAATTAATGTTTAGTAAAATATTAAGAGGTGTAGTAGGTATATTAATTTATTTTCTCGAAGAATTATATGAATTCACTACGACGCGATACGGATATTAATGTCTTCAATTCCGCAGGTTCATTGGCCTTCAAAACCATGTCCTGGAAGTTGAAGATTGTAATAACAATATTGATATTACTGAGTGCAAGGCACTAACGATGTATCTTAATTTGGTTTTATTAAATAACTTTTGTTGTGCCTTTGCGTTTCTTTTAAAAATAACTTCAAAGCTAATTAATCATCACAAAAGATTAAAATTTGAGAACAATTGTAATTGCATACCAAATATTGAAAACAACCCTTTATTATTTTATGTCATTATAAATAAACTAAATATTTGGACCGAAAATCGATGAGAAATTAGGAAGATTCTAGAGTCACTGTTTTCTTCGTGAGTGCAGTGCAGAACGGCCCCCAGTAAAAGGAGTGACTACATAATAAGGCATTTAAGGAGTCTGTGAATGCAAGTGGCCCAGGATCAAACCAGTTATGGATAAAACTAAACACGAAGCAAAATCTTCAGTCGTCTTTAAAAGAAGAAATAGTCAAAGTTTAAAGATTTTTTTATTATAAAAGTTATACACATTTAACCTACTAGAACTTCGCAGCTAACCTAAAATAATATTCACATTTTATTTTATTTTATTGACATTGATAACTAATAATATCATTAACCGTGTGGTGGCGATGGAGGAATGTTCACCACCCCTAGTGGGTGTTATAGGAGGCAATAGAGGAAAACATACCAAGTAATGGTCCACAGCGTCTTTCTAATAAATAAATAACAACAAATTAACTGCAGTGACAACCAGCCTGCCTATCGGGGCAACTATGACAAACAAACGTTCAACAGTGGACTTTAATAAAGTGTTATGATGATGATGATGATGATGATGATGAGGAGGAATAAAAAAGGAGTCAGTTAGAATATTCTACAACGATTTCATATAATATGGGTAAACTAGTCTGAAACTAATAAGTACTTTAACTTATTTCGATTAAATTTAAATTCTTCTTATACAGACGGCGTGTTTGCTTTGGACTCATAATTTAATACTTTAAATGCGATAACCTTTTTTTTTTGATAGGGACCCACCCCCTTGTTTGGGGTTTGTTGTGCCAAAGACTTTCTTTTTTTGAAAAAGCGGTGTCCCCGTGGAAGAGCCTTCAAAAGTCCGGTTCTCTAACATACAGCAGGTCAAGCTGTTGTGTGCATAATAATAATTTCATTGAAAATTCCCTACTAATAATATTCCTAAATCTACCTGCTAAAAATATACAGACGAAAAAAATGTTTTGAATAACTTTTTTTTTTCCCCCTTCTTTTAGGGGTGAATAGACGAAACAGTAAATATAAGATGTCGCGAGAATGCTGGTTTATTGTCTGATTTAATTTTTTTCTTTATTTGGCTTATTAAAAATATCATCAATGCTAAAATATACTAGCGATTTAATAAGAGTGACAACACATAGCCAACCTGATGGTAAGTGGATGCATTTGCCTATAGATATCTACGTTCACCCTAATGTAAGAATCAAAATACAACTGATCTCTATATGTACACTTGTATATATGGAGGTCAGTGCAAAATACAGACGCGTTGTCACCCCGGAGTACTAAGCTAAAATGCCTCGTCTGTACAAATAAATAAAACTAAAATGTCTGTTTTTAGTGTCAAGATAACAGCTATTTACTAAATGCATATAAAAGTTTATACACCACGTATAACAAAAACACAATTACTAAAATTTTTGTTTGTCTGTCTGTTTATTTTTTTATTATCTCAGAAAAGATGGGACCGATTTTTACGAGAATTTCACTGGCATATAATTGATGTTATAAGGAGTAACATAGGGACTCTTGTTTTGGAAAAAGAGTTAGAGTTCCACGAAACAAAAACGAAAACCCATGAAATGTTATCGTCAAAAATTTCACGCGGATGAAGTTGGGGGTAACAGCTAGTTTCCAATAAGAGGGGTCTCTGGTTCTCTACACTCACCATAAGAAACACCAGCTTTAAGTTATTATTTTACGCTAGTATTCTGTAAGCGCGTGATCCTTCCCTGGTCGAGCCGACCCATTCGTGCTACAACCATAATACAGCTGCAATATTAGGTCTACCACGTATAGTTAGTCTTCTTTAAAAAGAGCATAGACAAATAAATATGGGAAAGTTCTTTCGGAAGATACAGCAAGACGTATATATATCTACGTAGAAAACAAGGTATGATTCTAAACTAAAGCAAAAAAAAGTATAAATATTAAAACACACGATATGTTTTTATATATACTTTTTAATGCAGAAATATTTAAAAAAATAAAATGAAATATTACCCTGATACCACCCATCATTTAATTTTTCACACGATTAAGCACATCGGTGACACCAAAGTGAATCTGGTGATTTACAATCCTTCTACCTAAACTCAGTTTAACGGGAAAATGGAAAACAAATTTTCGCAGGATAAATGTAAAAGTATTTTATAGTGTCTAATTATTTAGTTCATATTCTTAACTTTATTGATATAGGTTAAATTTATCCGACAAATCTCTTATTTATTGGAAAATATATTATTTAGTCATACTGCTATCGTAATGTAGCACAATTGCCCTATTGCTGGACACTTTATTATCCTCATTCCAAGATAAGGTTGGAAAGAATTTGTCACGCTAGCCATGAATGACTTTTCATGCGGACTTCCATGTCTCCATATTACTAAGACGTGCAGATTCCATAACCCTTCAATTCGTGGTTAATCAGCACTCAAAATTAAAATTACCAATCTCATTAGCTCCGTTGGGGATAAATCTCTGCTTGTATAAAGAAATATTGAGGCAAGCACTTCTTCTCTGAGCTGTCACGGTTCTAAAGCATTATTATTTAAATCATTTTCAAATTCTTGTCATCTTTCAATACTGAAAAAAATGACTTGGCATTATTAGTTAATCAAGAGTGGCGCTTTTAAAATTTATTGGAATGGTTAAAATATATACTAATAGTATTGATAACTTTTTTAGAACTATTATTATAGAAGTAAGGGTTAAAATGAAGTATATTGTTTATAGAAGGTAAATAGATGCTGTGAGCCGATCCTCAGAGATGACAACATATTTCACATATCTCTCAGGCTCACAGGCTGTGAGGTATAAACGTCTACATTCTATCGTCCATTAAAAATAAATATCAGGTATGTTGTCATCATTGAAGACTAAGATAAAATGTCTAGTAAGGAGTAAAACCGGACTTCAGTTTCGTCACGCACACGCACCATACGAAAGATTTTTACTAGCATGCTATTTTACGATGGTATGGTATGGCCGTGAGAGTTTGTTTCTTTTCCGGCCAAATCATTCGTGTTCTGGCTATTATAAAATGCAGGGTGGCTTTATAGTGTTTATTTTTTTTAATACAGGTACCAAAGCTTAAAAAAATCTAGTTGTGGTAAGTTAATTTACGGCTGCTAGATTTAATTACAAAATACAATAATTATACTCCACCAAATCTAAGAAATACATTTTGCAGCTGTCAGATTTATTGCACCAAGCATGCCAACCAAAAAATGGGGGCGTACAATATTCGATTCTTCAAAAATTCGATATCGATTATTTAGAGTTAGTAATCATTTATAGTTTGATTTGAATAATACCAGAATAAATTAAAAACGGTTAATTTAAAACACAAGATTTTTCAGTTTCTTCGTATTTGTTATTTACTTATGTACAAACTAGATTAAAAATAAATTTATTCAATCACTTTCAGTACAAGTACTTGAACTGCCGTTGTTTAGATTAATTATTATTTGATTTTCAATAATGCAGTCAAACTTAATGTCTCTCAAAGTAATTTTTTTTTGTTTTTCTACCACTTTTGCCCAATCAACGTTTTTAACATGCTTCAACGAATATAGAAGAAACAGTCCAAAAAGTTAAAACCGAGTCACAAAATAAGAAGACAAACACAAAAGCACAAAATTACGCACAGTAAACTCCCGGAATGGTGGGAGACTGGGAGATTGAAATTACGTAGTGGTTTTTTCAGCGCGGCCTTGTAGGTATATATGAGTTTTTTTGCCTACACAAGGGACAATGGCGAAATAAAAGGTGATGGAATTATTAAGCGTCTACTTTAGTCACTATTACAGATATCAATAAAATAATTTACTGTGTATTATCAAATCAAACTTATGGGCTATAGAAAAAATAATCGTACACAATTCAAAACTTAATTGACTAGTTGTTGTAGTCGTTACGATTCATCAGTTAAGACGGACAAAGGTCTTATGAACATACAGCTGAGTTTGACGTGTATTTTATTCAGAAAACTCTTCTATATATACTAATGCGTTCTTTAAGGATTCCCTCTATGCTAGTAACTATCTTATATAAACATAGGTATATGAAAATTATATTGACTATAGTTGGTGTTGTAACGATTTGCCAGTTAAGGCGTTTTATACCATACAGCCTAGCCTACATTAAAACTTTTATTTTGTATTTTGTTTAAACTGGAGTATATCTAATTCCCGACATCCTGCAGTATTATGACTGAAGAAAAAAATGTTCAGGATCTTAAACTATATTTTTACATATTTTGCATTTGTTGTTTATTACTGTTTGCAAACGCAAGAAAAAAAAGTCAACTAAAATTTATTTGGGAGTGTGCCATTGCCCTTTACGTTGACAAAGTAAAAAAAAACTTGTTTTATTCATGATTCATGTAATTTAAAGAATTTTAAAAATAAAAATTGAATTAAACAAATAATACATTAAAAATTAATGATTCGATTATTTGAATATTTTTAACGATTATTTGAATATTTTTGCTGATTATTCGCATATCAATGAATTTTAATCATCCAAACACTACGGTAAGGCACATAGCGACATATCATTTAAACGACGTCAAGTAAAAAAGTTCATACTGGTAATTTTTTTAATATTTTACTTTGTTTGAAAGATTCGAATTTAAATTAGCAATAAAAAACTGAACACGTTATAACTAAATATAGATAACTTCATAATTCTTCGGATTTAGGTAAAAGGTTATTGTAAATCATATGAGTACGCTTGCGTAAAGTTATTGCGGAATGATTAATGTGAAACGTCAAAAGGTATTTCTTAGATTTGGTTGACTATAATATCACTTTAACGCTATCACATTGCTGTCAAAACCATATGCGCTACCTGACCAACGTAATATATCACGGCCCTCCTCTTTTTGCCGCCTGTTTGAAAGTAACATTCACAATGAGCGCTTTGTTTTCGTATAACGAGTATGGTTATTCAGCAAAAAAAATTTAAACATACAAAAGAGAAAGTAGCTTTTAAATAAATCTGGCTTATTTAACAGCTACTTTCTCTATTGTATATTATAATTTTTAGCTAGCTAAAAAGTCATCAATCACTCCAGACTGTCTGGAAAAACAAACAATGATGAGAAGATAAGTTAAAAAAAAAACCATGGCTGGCCTTCTCATATAGATGGATTCATAATGCAATGAAGCCTAGCAAATTCAACTATGTCAGACCCTACGTCTTTCGACAGACATGAAGGAATGGAGAGCACTTGTACCCTCGATTTACCCAAAACTACTAACATTGATTAATCCTTATCATTGGGGAACCTACGAAGGGAATAAATTGTATTATATCTACTTAAAATTATCCAAAAGTAAAAGTAACTCTGCCCTATGGAGGCGTTAAACAAAGAGAGAGAAAGTCACCTATATGTTTAATTACTACTGGCTTGGCAAATGTGTCCGTCCTGGTAAGAACCAGGCAACCAGAACCAGAAATCCAGCAAGACTTCTCTTTTTTGAAAAAACAACAGTTTAAAATCATATATGTCACACGAACAACATCACAAAACAAATAAGAAATAACTTGGTAGCGATCACCTTATTCCCAGGGGTTATCGTCCATAAATTTCTTAATATCATAATAACCCTTTTTATAAAAACTTTGTTTAATCAAGTTTTTGAATGATAAATTAATTTCTTTTAATTTTTTTATTAGCGTTTCTTTAGGTTTTAAATCATAGATTTTTCTTATAGCCCTCTACTTTATACGTGGTAGAGCCATACCGCAGGTATATAATATGTGTCAGCACGACCGAGGAAGCGCCAACATCATCATCATCATCATCATTACAGCCCTTCACAAGTCCACTGCTGAACATATGTAGGCCTCCTCCAAGGAATTTCACAGAGCACGGTCATGAGCCACCTGCATCCATCGACTTCCTGTATGTGTTACCAGGTTGGCAGTCTATCTAGTGGGGGCACCCTAAACTACGCCTACCGGTACGAGACTGCCACTCAAAAATCCTTTTTCCCCAACGGTTGTCGATTATTCAAGCTAAATGGACGGCTTAGTGCCACTTCAGCTTACTAATCCGTTGGGCTATGTCAGTCACTCTGGTTTTACCGCGGAAATTGCGCATATCTATTGACTGCGGATATCTATATCTTTGTAGTAGAGTTGAGTGCGGTATCATACTGAGCAGACGTGCATTTGGTTGTCTCTTCGAAAGTTAATAACTGTATTTTCGCAATAGTAAACCTTAATCAAGAATAAAAAAAGCAAAATATTCAACAAGCGTGTAATTTGCGCTTACGACTAGTTGATACAGATCAAAAACCACAAAGGCGCCTCTCACCACCTCGGGTAACAAAGATAATAATATATTTTTCATCTCAGTCTTGACACCGGGACGAAGCGAACACCCATATAAGGATATCATTGCACTAGCGATTTGTTGTGACGTCGTTCTCTGTGTATGGTACAAGTCATGAATGTCAGATGCTTACCACCTGGAAAAAGTAACTCGTACACTAATTTATCGTCACCTAATAACGAGTTTACGATGGAACAACAAAATAATTATAGAAAACGCAAACAGCCAGAATATATTTGCAACTGCAATTGTTCGTCTATATTTTAAGAGTTACGTAAAGGCCTTACGACAATGCTACAAAAATTCACAGAGACGCAAGAAGCAACAACGACTCTCATGCGTGTAAATATAGTGGATAGGAAAACCCAGTTAAATGATATCAAAGAAGCTACTATAAGCCTGAACAACGAGCAAAAGTCAATAAAGTCCCAACTGTCAGATCTAGTCACAAAATGAACAATACAGATAATAAAATCCAGACACAGAAGACGGAAATCACATTGGTAAAGAACAAAACAATAGCTAATGTGTCTGAAATGGACATGCCATTAAAGGTAAAACTGCCACTTATACTCAGTTGCCTTGAGGAGAATATAATGCAAGAAATATAAGATCGTACATCCAGAGAAAGAAATATCATTTTAGTGGGTATATCGGGGGAAAATGTGACTAATAGCGAGGAAAGGCGTTCTCATGATGCTAATAAAGTAACCAAAATTATCAATACAATTGTGAAGGACTATCCTAAGCCTAGTAGACTCTTTAGACTATGGAAGTTTACTCCTGAAAAAAAAATCTAAATATTAAAGGCTGCTTTGAATTTCAACTAACAGTCAAACTTTTTCTACGCAATAATAACAAAATCGAGAGTGGCATAAAGATCTTCTTTGACCAAAAACCTGCACAACAAAAATATATAAAATACCAAAATAATGAGTTATCCCAAAGAATAGCCAGTGGGAAACAGGATATAACAATTAAATGCATAAAAGGGTTTCCAAAAAATAGTCTCTACCAAGAACACAAAAAGCTAATAGCTCAAAATCTTATTTCTCTTACGACCTCAAACACGATTAAATATAAATTTACTACCGATCAAGTTTTAAGCAATTAACAAAATATTACTCCCACCAAATCAAGCCTCAACTTTTTCTATGCAAATGTGATGCAAGCCAGGTAAATTTGATGAAATTAACTATATCATGCGGTTTTACTTGCCAAATCATGAATCAGATCAGACGACCAAGCTAAACAATTTCCTCTTCAAAGTCATGGTGGTGGTGTCTCTATCGACGTACACAGTAATCTGGAACATGATCTTGTCACTGCAGTATATATAGATGGAAATAACTACTTGAGTATCTTCCTTCACAAATATGCCCTCAATGTTGGAGTAGTCTGGACATGCAAACATCAACAACTTTCTATTAAACTATGAAGAAAAGCTTGAAGAACAAAGAAACGAAACATATATTTACATATTAAGCTCTGACAATTCGGCCCGCCACTGCAAAATAACACTTACTGAATCCGGATATAAATTGATTAACAAAATAGATTTTTTACGTGGTAGAGCCATGCTTCAATTATATTAGTAGTATAGTTGTAGCACTAATGGGTCGGCTCGACCGGGGAAGGACCACGCTCTCACAGAATACCAGCGTGAAATAGTAGCTTAATGCTGCTGTATTTCGTATGGTGAGTGTAGAGAACCGGATACCCTTTTTACTGGAAATGAGGCATTCCATCTCAGTCCTCACGGGTGACAACGCATCTGCATTTTGATTTGTAACGGAAGATAGATGTAGATGTCTATGGGCCGCAGCAACCACTTACCATCAGGTGGACTGTGTGCTCGTTTGTCACCCTATCCTAAAAAAAAAAAAAAAAAAGATCTAAAATATAACACACTAAAAACCGCAACAACGTGTACAATAATAGATCTACTATCCTAAATGAAAACAGTTTTTATATGGCAATAATTGACTCATCGTTATCAGATAATAAAAATATTTATGTGTAATTGAAAAGAGTAATCACCCCAAAGAAACAAAGAATAAAATACGAGTCTACAGATGATTAAAACTACTTTTTACGGATTTTATCGCGTTTATTTTTTACTTTTTATTTTTAATTCCCGACGTTTCGGGCGCTTTCCAGCACCCATGGTCACGGGGGACTGAGATAACTGACGTCCCGATGTCATTGTTAAACCCGGAGTACCTTCAGCTTTTTTTAATTATTGTTTATGGTCCGATCATAAATTACAAAAACAATAATTAAAAAAGCAGAAGGTACTCCGGGTTTAACAATGACATCGGGACGTCAGTCATCTCAGTCCCCCGTGACGATGGGTGCTGGAAAGCGCCCGAAACGTCGGGAATTAAAAATAAAAAGTAAAAATAAACGCGATAAAATCCGTAAAAGTAGTTTTAATCATGTGTAATGTTCGCGTAAATATAAGAAATCATTATGTTAACGAGTCTACAGACTAAGAAATTATACGAGGTGGTTAAAATATCAAGACATTTAATAGCAGAAATTAATAAAAGAAATGTGTAATTGTTGAAAGAAAGGTGTGTTAAAAAAATTAACAATTAGTAAAAGAGTTCAAAACTAAAAGAGATACCCTGGCACAAAAAATCAAAAACACAAAAGAAAATTACTTTTACGGCGAATTCACAAAATGTACAAATAAACCTGAAAAAATGTGGAATCTTATAAAAACACTGTCAAATAACAATAATGTAAATTACTGTGCTCCACGAAACCTAAAAGCCGAAAATGGTACTAAAATGCCCTAGACATATGTGAAACATTCAATGATTTTTTTGCGAACATACGAACACAACTGGCAAAAAAAAAAACACCGCGTGAGTTGCGTAACCACACCACACACACACAGTACCGAATTTTAATCCTGGCATGTCAAACCCTACACTGTCTCAATTCAATTCATGCACTGTCAATGAAATAACACAAATAATAGTTGAACTCGACCTCAATAGTAGTTTGAGTCTAGATGGAGTTAGTATCAAGCTCTCAAATGTATCAAGAGTTTAGTAGTCCGAAATATAATTTGCCTAAACATATTGGTGACTGAAGGAATATTTTCGGACAACCTCAAAATATGCAAAATCACTCCAATTTATAAGTCTGGTACAAAATCTAGTCCGGAAAATAACCATCCAATATCAGTTCTACCTACACTATCTAAAATTTTAGAGAAAACTATATACTAAGAGACTTGACGACTATTTAACTGGAATAAACTTTATGCATGACAAACAGTATGGTTTTGGATCCAAATCTAGTACTCTGGAAGCAACATTCGACTAAATAACTACAACAAAAACAAAAATTTAACAAAAACAAATAGCACTGGGAATATTTGTGGACCTAAAAAGGCTTTTGACACTGTGAGCCATAATTTGCTCCTAAAAGAACTACAAAATATTGGCATCACTGGAAAAGTAAACAAAATTATGGTTTACTTTTCCAGTGATGAGGTTAAACAAAATATATATAATATATAAATATTATCATATTTAAGCAACCGTTACCAAGTTGTAAAAATTGGATCCATTCAAAGTAGTCCCAAACTTTTAACGTATGGCGTGCTTAGTCAAATATCCCTTTACGGAGATGATACGGGTTTATTTTATTTTGTAAACAATATAACTCATAATAAAGCTCAAGGAGCCTTAAACTTACTGCATCAATGGTTTCAGTATAATCTATTAACGTAGCCAAGACCTCATATATAATTTTCGGCGCCAAGAACAAAAAACTCCCTCACCACCTCACTTTGACTATAAACGGAAAAATGTTACAGAGAAAAAATCAAGAAAAATTCCTTAGACTGATTCTCGACAGTAATTTAACTTTGAATGCACATTTCACATACATTAAAAATAAACTTTCCTATCTCGTTGGCCATCTTCACAAAATAGTTCGATGCATTCCGAAAAAAGCCCGAATATATAACTCTTTAGTAAAACCCTACTTACTTTACCTTGTAGAGGTTTGGTGTAATGTAGCTAAAACCAATCTTAAACCTCTCCAAGTGCTACAAAATCATATCATAAAAATTTTGTGTAACTATAACTTTTTGATACCAACTAAAACAATAATTACAGAAACTAAACTGTTTAACTTTACTCAACTATATACATATAGCACATGCGTACTAGTATTCAAAATAAAACAAAAATTAATCCACACACAACTCACATTTTTAACAAAGAATCAAACAAACAAATTTATAACACGCCAAGCTAGCCACCTTGTATTGCCGCCCATAAGAAACTATGGTAAAAATAATATAACGTATAAAGGAGCACAGTTATACAACAAACTACCTAAAAGGAGGCGAAATCTTTGAACGCTTTCAAAGAGAAGTTACTTGCCTACTTATACTCACAACAGCTAAATACCTAACCTATATCAAAAGAAAAAAACATTATTTAACTTGGAATAAGTGGTGGCCTTATAATTTAAGTAAGCAACAAAGATATTTGCTTCTTAAAAGCGATATCCAACAAAGTTTTATTAACCTGCACTACAAATTGTTATTACTAAGTTTATATAATTATTATTGTTGTCATGTAAGTGACGATTGTATTATTGAGAAATAAAGGCCTTTAAATCAATATCCTCATTTCTAAGTTTATCACGCAGAGAAACCCCCAACATAGCCTTCTCCATATCTCGCTGAGCGACTTTGAGCCAAAGATTTAAATAGATGCGTCTTCACCTTGAAAAACTGTTGCATTATTTTTTGAATGTGTGAGTTTGCAAAACGATGACGCGCGCACACTAATGCAATAATGTCATCTGTTATTATCTTACGAAAATTGTGCATACTACTTTCTCTGTATACTTGCACGTCCTTATACGGCCAGGAGTGTGAAGGTTCACGTCTCAAATCTGTAAGTCATCACTGGCACTTCGATATACCGACAGTCAACATGACTCCGCAGAAGGGACTATAGCACCGCCCAAATTTCGACGAAATCACAGGCTTTCTCATAGTCCACTTACGCCAAGCAAAGTGGCAGATTATACTTTTCGGTCTTATGTACAATTTGCTGAAGTGTATACTTGTGGTCTATGGTAGTGAAGTCTTTCGGAAACCGGCTTGTACGAGAAGCTGGAAGTCGTCGAGTCTGCATGAGAGGCGTAATGACTCTGGAAACAGCACGAAGACATGGTTCAGATGGGAAATCGGTCTGTAGTTCTTAAAGAGAGCGTTTTCACCTTTCTTGAAAAACAACAAGCCCACCGCACTTCTGCTCAACACCTCCGGAGTAGTGCCACCATGGAGGACGAAATTGAGAAGCTTCTGAAGGACTTTAAGTACTGGTGTTCCACCCGCTGTCAGAAGCTCCGTTGTAATTCCACCCTCGCCTGGTTCGTTTTTAAGTTGCTGGAGAGCCATTCTAATCTCGCTCAGACTGACGTCCGAGATATCATCGGAATAGTGTCGGATACGGCTTATTCTTGGATCGTTACTCAGACTTGCGTGTGGCTCCAACGATCATGTGTACAGTTGCCCATAGAACCTCTCAATCTCACTCAAAATTCCAGGTGTCCCGGAAACGATGGTACCACACTCAGCCTTCAGCTTTGACAGTTGGACCTTTCTGGCAGGCAGATCTTTGGCAAAGACTTTGGAGCCCTGGTTACGCTTTACAGCACTCATGGTCAGTCCCGTAAAGCGTTCGAAACGTCGGATAATTAAAAAGTTAAATATACGCGATAAATTCCGTAAAAACTAGTATTATTTCAATGTGTAGTGTTCGCGTAAATATAAGAAACCAGAGACACTTTTTACGGAAAATGGGGCAAGGAGGACAGATTTAATATCTATAGATCACAATATCGACCACATATATAATACTACGTAAGAACTGCTAAGAAATGCGGGAATTCATAGGAGGCAGGTGGTTCGGGATCATTTTGTGGGTTTTCTTGAAGAAATCAGTTCTGCAGTGGACTTATGAAGAACTGTTATGGTGATGATGATTACTATATAGAATACAGAAAAGATTACAATTCAAAATTAACCAAAAGCAAAAAAATCTAGGCATCGTCTTTCAGACGTTTTTGTTTTTTCGTGGTATTTGTTTAACTTAAAAAAATGTTTTATTACCCTAATATTTTACTTATAAGAAAAAAATTCTCATAATCACTTGAAGATCTATATACTTAATTAAACAGGTAGTACTAAATGTGATTAGGCTTTACATTAATATGTCGATATTAAACAAATTCTCAGGGTCGTTTCTTAGCAAACATGTAACGGTATGCATTCAAACCACGTTGTTAGTTACACAATTAATACCGTACACTGATATACTAATTACTCCCAATTACGATGATATCATATCAATCTTGTCACATTCAAGACATAAATTTAAAGCTCTTCTATTATACCAACATAATGAAATACTTGTCATATTGCAACTGATATACGTTTTCAAAGCGAATAGCTCGTGCTCTAAAATGTAGGATTCGGCTTATTTTATATTCCAGATTTCCTACAATTTACACCTTGCAACCTGTGGATTTTATATTTTCCTTTTGTACCGTTGTTTATATACTTTGTAATTTGTGGAAACAGAAATATATATAATTCCAATATAATATTATTATATTAGGCTGCTGATACATTTGAGAGTCAAACAATATATGTTTGTCTTAAAATCAAGTTAATTAAAATACATCAGCATTTTTTCAACTTTCATGATGTTCCTTTAAACCAGTGTTTTTAAAAGTTTATAAACTGACGTGACTTCCTATACATGTTCTAAAATATTGGCAAACTCAAATCTTATTATCTTCAAATACAAAAATATCTAATTTTATATTTACCAATACAACGAAGAGTCACTATAATTTTATACCATATACTTATGATAGTAATAGACAACCATAGTGTGCAATGACGGTAATATATCAAGATAGAAAAGGGTAGCAAATCTCATGACTCTGTTACTGATTTTGAATGACAGCCAACCTGTCATCACAGGTCGGCACGCGAGAAATGAGCTTCTAGGTATTTTGTGTTATTTCAAATATAATAATATGTCTTTACCTATAAAATTGCCATTCTGCAGTACTAGCCATATCAAATCAAAATAATTTATGTTTGTAAAAATAGGGACTTTTTTTCATAATTAGTCATTTGTTTATTAATTATCGTTATGTTTCATCGCATATGTCTTTTTCGTCATCATGGATATGTTGAAAATTCGAGTAAAAATGGAATATGAGTACCGCCATGGCATCAACACAGCACAAGCGCCACGCAACATCAACAACGTTTACGGAGCGAATACTTCAAACGAACGCACCACCTGTTATTACCCGCTTCCGTTCTGGAAATTTTAATCTGAAAAATGAACTGCGTAGTCGTCCAAAAACTTTGGTCAACAATGACGAATTAAAGGTGATTGTGGAAGCTGATGATACTAAATCTATCGCTGAATTAGCAGCAGATTTCGATGTTAACAGAAAACAATATTGGTTCATTTTTGCTTGAATTGGCACGGTAAAAAAGCTTGACAAATAGTTATCCCATGAACTCAATGATAGCCATTGCGAAATACGCGTCGATAAACAAAGGAATTTCGTAGAGAATTGTTACCTGAGATAAAAAATGGATTCTGTTGGACAATTGCAAGTGCACAGCAAGTTGGTTGGATCCAGGTTCAGCATCTAAACATTGCCCTAAACGAAAACTTACTCCTAAGGATAACCTAGGAATGAAAATAAATGCTTGGTATATGTTGTAAAAACGTAACTTTATTTTGATTTTTACTTTTGTACAAAATTTAATAATTTAATTAATGAAATTTAGTATAATTATATTAGTAGGAACCAGTTAAATAATATTGTTCTATTTAAAGGCCAAAAAGTAATTGTAATTGTTTTTTTAAAAAATTGAACTTAATTTGAAGTTATCCAGTTACGTGTACTAAACTAAATTTATTGAAACTTTTTACCTTTTCCTTATCACTTCCAATTTCAGTATTGTGGTTGCACTAAAATCATTTATCGAAAGTCCTTATAGGGTAAAATAGTAATAATCACTAGTTAAAGCACAAAAAACATATCAAAATAAATCACGCGTTTTCAGCTTTCAGGTTGTCTTTACGCCATTGTACTCTAAGTCTATGGTTTTATAAAATAGTAGTGGATTACATTTAATAGAATCACACTTTTGAATCTTACACAAACTGAGTAATAGTTGCCTTATCTGTTGCAAGCTAGTATTTTATTATATTTGCATCAAGAAGTATAGCACGTTCCTGCGATTAATTATTAGGGTTAACAATGTTTGCATTTTAAGCACACTTCAATTAAGAAATTGTAAAAACTTTGCATTTTTCTTGAACATGATTTATCTTCTTCTTCTATATACGTATAAAAATATGTTCTGTGTGACTGACTCATCCATCAACGCACTGCCTAAGCCATTAGACCAAGCAATCTGAAACGGACAGTAGCTGCTTTTGTGACATAGGCATCCGCTAAGACGGGATTTCGGAAGTTCAACCTATAAGAGGATCAAATAGGGTTTTAAAGATTGTATGAGAACAATCTTGAATTCATTTAATTTTTTTTTGAAAATTTGCAATGAGATGCAAAATTTGTATCAAGAATATTATATTAAGATTCAAAGCCCAAACCACTCGTCCCAAATGCGATAAGTTGGGACAATGCGTTCTTTTTATTACTAAGACATACACTTTTAAACAATTTTACAAAATTCTAAGAAGGGAAATACGGTTGCTGCAGTTTGTATGATACAATTTAAAAATTGGTACAAGTACGTTTGTGATAAAATGAAAAAAAAATATGATTTTTTTATTTTCCGAAAATCTTGTTAGATTTCTTAAGCAGTTGATAAGTGAGTACAAAAATTGCGTAGGAAGAAAATTATTTCTTAAGTTGCAAAGTGGTGAGGATACTCAGCCACTATAGTAGACCTTAAATTGAAGTAATGATAATTATGATTTTTTATATAATAAGGGTGAAAACGTGTACATAGTCCACCTGTGGTCTATAGACGTTCACATCTATACTAGATTTAGAATCAAAATGCAGATGCGTTGTTACCCCTGAGGACCAAAACGGATTATATTCTGCTGTTTCATGCTGATATTCTGTGAGATCGGGGTCCTACCACAGTCGAGCTAATACATTCGTGCAGCTACGTGTAGCTAGCATTGCTTCCGTGTGTGTCTATTACGTAAAAATATTACATATTTTTAAATTTTACTAAAATGACTCCTACTCAATTCTTAAAAGGTGAAAAAGTTTTGTAATTTGCAACGGCATAGGGATTACGTGAAATTAAAAGAAGATACTGTTTTGTAACGTGTTAATAAATTTTTAATCAGTATAGTTTAAATTCATTTTCTAAAATTTTTGAACAATAGTTATTATTATTAACTATTGTTACAATAGCTCGTATTAAAGAAGTGATCGAGCAAAACCAGGGCTCCAAAGTCTTCACCAGGGATCTATGTGCCAGAAAGAGCCAACTATTGAAGCTGCGACTAGCGAAGACCGAATGTGGTAGCATTTTATAGGCAACTGTACACATCATCGTTGAAGCCACACGCAGGTGGGAGTAACGATCCGAGGGCAAGACTTACCCGACACTGTCCAATAATATTCAGTCTGAGTGAGATTAGAATAGCTCTCCAGCACCTTAAAAACGTCAATTTCTTAGGTGACAATGAAATTACAGCGGAGCATCTGAAGGCAGGTGGAAAACCGGTACTTGAAGTCCTTCAGAAGCTTTTTAATTCCGTACTCCGTGGTGGTACTACTCCGGAGGTATAGAGCAAAAGTGCGTTAGTATTATTCTTCAAGAAAGGTGACAACGCTCTCTTGAAGAACTACAGACTGATTTCTCTTCTGAGCCACTTTCACGTAGTGTTTTTGAGAGTCATTACGAATCGTCTAGCACGCAGGCTCGAAGACTTTCAGCCTCCCGAAAAAGCCGGTTTCCAAAAAGATTTTAGCATCATAGACCACACATATAACCCTCAGCAAATTGTAGAAAAGAGCGAGGAGTACAATTTGTCACAATATCTTGCGTATGTGGATTATGAGAAAATCTTTAATTTCGCCGAAATATGGGCGGTAATGTAGTCCCTTCAGCAGTGCCAAGTTGACTGTCAGTATATCAAAGTGCTGAAGTGTTTGCACAATGGAGCTACGATAGCTAGCCGAGTACAGAATCAGAGTACGATAACTATCCAACTGCATAGGGGTGTAAGATAAAGGGAAGTTATATCCCCGAAAATCTTCACAGCTGCATTGGAAAACGTATCCAAGCTACTTAACTGGAAAGATTAGAGTGTTAACATCAATGGCGAGTACATAACTCACCATCAATTTTCCGACGATATGTTATGTCCTTATGGCAGAATCGCTGGACAACTAAAATACTGTGCTCAATGTATTGTATAGTGCCTCTAAACAGATAAGTCTTAGGATGAACATGGACAAAACAAAGATCTTGTGTAACGCCCATGTTACAATTATACCGGTAGTTCTCGAGAGCACTGAGCTCGAAGTTGTTGACGAGTATGTTTATCTGGGGCAAACAGTCCGACTAGTTAAATCCAACTATTACCGAGAGGTCAATTGACGGATTCAACTCGGCTGAGCAGGGTTCGAGAAATCACGACACAGCTTCTGTCAAGAATACCTCAAAACCATAAAACAAGATTATACAACCAGTGCTTGCTGCCAGAAACTTCACTGCTGGCCCTAGGAGGAAGCTTAAGGTCGCTCACCGAGCTATGGAGAGGGCTATGCTCGGGTTTTTTTTGCGTAATAAGCAGGGAATCCGCAGTAAAACCAGAGTGTCCGACATAGCGTAACGGATTGGTAAGTTGAAGTGGCAATGGGCCGGCCATATAGCTCGAAGAACCGACTAACGATGGGAAAAAAAGGTTCTCAACTGGCAAACTCGTACGGGTAGGCGAAGTATAGGGTAACTCTCTACTAGATGGAGTGAAGACTTGGTAAGATATGCAGGAAGTCGATGGATGTAGGTGGCTCAGGACCGTGTTTCGTAGCATTCCTTGGGGGAGGCGTTTATTCAACATTGGACTTGTGAAGTACTATAATAATAATGATACAATATATGTATATAAGTTCACATTTTGACTACTTGTTGTTTTCTTTAACTTTCCTTCAATATGAAATATCATCATAAAATAAGAAATGCCTATGTTTATATGTTTTCTTACCATTTTTCTATCAAAATATTGGTAGGAATCGACTTTCTTTCGCGAGAATTTGTGGTCTATCGAATCTGATGTAATTGTTGGGGCCATCTAGGATATGATCACAAGGGAAGGGAAGTCTGTAGTTTGTGATCATATCCTAGATGGCCCCAACCATTACATCAGATTTCATATACCACAAATACTTGCGAAAGAGCATGGATTCCTACCAAGGATGCTACGTGAGGCTATTAAAATTAAAAAACATCCTAATTTCAATAGAAAAGCTGGGTACTACTACCTGCTTGGGACCCTATAATTTATAAAATTAAAACTATATCCAAGTATACCACTGCAAGATTTCAAAACGCAGTTAATTCTTTCTGCGTAGATCGGACCAAAGACAATAATTAAAAATCTGAAGGAACTTCGGGGTAACTTTGACATCGGGACGTCAGTCACCTCAGTCCCCCTTGACTATGGGTGTTGGAAATCACCCTAAACGTTGGGTATTAAAAATAAAATAAATAAAACGCGATAAAATTCGTAAAAGTAGTTTTAAACAAAGTGTTCGCATGAATATAAGAAATATTATAAAATTGTAGGTTCTATCCATATATACGTATGTATGTAATTACTTTAAGATTGGTGCCCATACAACAGATAAGAAATAGTTCTAAATAAGCAAGCTCTGTAAGAATTAATTATCATTTCCGTTATTAAAACGTTAATTGTAATAAAAACTGCAAATTGCAGACTTCCCTTCCCTTGTGATCATATCCTAGATGACCCCAACCATTACATCAGATTTGATATACCACAGCGAAAGAACGTCATTCCTACCAAGGATGATACGAGAGTCTATTGAAATTAAAAAAAAACTTCCTAATTTCAATAGAGAAGGAGGCTGGGCACTACCACCTGCTTGGGACCCTATAATTAATGAAATTAAAACTAAAGCCAAGCATATCACCGCAAGACTTTAAAACACAGTTAGTTCATATTGCATAGATTGGACCAAAAACAATAATTAAAAAGCTGAAGGTACCCCGGATGAACTTTGACATCGGGACGTCATTCACCTCAGTCCCCCATGACCATGGCTGCTGGAAAAACACCCGAAACGTTGGGTATTAAAAATAAAGTAAATAAAACGCGATAAAATATGTAAAAGTAGTTTTAATCAATTTACAATTTTACATAAATTGAGTCAATATACTTGTCTCGCTTTTTCTAATTTAATTTACAAAAAAGGAAAAATAGACAAACCTATTGAAAGATGTTGCATGTAATTTATGCGTGAAAATACATATGTCAAGTGGTCATCTTTAGTCTCTCTATACTATGCAAAATACGAGAGAGTAAGTACACTCGTATATTCTGATTTACTAGAAAAATTACATCCCAATTGTAGTAGTATTATGAGTGACGTTACTTTACAAGACATTACGTCTTCCATTTATAGTGATTTATTTCCCAATTTTAGCAATAATCGGCATATATATACTCATTTTTATATAGTTATTTATTTTTATTACGTTATAAATCTAAAAATATTAAAAAAATAGGACTAGACTTATTACTATTCGAACAATCATGTGAATTATTTTCTAAATCAACTGACGATGATATTATATTACATATCAAATATTCGTTTCCCCGTTCAGCTTTGGATTATATCACTATACTACCTTACGTGGTAGAGCACCGCTGTAGCTATAATAGTTGTAACAAGAATGGGTCGGCTTGATCGGGGTAGGACCACGCTCTAACAGAATACCAGCGCTAAATAGCAACTTAGGCTGCTGTGTTTCATATGGTGAGTGCAGAGAACCGGTGACCATTTTTACTGGAAATGAGGTCTCATCTTAGTTCTCAGGGGTGATTACGCATCTGCATTTTGATTCTTAATCAAGGATAAATGTAGATGTCTAAGGACTACAGCATCCACTAACCATCAGGTGATCTATGTGCTCATTTGGCACCCTTATTCAATGGAATAAAATAAAATCTGTCGTTGCAGTGCCCACAGTGTACGTTCCGTGACACAAACCTAGTTCCGTCTATTATTTTCCTGTGAAACCCATAATATGTCTATGCATAGTTTGGCGGAAATATATCGGCTGAATTTAATTGGATTTCATAATAAACTTTTCATGATATATTTTAAATTATACAACGATAGTACTAAATTCCGCATTATTCGACTACGTTTTTGTTGTAAGATATCAGTAGGAATTTCTATAAAATTTCGTTGATATAAATAAGTATTACGAGCCGAATTAATTAAAACCCTTAATTTTACTAAGTCATAGACTAAATGAATTTATCAACAACGTTTTTTATTTCGCTAATTGCACATCGATAGAGGTGTCTATGTAATAAAAAAACGAAATACAATAGCCTGAAATGAAGAAAGTCTGGGCTTACCCTAAAATATTTTTGTGTCTATCAGTTGGATTTTATTCTATGTATATGATAATAATTAAATGGTTCTACCAAACACGATCACTCTTTTTATTGGTCTTTTATATCTCACACCGGATGGTATGCATAACTTGAAAGCCTTAAGTTGAAAAAGCATAAAACTAAATATAAAAATATCATAAATAATACGCAAGGTTGGTGAGTTTAATATGCGATTTTAAGACAAAAATAAATAGAAATTTTTTGTTCTGTTCTGTGTCTAATTTTTTTATGTATGCAAAACTGCACGCACTGAAACAAATAAACTTATGTGTTTCAAAAATGTTAAGTTCTCTTCACCTACTCCATTCCAATTCCACATCGCACCAAGTTAGATTTCTAGAGAATTCCTTAGGCATTAATTCCGCCTGTATTCCATGTGTGTATATAAAGTTTTAAATACATAAATAAATAAATCCTTAAAATGCCTCAAAACTTCTAGTCACCGATTGTGCGTTTTACAGTTATATACAAGTAGTGTAAAAATAAACAAGCTTTGACTACAGTATTAACACTGTTTAAAAATTCATCTAAAAATGTTAAAATAAGCCTTTACGGAACTGAAGTTGAAGCAATTTATTTCGTGTACCGGTCAAAAGGGAGAAAAACTTTTTTAATAAAATGTTCAAGCACGTTTTTTTACGTGAAACAAAATTTGCTGAAAAATTCATTTGAGTTGGAATGACTCAGTATTTTTGTGAATTGTTTAAAAATTGTGAAATAAATTTTGAAATCGTGTCGATGAATTCATTTTTATCAAAACCAGATAGGTTTATATTTATTGCATCAACTACAAAGTGATAGAAAATTTAAAGTACAATAAATCAAAATAAAATAACGCATTATTTAATGAGTATAACAAACCATAATATGAAATTTCTTACTACAAAATAGAGAAGAATGCTACAGCTATTTTATTGAAATATTTAACTTCATGTTGTTCAAACGAACCAACACCACAAAGGAACCAAAAACAAATTGAGTAAATTATGAGCTCGTGTCTCATTTTGTATATTAGCATCAGATTGACTTCTAACTATATTATCTGCTGAAAAATTAAGTTTTCCGGCGGATATCCCTTCCACGTTAACAGTTATGTAAAGTTCACCATTCCGATGTAACTACTTCACAACACTTTCTATATGAGACTAAAAGCTTGTGCGGCTGCAAATAGTTCACAAACATCACTAAACGTGTAAGGTTGTGACAAATCAGTGCGGTAATAGCATATTGTCACTATTCGGGGCGTAGGTTAGGAGTAATAGAGTACTGTAGGCGTAGGTGATGATAGAAAAATCAGCCCATTTTGCTATGCCATAATTCAACATTTTTTCTTCCTTTTAATTCCCAATTTCTCTAGCTAATAATTGGTGCCTCAAAGTAATCACTACCATAGAGAGAGTCCTAAAATAGGAACAAAAGTCTTAAAGTTGAAGTACAAAAAAGATAGCTATGTATATTATTCTCACCTTCTTTTCTTTACAAGGTTTACAAGGTTGCCGTTTTTTTATTCCATAGACACCTCTATCGATGTGCAATTAGCGAAATAAAAAACGTTGTTGATAAATTCATTTAGTCTATGACTTAGTAAAATTAAGGGTTTTAATTAATTCGGCTCGTACTACTTATTTATATCAACGAAATTTTATAGAAATTCCTACTGATATCTTGCAACAAAAACGTATTCGAATAATGCGGAATTTAGTACTATCGTTGTATAATTTAAAATATATCATGAAAAGTTTATTATGAAATCCAATTAAATTCAGCCGATATATTTCCGCCAAACTATGCTCAGACATATTTTGGGTTTCACAGGAAATAATAGACGGAACTAGGTTTGTGTCACGGAACGTACACTGGGCACTGCAACGACAGATTTTATTTTATTCCATTGAATAAGGGTGCCAAATGAGCACATAGATCACCTGATGGTTAGTGGATGCTGTAGTCCTTAGACATCTACATTTATCCTTGATTAAGAATCAAAAGGCAGATGCGTAATCACCCCTGAGAACTAAGATAGAATGTCTCATTTCCAGTAAAAATGGTCACCGGTTCTCTGCACTCACCATATGAAACACAGCAGCCTAAGTTGCTATTTAGCGCTGGTATTCTGTTAGAGCGTGGTCCTACTCCGATCAAGCCGACCCATTCTTGTTACAACTATTATAGCTACAGCGGTGCTCTGCCACGTAAGTTAGTATAGTGATATAATCCAAAGCTGAACGGGGAAACGAATACTTGATATGTAATATAAAATCATCGTCAGTTGATTTAGAAAACAATTCACATGATTGTTCGAATAGTAATAAGTCTAGTCCTATTTTTTTAATATTTTTAGATTTATGACGTAATAAAAATAAGTAACTAAATAAAAATGAGTATATTTATGTCGATTGTTGCTAAAATTGGGAAATAAATCACTATAAATGGAAGACGTAATGTCTTGTAAAGTAACGTCACTTTATCATGATACTACTACAATTGGGATGTAATTTTTCTAGTAAATCAGAATATACGAGTGTACTTACTCTCGTATTTTGCATAGTATAGAGAGACCAAAGATGACCACTTGACATATGTATTTTCACGCATAAATTAAATTAGAAAAAGCGATACAAGTATATTGACTCAATTTATGTAAAAATTGTAAATTGATTAAAACTAGTTTTACGTATTTTATCGCGTTTTATTTATTTTATTTTTAATACCCAACGTTTCGGGTGTTTTCCAGCAGCCATGGTCATGGGGGACTGAGGTGAATGACGTCCCGATGTCAAAGTTCATCCGGAGTACCTTCAGCTTTTTAATTATTGTTTTTGGTCCAATCTATGCAAAATGAACTAACTGTGTTTTGAAGTCTTGCAGTGGTATACTTGGGTATAGTTTTAATTTTATAAATTATAGGGCCCCAAGCAGGTAGTAGTACCCAGCTTCTCTATTGAAATAAGGATGTTTTTTAATTTTAGTAGCCTCACGTAGCATCCTTGGTAGGCATCCATGTTCTTTCGCGAGGATTTGTGGTATATCAAATCTGATATAATGGTTGAAGCCATCTAGGATATGATCACAAACTGCAGACTTCCCTTCCCTTGTGATTATATCCTAGATGGCCCCAACAATTACATCAGATTTGATAGACCACAAATTCTCGCGAAAGAAAGTCGATTCCTACCAATATTTTGGTAGAAAAATAGTAAGAAAACATATAAACATGGCCATTGCTTATTTCATGATGATATTTCCTATTGAAGGAAAATTAAAGAAAACAACAAGTAGTCAAAATGTGCACCTATATAAATATATTGTATCAATATTATTACAGTACTTCACAAGTCAAATTCTGAATAAACGCCTCCCCCAAGGAATGCTACGAAACACGGTCCTGAGCCACCTGCATCCATCGACTTCCTGCATGTCTTTCCAGGTCGTCACTCTATCTAGTAGAGAGTCACACTATACTTTGCCTACCCGTACGAGTTTGCCAGTTGAGAACCTTTTTTCCTCATCGTTAGCCGGTTCTTCGAGCTATATGGCCGGCCCATTGCCACTTCAACTTACCAATCCGTTAGGCTATGTCGGACACCCTGGTTTTACTGCGGATACCCTGCTTATTACGCAGAGAAAACCCGAGCATAGCCCTCTCCATAGCTCGGTGAGCGACCTTAAGCTTCCTCCTACGGCCAGCAGTGAAGTTTCTAAGTCTCAAACTCATAGGTCGTCACTGGCAGCAAGCACCGGTTGTATAATCTTGTTTTATGGTTTTGAGGTATTCTTGACAGAAAATTTGTCGTGATTTACCGAACCCTGCTCAGCTGAGTTGAATCCGTTAATTGACCTCGGTAATAGTTGGATTTAACTAGTCGGACTGTTTACCCCAGATATACATACTCGTCAACAACTTCGAGCTCAGTGCTCTCGAGTACTGCCGGTATAATTGTAACATGGGCGTTACACAAGATCTTTGTTTTATCCATGTTCATCCTAAGACTTATCTGTTTAGAGGCACTATACAATACATTGAGCACAGTATTTTAGTTGTCCAGCTCTTCTGCCATGAGGAACATATCGTCGGCAAATTGAAGGTGAGTTATGTACTCGCCATTGATGTTAACACTCTAATCTTTCCAGTTAAGTAGCTTGGATATCTTCCAATGCAGCTGTGAAGATTTTCGGCGATATAACTTCCCTTTATCTTACACCCCTATTCAGTTGGATAGGTATCGTACTCTGATTCTGTACTCGGCTAGCGATCGTGGCTCCATTGTGCAAACACTTCAGCACTTTGATATACCGACAGTCAACTTGGCACTGCTGAAGGGACTACATTACCGCCCATATTTCGACGAAATTAAAGATTTTCTCATAATCTACATACGCAAGATATGGTGAGAAATTGTACTCTTCGCTCTTTTCTACAATTTGCTGAGGGTTATATATGTGGTCTATGATACTAAAATATTTTTGGAAACCGACTTGTTCGGGATGCTGAAAGTCATCGAGTCTGCGCGCTAGGCGATTCGTAATAACTCTCGAAAACACCTCGTGAAAGTGGCTCAGAAGGGAAATCGGTCTGTAGTTCTTCAAGAGAGCGTTGTCACCTTTCTTGAAGAATAATACTACCGCACTTCTGCTCTATGCCTCCAGAGTAGTACCACCACGTAGGACATACTTAAAAAGCTTCTGAAGGACTTCAAGTACTGGTTTTCCACTATTTACTATATTATTATTACACTATATTATTATTTAATTACCGGAAATAAATGATTATATGAATACGCAATGGGTGTTGGAACGCAATAAAACATCGAATAAATAAAATAAGCAAATTAAATCTGTAAAATTGGTTCAAATTTCTTGAATTGAATGCCTAAAAGACGGAGCTACTTATTACATATCAAAACTAAAACAATGTCACAAAATTGTATCATTTAGCAGACCCGCATTGTACGCGCTAGATTTCGTTCATAGACAGAGCAACACGGGCCACCGACGAACCGGAGGTGAGTAGCCATAACATTTATCTCCGATACAGACTGAACAGAAACGTCGCGTTCTTCATCTCGCGCCCTAACAGTGATCAACCAGTTACTGGTCCCCTTAGCTATGCCACACTTTGTTGGGTTCGGAAAGCAACGCGGTGGGCGTGACCTCTGATAAGACGCTTAACTCAGAAACACGACCGCCCTCTCAAAAGAAGGTGGTTGAAGACTAAGATTACGGGCCCCAGTGGTCCCGGCCTAGACGTCATACGGGTATTTCAAGCGCAGTTATTTCATCGTCATCATTTTTATAGCCCATCATAGGAGCCTCTCCAAAAGAACGCCACATAAAGTGAGCCACCTGCTTCTATCGACTTCCTGTATCCTTAGAGACCACTCCTACTAGTGGTAGGCCACCTAACACTTCGCTCACCGGTATTTTATTGCCCCATGAGAACCTTTCCCATCGGTTGTCGGTTCTTCGGCTATATGGTCAACCCAGTGTTTTATAGTCATAACTATGTTTCTCTTAAAATTGTCTATAAAAGAGTTATTAATTGCCAAACAAAAGTTAAATATAGGGTGGGGTAGTAGAAACAAATCAATTCTTATCTAAAGCAAACTTTCCTTCTATTAAGTAATAGTTTGTAGACGGATAACCCCAACTTGAAAAGCTATTATGTGGAACTTATTTTATTCTTTGTGTCTCTTAATTAAAATTTAACTTTTTCAGTGCTGAATGGGTAAGAAATTGTGTGATAAGATTGTGGTGTGAAAAGTGTGCCTTGCAAGAAGATTTCGTGACAAGGATTAGGAAAGAGGTGTATCAGGATCGTACCACATATAAATCTGTAGTCTCATCCTATCCCTATTTACACTCTTAGGGGTGAAATTTATTTTTCAAATTTATATACGTCTACTTCTGAAGAAGTATAACACAAAGTTATCCATACGTTTCGATTTCGACACCACAATGTTTATATTATTTATACAAAACATCATCATCATCATCATCATCATTACAGCCCTTCACAAGTCCACTGCTGAACATAGGCCTCCCCCCAAGTAATGCCACAAAGCATGGTCCTGAGCCACCTGCATCCATCGACTTCCTGCATATCTTACCAGGTCGTCACTCCATCTCATGGCTATGTCGGTCACTCTGGTTTTACAAAACAGCTGACTTCAAATATCAATTATTAAATTAAAAGAGATACAAAGAAATTTGTAAATAAAATACTTAGCGATAAGACAGCCCATTGTACCACATTTACTTCCTCTCCCTTTTTGGTAATATTTAAGTTTTTTTCGGCGTGCAATAAAGTGTTATCTATCTATCTATCTAACTATTGCTATTTTCTAACTAACTTAACATGCTCGTGTAAGAAGATATACAGTACACTAAGTTCATGTCCGACGTCTAGGCCGGGACCACTGGGGCCCGTAATCTTAGTCTTCAACCACCTTCTTTTGAGAGGGCGGTCGTGTTTCTGAGTTATACGTCTTATCAGGGGTCACGCCCACCACGTTGCTTTCCGAACCCAACAAAGTGTGGCATAGGTAAGGGGACCAGTAACTGGTTGATCACTGTTAGGGCGCGAGATGAAGAATGCGACGTTTTTGTTCAGTCTGTATCGGAGATAAATGTTATGGCTACTCACCTCCGGTTCGTCGGTGGCCCGTGTTGCTCTGTCTATGAACGAAATCTAGCACATACAATGCGGGTCTGCTAAATGATACAATTTTGTGACATTGTTTTAGTTTTGATATGTAATAAGTAGCTCCGTCTTTTAGGCATTCAATTCAAGAAATTTGAACCAATTTTACAGCTTTAATTCGCTTATTTTATTTATTCGATGTTTTATTGCGTTCCAGCACCCATTACGTATTCAATAATCATTTATTTCCGGTAATTAATTAATAAAATTTTGTTCAAGACGGGTTACAAGCCACAGTATAAGCGCTCAATGAGTAAGATACTCTGATTGACGTAAACGTAATGATAAAATTTATACAGGGAGATAGGAAGGACTCACAAATTCGTCCCGTAGTCCGCGGAAATTAAATTCACTGTTCAATAGCTTTATTGAACAGTAGAGTATGCTACTATTTCCGATTGATTATTCATTTAATTATTCTATGCGTAGTCATTTCTGAGGAACCCGAAACAACCGGGTAAAATGTAGCAAATAATTATTCGATGTCTTAAAATACAGAGCGGCCGTGTCGTTGATTTTATTCTTAGCGTTTGTTTATCACGGCAGGAAATCGCTACGACGTAGTTCTAAATTATGTAGCTATGTTTATTCGCTGAAAACGAAGTTTTCTCACAAGAATTTCTTTGCGATATGTGAGGCACTAGCATTTAAGTGTGAAAATCATAAGTTGCGTTTACAATTTTAAAAAGAAGCGTTTTAAAATCAAAACACGTGATCGTTAAAGAACCAGAAAATATAAACTGCAACCCATATTTATATTATAACTTCTTTAACCTACTGAACAATCAAGTACTTAAAAATGGATAGTAAGTGAATTTAAAGTTTAAATAATTTTACCGATTTTTCTCAGACATGCAAGTTTTCTCACGATCTCTGCTCACGAGCTCACGAGGAAGGTTTTCCTTCCCCGAAGAACACGTGGTAAATCAGTACTTCAAATTGCAATTAACAATTTTATTGGTGCCGGTGGAGATCGAACCCGGGCTGCTCGCGGACTGGGAAATTTACAGCGAGCGCTAACCCGCTGAGCTACCATGGCTTTTTCTTCTACCTTGTCAAGCTGAAATAATAAATTTTTCTACGATCTAAATGTGCAACAATATCTCTCTTTGAGATTTATTCAATGGTAGAAATAAATCTTTGTAAAGGAAATTGTTGGAGGATAGACGACCTAAGCTTTTAACATCCGCAGCTATTTTTCCAATTTCCGCAACTTGTCTTTGTTTTCTTTAGACCGTTGTCAGACATGCTGTGTAAAAGTTTCATCTGCTGTTTTTGCCCTTTCGATTTAATTGTCGTATACATTTGGATCTCTAAGATTTTTAACAATAATTTTCAAGAAAAACTTAATTTAAATTAAGTTTTTACAATTTACAATTTTATTCGACTCGTAATAATTATAGATTAAATATTATCAATTGTAACAATTTATTAAAATTTCATTTGATCAAATTATCATTTGACCCCATACCTTGAGTCAATTGAGTCACACATTGCGGTTTCTTAAGGTAATCTTCTATATCTTTAAAAAAAATCTTCTGAGCGAAATTAAATTAAATCTGTATCTTTTTAAGATACTGCAGTCTTATTGTTAATAATATTTAGAATAAAAAACTAAAACTAGTCATCTAGTTCAGCTTAGCTTAGTCGCTTTCACAATTAATGCCAAAAGAAACTGCACCGAAACCAAAGATAAACTTAACATGTGCCGTGTTTAAGCAATCAGTTTATCTGTTGCTACTTTTCTGTTGGAATAGCATTGGCAATAAAATGATCCTAAAGAAGTTTTTTATATATCATTAAACGGCATCAATAGCAGCTGATTTAGCTTTAGTTTCAATTTTAGTTAACCGTCCGTCCTGTACATTTGAGCTCATATTACAGGTATGAGTAATATAATTATATAAGAAATAAATTTTATTGTTTATCGGAAAAGCTAAAAATTAAAATCTTATTTGATTAAATTTAATTGCACATTGATTATGATGAGTACACGTTGTAGAGTCATGCTGCAGCTATATTATAATGGTTGTAACACAAATGGGTCGTCTCTACCTAGGAAGGAACACGCTCTCACAACATAGCAGCGTAATACAGCAGATCTATGCTGCTGTTTTTCGTTATGAGTGTGCCAACGTATCTACATTTTGATGCTTAATCGAAGATAGATGTAGATTTCTATGGGTTACAGCATCCATTTACCATCAGATGGACTCTGCACTTGTTGTGTTGGCGCAGTAGCCTCCATGGTCTAACAAAGGTACAATTAAGTTTTAATATGTACGTACAAAAATCTTAAGCTATTTAGAGTTTTGAAATGACCAAATACTTTCCCGATTTATTTATGTACGTTTGTAGAAAGCATTTAGAAATGCGAGGTCTCGATAAATTTGACTTCAGCTTATTGTGTTTTATGCTTGGATTGCAAAAAAAAAATATTATAGTGCTTGCTAGAAAGCATTCTCACGAACGTCTCATTAAAATAATAATAGGTCACTGCATTTAACCCTAGAAAGATAACCGTATTTTATAGTATATTAAAGATAACGTTTGACGTAAGCAACATTATGTGTTAATATTTTTAACACGCTCTTATTAGCTTCACGTGTACCTAACTACAAACATAGAGATAGACAATCTTATCTATGAAACGGAAAATTTTAATGAAATTTTCACCATCTTGCGGATCGATTGCAGATTGACGTCAGCAGGTTGACTTGAAAATTTGCTCTCGTATCACATACCGATGACTGATCTGGAGCGTCAGGATAATTCTATCTAGATCATCACAGCTTACGAACAATGCGTGTTTATTAAGATTTTTTAAATATTAATATTATTATTACCGCTTATTACACCTGTGTTAAGTACTAGCCACTTTAATAATTTTATTAACATAAACAAAACAAGCCTATTGTATATTAAATACAATAGGCTTATAAATATGAGTTTAGAGTTAGAGAAATAAATTGTAACAAAATATAGCAATGGCTACTTATAAAAATGAACATAAACTGAGATCTCTGATTTTACTTTTAATTTTGTAATAATGTACTATGAAATCAATATTTCATCGTTTACTTAACCTGATTTCTAATTAACAGAAACAGAAACAGAAACTTTTTTATTCAATGTAGATTATAACAATACTTATTGAACGTCACTTTTTTAATTTACCACTTTAAAAAAATAACTATTAGACATCGTATTGGAGGCACAATGTGGCGGAGCTGTCGTCGCGCCACAATCGAAACACACCGAAGCCTAAATCGCGATATCAAAATTCCGAATCATAAACAGTATATATAGAACATCTCCGAACTATCACATGGAGCGTTGGCCGCTCCCCGGGCATAACACCTTGCCCGGCGGGAGATCTTCCCCTTTTCCTTCTACGGCCACAGTGGTGACTACCCGAAGTGATTTGAACACGCAACCAACAACCTTCGGAAACTTCAAGCTTCATCATCGTCATAAAAATACCCCACCCATTCACTCCTGAGCAGATATCGTCAGCAGTCTTCATATCCTGCAAGCCAGCTCGCTTCACAAGGTTCATCGCAGCACTGGAATAATAATGCTTCCTGCTCCTTCAAGCTACTCTCTGCGCTACAGCGTTCGGCACGGCTCTGAGCCTTACTGCTCGCCTCTGCTTCACGGCACTCTCGCAGATTACTTGCCTTCTTCTCAACTCAACGCAGACTACAAGGCAATCTTCTGGCACTTTCGTCGGCAACGAGACTGCACTATCGACCTCCGGTCTGAGCAGGGTTGTGATGTGGCGGCGCTGTCGTCGCGCCACAAGCGAAACACACCGAAGCCTAAATCGCGATATCAAAATTCTGAATCATAAACAGTATATATATAGAACATCTCCGAACTATCACACGGAGCGTTGGCCGCTCCCCGGGCATAACACTTTGCCCGGCGGGAGATCTTCCCTTTTCCTACCACGGCCACACACTACGATAAATATTTATTACGTATTCCCCATAAGTGTTATTATTACATACATTGCATGTGGACTTTCGTTATTCGTATTATTTTAGAGGGATAAATTATGCAATACTGATACAGCATTCTACAGTAAAAACTATTCTCCTTGTAACAGGGATTCTGCAACTCACTTACTATATATATTGCCCATCTTTTTATCTTTAAATTTCGCCTTTCATAAATATATAAAAGCATAATAATGAGGCAATATATGTGCTCCTTTTCATACAAATGGGACCTCTAGACACCCGTTATATAATAAAAGATAATTTGTTTTGCCATTTATTTTTTTCCTTTAATATTCGTCCAGTGGTAATTGTTTAGCCTCTAAGTGTAGTCAGTAGTGGAGTTTTGATGGGATTTAGCGAGATAGACGATAACTACAAAGGTACGGAATATGACGACTCCATTTTGCTAGAGAATGAAAACGCCAAAATATAGGACTATCCTAAAAACGGCACGGTTTCACCTTCTCATGTCATTCCAAAGAATAATTATGCTCAGCGTGGCTATTAAGCCACGCTGAGCATAATTACTCTTTGGAATAATATCTAAAAACAATTTTTTATCTAGCTTAACATCATCATCATCAACACAACCCTTCACAAAATTACTGCAAAACATACGCCTCCCCCAATGAATGCCATAAAGAACTATCCTAAGCCACCTGCATTCTTACCAGTCCTCCATTCCTGCATGTCTTACCAGGTCGTCACTCCATCTAGTGGGAGGCCGTCTTATACTTTGCTTACCGGTACGGGACTGCCATTCGGAAACTTTTTTTCCCCATCAGTTGTCGGTTCCTTGCTGAGCGACCTTGAGCGTCCTCATACGACCAGCAGTGAAGGACCACGTCATCATCATCAGTTCCATAAGTCGTCACTAGCAATACGCACTTGTTGTACAGTCCCGTTTTCAAGTTTTGATATAAAGATGACGAGAAGATATGTCATAATTTCCCGAACGTTGCCCAGCAGCAGAGTTAAATCCGTCGATTGACGTCGCAGTGGAAGTTGTACTTACTTAGACGGACTATTTGTCACAGGTAAACATACTCGTCAACAACTCTTGTTGTCCTCCAATGCAGTGAAGAGTTTCGGTGATATAACGTCACTCTGTTTTACACCTTTCTGCAGTTGGATAGGTTTTGTACTCTGTTTTTGTACTCGGATGGCCATCGTAGCCATAATGTAGAAACACTTCAACGCTTCGATATACCGACAGTCAATTTGGCACCGCTGAAGGGACTGTAACGCCGCCCAAATTATCAGTAGTAGGTAGAAGGTAAAAAGCGTGATTTATATTAAACTGAATATCGCTACAGAGATTGTCCGGGCTTTTATCACGATCCTTTTCACGAGTATTAGCAATCTAAAAGCATCTAAAAACCATATTTGAAACAAATGGTGACGATCTATTGTTTATAACTTGTTGTTTCAACAAAAGATGTGTTTCATTTTACAAAAAAATGTTATAACTTTATAATAACATTAGTAAAATCACAAATATTATAATAACATAACACAAAAACCGCGGTAGCTCTGATGGTTAACGCTCGCTGTAAATATAACAGAACGCGAATAACCTGGGTTCGATCCCCCCCGGCACAAATGAAATTGTTAACTGCAATTTTAAGTGCTGATTTACCACGTGCTCGGCGGTGAAGGAAAATAGCGTGAGAAACCTGCATGTATGAGGAATAAGAAAAAATATTTCGAAGACATGTGAAGTTCGCCAACACGCATCATCCTTGGTAAGAACCGGTGTGGGGCGATCCTGTACTTGTTCACGGTATGAAAACTTCTCAGAGCGTCGATCCTTCACATCAGTTATGTGTTATTTCAAGCGGGTTTTTATTGGTATTTTAGTTTGTCCTTCGTAAGAGAGACTTTATTCACCATTAAGCTTGTATACTCCTGCATCTTGTACACTTACCCTAAATTTTTATGGAATATGGGGGATGAGTCGCTCGCGTCCGTAGGCTCCGACCACCTAACCTTAGGCCCACCCTACACGTGTCCCCCGGGTGGTGCTAAACGAGCGACAAAGCCGAAAAAATAGACTCGGCTCCTCGCCGTATGGTAGCGGCGTAAAATCTACCACCACCCCTTGTTCGAATGACTCAGGAAATAAAAGAAATGGCCCCGAGTTCCCGGCGCCCCTTAAATGGGGCAGGGGTGCGAAGAATCTCCGGGAGAAAAACCGGCGACGAGGTTCGCCACCCGTCACGTTCTGTCTCCCGGAGGGGCGAAAAGTGGATTGCGGAAACCCGTCTGGCTACGCTGAATCTATGTGGAGGAATGAATGATAAGATGGATGAAGTATGCGAAATGATGAATGACAGAGGAATAGATGTGTTATGTGTGAATGAGACGAAACGAAAGGGAAAGGATGCCACTGCACATGGCACGTATACCGCGTATTGGTCTGGTGTAGGCGAGACCGAACGGGCGTGCCAGGGAGTCGGTTTCATCCTTTCAGAAAGAATGGGTCAATGTGTGAAAGAGTATGAATGTATAAGCCCGAGACTGTTATGGATACGAATGAAAGTGGGCTTAAAGAAGCTGTTCCTGCTAGGGGTGTACGCCCCAGACATGTCTAGGCCCGCTTACATTCGAGAGCAGTTTTGGGACATGGTAAGGATGGTGTTGACAAAATGTAAGGAAAATGAAAATATTATTATGTTAGGAGACTTTAATGGAAGGGTTGGGGTGAAGAGGTCTGGTTATGAAAGGATATTGGGAACGTTTGGTGATGAAAGTATAAATGAGAATGGTGAAGACCTCCTCACCGTATGTGCGGAAAAGAATCTTTTTGTGACGAATACTTTTTTTCGTCATAAGAAGATTCACATGTATACATGGGAAAGAGGTGATGATAGAAGCATGATAGATTTCGTAATTGTGGATGAAAGAATGAGGAGCGCAGTCGTAGATACAAGGGTTTACCGGGGGTCCAACGTAGGGACGGATCATTACTTGGTCTTATGTCGAATTAATGGTCTTTTCAAGCGTTGGCGGCATCGGACATCTGTGTCTACCACTGCGTTACAGCGTATAAGAATAGAGAAGTTACAAGATGAAGATGTGAAAGAGAAGTATAAATGTAGACTGAGAGAAAATATTAGATGTTTGAATGAGTTGTGTATGAATGATTTAGACTTGAAGACTGTGTGGGATAATATTAAGAAAGGTTTGGTGGATACCGCCACCGAAGTATGTGGTGTAAGTAAAAGAACAAATGAAAGGAAAAGTAATACGTTGTGGTGGGATGATGAGGTACGGGTGGAAGTTGAATCAAAGAAGAAAGCATGGTTAGATTTACTAGCAACCAAAGCTGGTAATTCTTCTGGTATGAATGATGAGATTGAAAGAAAAAAGGCAGAATTTAGACGTCTAAATAAGAGAGTAAAAGAAGTTGTTGAAAGGAAAAAGAAAGAAAGAATGGATAAGAATGATAGAAGGATATCTGATAATTTCCAGGCTAACATAAAAATGTTCTGGAAACTCGTAAGAACTGCCAGGGGAAATACAAAACAGCCTATAATAAATGCTATAAGAGACGAGAATGGATGTATTCTGAATGATGAAGTTTCGAATTTCAACAGATGGAAGGAATACTTTGAAAGCGTGTTTATGAGTGAAGAGTCGTATGAATTAAATGAACTAGAAATTCCGAAAGAAGTGGAAAGGGGTATGGAGATAAGTGTAGATGAAATAATGAAAGCAATGAAAAGCATGAAAGCAGGTAAGGCAGCTGGATATGATAGAGTATCACTCGAGATGCTAAGGGCTGGAGAGGGGAGTGGTGGCAGGCCTGCTGTACACCTTGTTTAATTTATGTTGGGAATTAAAACGGGTACCGGATGACTGGTGTAAAGCAGTTATAGTACCAATATATAAAGGAAAAGGGTCACAGCAGGACTGCAAAAACTACCGCGGTATCAGCTTGCTTAGTATTGTGGGTAAACTGTATGCTAAGGTGTTAATTGAAAGAGTTATGAAAGAAACTGATGGAAAAATTTGGGATGTGCAAGCGGGTTTTAGAAAGGGAATGGGGTGCACAGATCAAGTCTTTTCCATGCGCATGATTGCGGAGAAGTTTTTGGCCAAAAACCAGAAAGTTTTTTGTGCGTTCATGGACTTGGAAAAGGCTTATGACAGAGTGGACAGGAATGTGTTATGGCAAACACTGAACTCATATGGGTTGAGCGTTGGTTTGATACAGGCATTAGGGTCTCTTTATAGGGACTCTAGTGCTTGTGTCAGGATCAATGGGGTCTACTCGGACTGGTTTGGCATCCAAAAAGGTGTCAGACAGGGCTGTGTAGCTTCCCCTTGGCTGTTCAACCTATTTATGGACCGGTGTTCGCAAACTTTGAAAGATGAAGAATGTGGTTTAAGAATGGGCGAGTTAACCGTCAAATGCCTTTTGTGTGCCGATGATCAAGTCATATTTGCGTCATCAGCGGCTGAGTTGCAAATGATGGTTACATTAATGAACTGGGAATTAAAAGAAAGGGGAATGAAAGTGAACGCAAGTAAGACGAAAGTGATGGTTTTTGAAAGAGAAGAAAGCAAAACGGTATGTGAAATAAGAATAGAAGGAGAGTTAATTGAGCAAGTGGATGAGTTTGTGTATTTGGGATGTGTATTTAGCAGGGATGTTAGATATGATAGGGATACAGAACGACGAGTAAATGCAGGGAATAGAGTGAATGGGGCACTACACTCTATTATGAAGAACCAGAATGTGTCAAAACAGGCATGTATGGTAATTCATAATGCTGTGTTAGTCCCTACGTTAATGTATGGTAGTGAAAGCTGGGTGTGGCAGAAGAAGCACGAAAGTAGAATAAATGCTGTAGAAATGCGTTCTTTAAGAAATATGCTAGGGTTTAATCTGAATGACAGGGTGAGAAATTGCGTGATAAGAGATAAATGTGGTATGCAAGATGATGTTGTGACCAGGATTAAGAAAGGAATGCTTCGGTGGTTTGGTCACGTAGAAAGAATGAATGATGAAAGAGTGACAAAGCAAATTTATATGGCAGATGTGAACGGCCGAGTCGGGAAGGGACGCCCTAGAAAAAGTTTGTCGACCAAATTGGCGATATTTTGAAAATGGGCCACGTTAGAAGTACCCTTAACCGACGAGCATGTATGCGTAGATATATGGATGTAAAGGAGGCGAAAGAGGTATGTCAGGATCGTGCCAAATGGAAGTCCGTAATCTCTGCCTACCCCTCTGGGTGACAGGCGTGAGTGTTTATGTTTATTATGTTTTATGGAAACTTGCTTCAAGATGTAGCCAATATTGTGTGTATACAGTGACATATCAACTGTGTCCGGCTTCACTCGTTCACTGTCGAAAACACTCACCATTTAGGGCAACCAATTACAAGAGCACAAATACAGGATTCCTACCATTTTAAAGCGAGATTTAAGACATACATGTAGCAGCAATGAAACTGTGGTCAGTTTTGATATGCTTACCTGTTGAAGAATGCATCTCAATTGTAACTAGAAGGCTGGAAATATTATATGTATACGAAGAATTAGTACTTTAACACTTGTTTTGCCAGACATATTTATTGTTTCTCGTATAGAGATTTTGGCGAGAACTTGGCCGTAGACGGATTGTCGCTCCTGGTTTGTCACTTGAATAATGTATTGAAGTGGATTTTGATTATTAAAAGTGATGCGATTTTGTGAATTAAGTGTCCGCGCGTGTGAACTATTACAGAAAACGACGAAACAAGTATGTCCAAATAAACCGCAAGTTATTTTGATTGCTTGGGCGCCTTATGAACTTGAGTGACTGTCATCATCAATTGTCCGCTAGGTTAAGATGTCGTCAAAATCTCCAAAGGGCTTCGCAATGTGACACATCAGCATATTGTGAAGACAAAGAATACAAAAATGAAGATTTCGAAAGAAATGATGAACCAAGAATGAACCCAGAGTCGTAAAGCCAGTTAATAAAAAAAAGTTTCTTGTATATTATCTAACTGTCGTATTTCTGATAATAGCAACTCATTTTCCTCCAGGCACTTTAGCTAGTATAAATCCACTACTGATCATGAGCCTCTTTCACTGTAGCGATGATTTGCTTAAATCGCCAAGCTTAGCAAGCGACATAACAGTACGAGATGAGTAACACTACTAACTCTACTGCCAGTCGCCGGTATGAGTATTTTAAGATGGCATATTATATAGCCAACTCTCGGTTAAATTAATAATTTTAGTAAAAAATATTTAAAATAGTTTTACTAGGTAGTAGGAATCCTTTACGCCTAGGAGTCCGCCTGGGTAAGTATCATCCTCTTACATATTTCTGCGGCAATTGTAGCCGCAAAAAGCAGTGCTTGCACTGTTGTGTTCCGGTCTGAAGAGTATAGAAGCCCACAGAAGTGACAACGCATCTGTAGCTTCCTTTGTTTTTTTTTATAGAATAAGAGTGACAAACGAGCACATAGTCCTCCCGATGGTAAGTGGATGGTATGGCCTATATACATACATTTATACTCAATTAAGAATCAAAATACAGATGAGCCCTAGGAGCCTTGTTGCCTATTCAAAACATAGTAGTATGAAGCAATGCTTGCTGCTACTCCACGCTGGTATTCTATGAGAGCGTAGTCTTTGCCCGGTAGAGACAATTAATTCATACTACAAACCGCAAGTTGACTTTACTACATATCAGAGTAATAGTAATATGAAAAATGCTACAATCATCTCTTGCTTCCTATATCATACCATCACAACAAACACACCTACTGTCTACGAGGTTTCTCAATTCGCCTGCCAAGCATGGCGCTTAAGATATTCCTGTCTGCAATGAGAGAGGCATATGTACAACAGAAGTCTTTTAAAGTTCAAAGGGGAAGGAGAAGAACAGCAGAAGTTCATAAACATTGTTATATAATGATTCCATTTCATCGCCCAGTAATATTCTATTTGTTACCTAAAAACAACACTATAAAGTATTAATTTCATTATAAATGGTTGAAGATCCCTCAGAAGTATTAAGGCATGATAAAAGAAAATAAAATTTTATGAAAGTACAATAAGATAGAAGTAATTCTCTTAATTGTATTTGAGTAGCCACAACGTTTTCGGTAATATTCTTTAAGAAATTTACATTTCGCTGTACTTTATTCATAAATTTTTAACTTTCAAAGAAATAAAGGCTATAGTTATCTTAAGGAATAAGCACTTGCCATGCTAAGCATAAAAATTTAAGCAAAGTAGCTGTGTGAGGAAGTTCAGTCGACCTTCTTTACATATTATGCTTCACTATAATATGTAATGAAATATTCGCAGTAGAATTAGATTAACTGACCTAGCTGACACAGAATCGAAGACGAAACAGCAACGGATGGGAAAGAAAGGTTCTCCAGTGATAGCCTTTTACCGTAAAGATAAATATGGAACGATCCGCCACTAGATGGAGTGAGAAACTGTTAAGACAGGCAAAACGTCTATAGATGAAGGCGGTTTAGGATTTTGTTTTGTGCCAATCCTTAGTGAGCCTTATGTAGTTCCTTCCAGTAGTTTGTATTGTGAGGTGATGTAATAATAATAATGACGGCGTTGATAATGCCATCGTGGCCACGTTATCTAATTATGGGATTTAGATATTATGTGCTAGATTCACATAACTGGAAATACAGCAGCGCATCATGCATATTTGCGTTTTTTTATTATTATTCTAAGCCAGCGATTAACTACAAACCCACCTTGACGACACCCACACTGTAATAAAAGACAGATTCTGACTACTTATTCCACTCCTTTACTGTAAGTATGATGGACATCGAAGCAAATTGTTTGGTTCGAATAGCGTAGTAATTTATTAAGGAAAGTGTGGAGACTGCCTGAACGTTTAGGTGTCCCATGGTGGAAGAGAGAGGGAGGAACTAAATTATGTAATTCCTGCGCACACTCTCCGAAATGCATTCTGTAGAAAACCAAAAGGCTGGCTACTTTGCGCCTGTGTTCGAGGCTGGTACAGTGGGTTTTAACTGAATTCGGTTCACTGATAAGCCTTTTAGCACGCCTTTTTAGTGAGTCCAAAGCTGCTAGGTGGCATTTTGCAGCAACAGCCCATATATAGCAGAAATACTCCATGCACGACCGGACTTGCGCTTTATATAAAGTAAGCAGCTGTCCCGGCGCGAAGTATCGCCGCACCCGAATAAGGACTCCTAGCTTCCGAGCTGGTTTGACCTTGGACTCAATGAACCGCCTGAAGTTCAGATTTGAGAATATCTCAAGCTCTAACTACTGAAGGCGGTCTGTGTATTCCAGTGATATATTTCGGAATAAAGGAGCCAAGGTGACCAGGCTCCTTTATGCGGTAAAGAGACACTGTTGTCTTTCGGAGGCGTTGAATTTCAAATGATTGGCATTGCCCCGTTTGGAGACTGCATGTAGTGTGAGATTCACACGCTCACATCACATCTACACAGAGATACAAAACAGTTGCATTACTCGAAAGTTTTAAAATTTTAACATACATAACATATTAGACCTTTCTAAATCTGCATCGAATTTGTCTTTAAACTAAAAGAATGCATTGACAGAAATATTAGAAAGTATTATATTAGTAATACAAAAAATATTAATGAAATACCATCCTAAAGTATTAGTAATTGCTTTCTTAGTATTCAGGTCATTAAATTGTATATTATAAAATAACGTACTTACCTTAAAATCGTAGTGGTCAGTGATTAGTTTAAGTTCTTAACATCGACAACTTATTATAAATATAAATAAGAAATAAAAAAATGTATAATAATAATTTTTTCTTATAATAATAATCTTAATGATTTCTTATATTTACGCGAACACTATACATGATTAAAACTACTTTTACGGATTTTATCGCGTTTATTTTTTTTTATTTACTTTTATTTTTAATTCCCGACGTTTCGGGCGCTTTCCAGCATCCATGGTCACGGGGGACTGAGATGACTGACGTCCCGATGTCATTGTTAAACACGGAGTACCTTCAGCTCGGGAATTAAAAATAAAAGTAAATAAAAAGTAAAAATAAACGCGATAAAATCCGTAAAAGTAGTTTTAATCAAATAATAATCTTTTTTAATATACCTTAATAATATTTAAAACAAGAGCTTATGTACGTCAAATAGTAAAGCGATGAATGAAGGTGGAACAGGTCCTTATTTTATATTGAGATGAGTTAGCTCATTTGTCGCTCTAATATTGAAAAAATGGGTAGTTTTATGCAGGATTACATAGTATCAATATACTATGTTTGAAAAAAGTACTCAATTGTACTTTCAATAAAACATAACCAACTTAAAAAATAATTCGACATCACGATTTCCGTAGATCAACTAGAAAAAACATGTGGAATATTTAACAACACTGTAACGTAATAAAAACAGCGTTAGTAATCAAAGTTCAATGATAATACAGTAATTAGTTTCAGCTGTCATCGGTTCTATAAATACTCAGCGAGCGAATAGAGAATAGAAGTATCATTCTCAAAGTTCAACAGTGATCATACGATGGCTTTCCTGTATTTGTCATACATTCTTCTGATCGCAGCGGAACTAATTACTGCTTTATCTATTAACGAAAATCAACCTTTAAGTAAGTATCGTTTAAATTATCTTATCCTGATTGCCTACTTTTTGGTTCTTAATTATGATTTAATTGTTCTTAATTACATTTTTTCTTAACTTATAGTTTTTGGCGGCTCCATATTGCAGTAGTTTAGTTTTGAGTTAGGGTTCTGAGGTTCGAATCCCGATCGGAGTAAGTATTTGTATGGCCTACAAAAAAATTTTCCGCGTCTAGATGTTTGTCCTTGTTTAATTTGGGTATGTCAAGTTGCAGAATAAATACTAGTAGGACTAACGTTTTAAAAAAGTTTTGTTTATTTCAAAAATAATAAAAAACAAACACGTACAAGATACTAATCATAGTTATTGGAATGGAATCAATGTTTGGTAGCCAAAGTTTTAAGAAATCTCCTTTTAAGGTTTTAGAATTCATTTGCGACAGTCTTCGAAAGAATGACTTTATGTCTACAACTTTTTGTTCTCGCATATCGCGGAAACAAATAATTAAAATGACTCTAAATTAAACGAACTTCATTCGACGAATAATGGTATATTTTACAAATAATTGTTTTTATCAAACTCGATCCTACAGTTTCTTTTAAATAGCAAATTATATCTCCTACTTATAAGAAGCAGTCAAATAGGAAGTTAATAATATGGACAAACAAATCACAAGTATTTCTTAAAAAAATATTTATATTTTGATATTATATCATGCGGTAGATTTATGAGACAGCAGTAGAGCTTTTTAAATTATGAATTATAAGAATAGTGAACCTCATACTTAAATATAAACATCGAAATTGAGATCAGAAGAAACAATTTAATCATTCATAAACATATATTTTTAATAAGAAACGAATTTAACATTTAAAATTTAAAACATGTTATAATTTTTAAATGCACGCTTTTACAGTATGTCCGCCTAATGAAAAATATTACAAGTGTTCTTTGGAAGTGTGCACTAAAACCTGCAAGGATTATACGAATCATCCGCCATGTCCTGCAATCGCATCCAATTGCTACAAACCTGAGTGTTTGTGTGACAAGGGTTATGTGAAAAATGATAATGGAATATGTGTACCTCCCACCGAATGTTGTAAGTTTTAAAGTTTTTATTTTTTTATAGAAGAGGGGGGCAAAAGAGCATGCAGCTCACTTGATGGTAAATCACTACCTCCGCCCATGAACAACTGTAAAACCAGGGGAATCGCCGGTGCGTTGCCGATCTTTTAGAAAGGAGTAAGCTCTTTTCTTGAAGTTTCCTAAGTCGTATCGGTCTGGAAAAGTCGCCGGTGGTAAACAATTGCACAGAAAAGTTGTACGAGGATAAAACTCCTAGTAAAACACTCAATGGTGGACCACCAAGCATCCAGATGGTGACGATGGTATCGTGTAATTTTGACGCGATGTACGTTCATGAACTAATACGAACAATTTTCAGAGCATTCCCCATGGTAGATACGATATAAAACGTAAAGGGATGCAACACCCCTGCGCAGTACCAGTGAATCGAGCCGATCAAAAAGAACCCGGTCGTCTTCGATTCGAATTGCTCTGCGCTGGATGCGGTCAATTGGAAGGAGCTGGTACTGGGGTGCCCCGGCCCAGAGATGAGAACAGTATTCCATGTGAGGCTGAACTTATGCTCTGTAAAGATGCAAGCGATGTGCCGACATGAAATACTGTCTCGCTCTACTGAGCACGCCAATCTTTTTAGAGGCCAATTTGGCCTTTCCCTTCAAGTGACCATGAAACTGCACACTACTCGATATGTCAATGTCGAGGATTCCAATGCTAGCTGAGGCAGCTAAGTAAGTGCCTTCAAACTGAGGAGATACGACAAGGGGGTTCTTTTTAACGGTTAACGCGCAGACTTGTGTCTCTGGGGGTTGAACTGGACTAGATTTATTCGCCCTAATCCGAGACTATGTTAGGCAAAGACTACAACTACTTCAGATACAAGATTGTCCCGGTGCTCGGCTTTTATATAAGGGGCGTCAAAAATGGTGTTAAAGTATTTATATTAAACAATAAAATTATCTTAATAAGCAGAAAGTTAAAACTAAATACATTTCAGATATTAAGTAGTTTAAAGTAAATTAAAGGCAAAATATTGTCTTTCAAAATAAATAAATTTATTAAAAAACTTATAAAATTTTCAAAATGTGATAAATAATAGATACAATAATACAAGATACAAGCCAAAAATATTATACAAATAAAAATAAATAAAATTTATAAGATAATTGGAAGTCATGGAGGGAGTTCGTGTATAAAAGAAAATTTTCTATAAGTTATGGAAGGTGTTCATGTATTGATGGCTTGTATGGAGGAGCTGCCGGAGACGTATACCCAAGATATAGAAGGTCTCTATGATGCATGATCATTATATGGGGTGGTCAGGTGTCCGACTACTTGAAGTACTGTAGCACAACGACTAGTCCTATGTTAGGGACTTACGACTTACGGTCTATTATATTTAAAGCATTATTGTAGAAGGTCTCTGTGATGTATAAGCATTATAATACTGGAGTTATGGGTTGAAGTCCCATATATTAAAGACATATAATAATAAGGTCTATGATACAACACCATTACTATAGAGGGTCTCTATGATGAATTAGCATTACAATAGTAGAGTTGTGAGTTGAATTCCCGTATATTAAAGATGTATAAGATAAGAGTAAGGTCTATGATACAAAAGCATTATTAAAGAGGGTCCCTTTGATGCATAAGCATTACGACAGTAGTGTTATGGGTTGAAGTCCTATATATTAAAGAGAATTCTATGAAATAAAGCAAATATGTGAAAGGTCTTAAAATAAATGAAAGCATTATATTAATAGAAGTGGGACTTGTAAGGGATTATTATAGTGGCGTATATGCTGTTTCACGAGTAACTGAGATCGAGGTAAACTTGGACTCGCTAACCGATGTGTCCTAGACATATCATCTTAGTGCCGGTGGTAAGCGGGTTTGTTGTAGCAATAGGGCTTTTCCATTTACACCCAAACCGTTTTTGGGCGGCGTCGAGCGCATAGCGATGCGTCGTCTATCTTTCGGATTAGGATAAGTGTGTTTGGTAGCACTTTTAAGTGTAACAGGCATACTCAACTTCATGTCTTAGTGCATTAGCGCTATGATACGTGAAGTATTGTTCACTGCCGTCTTAGTGGCGTACTAATATGATACGTTGGTGAAGTTTTTAGTTAACAACAATACAGATTTTGTTATCAAAGTCGATAGGGATCACGTGGGTGTGTTTTGAAGGAGCGCCATCCGTATGAGAGTTGCATTGATGCTTACTGCTACTTGCGCTATTGCATTTTGTGGTTCTGATCGATGGAGGTATGCGGGTGGTGATGTCTGCTGGGTTGTAAGAGGGACCGTGGGATGGTGTTAGCCCGACGATAATCTAGTTGATGCTTGTTGCGTTCTGCAGCATTGCGTCTCTGCGATGGTTGTTTGGTGGGACGCTATCCTCAATGGCGCTCTCTGCGTCTTGGTTTGACCCACACCTAAGTAGCTTTTCCCAAGTCGGGTATCTTCATTACGGGGCTGCAGACTGTCCGACCTCCATGATATTTTATATAACAACATAATAATATACCTCTGTAACTTCCCATCTTTGAATGATTGAAGGAAACTTGTTGGTGGGTGAGACAAACATGATCGAAAATGCATATACTCAACGTCAGTTACACAAAACCTTTCTGATAGCAAATTATTACTAACATCTTATAACTGCCTTTTGGCTATATCTGCCGTTGTATTGGTTGGTGGAGCATATGTGTAGGCCTCATACGGGTGGTAGCTGGAAGGAGGATCTGAGGAGACTCTCAAGGCTGCGGCCGAAAACCGCACAACGTGGGACCCCATTACCTTGAGGTGAGTGGTAGACTCATGGTGGTGATGCCATACACTTACATCACGTCTGCAGGAGCGGCGGTCTGGAAGGTGGTGGCACTCAAGGAGAGTTTACGGCCAGTGTGCCTATTTGCCTAAACCGTGTAACGGTTATTCACTGTGGCTGGATTCGTTCGTATTCTGTATGGCGTTTACACGCATTGACATGCGCGACTTTGGTCGCTGTTTGTTCTTACGCATTACCAAGGGGCTAAGTCCTCTTTTACTGTTTCGCCAGTTATTTTGGTGTAGACTACGGTCCACTTCCCGATTTAGCGTTCCCTTCGGGGTAGTGGATCAAAATGCTTTGCGCTTACCGCGCACGGCGTGTGTGGATCCGTGTGCCTCCACCACATTTTTGAAATAAATGTGGGTGAGCGAAACGGTAGCGGGTATTTAATGTACAAATATATTGTGAGCCTTTTCCAAGCGGCGGATGTGATAATTAATAATATAAATCTGATACAAGTGGAATAGGGACGTTTTATATTCTTAACCTTTCTCGAGCACTGTTTTCGTAAACATGGTTCACTTAGCTTATAAGCTACCAACAGCTTCAATTGCTCTAGTGAACATTCATTCTTCCAAAAGACACCTAAAATGACTAAGTTACTAAACAAACACAACGTAAATAAGGATCCTAACTAAGGCAATCACGCCAAAAATATTACAAACGGCCTATTATTAAACCTTTAGAAAAATTATTTTGAGAGATCAAAACATATTTATTTTATCCTGGTCACAAATATATAATTTTAATATAATGGGGAAAATAATTTATATCTTTTTTATAGGAGGGGGGGAGCATTAAAGTATGCCGAAGAAACAGCATTGGTGATAGCATGCAGCCTTGTCGAACACCAGCGTTAATAAGCTTGTAATCAGAGCATGCACCATCTACCACGACTTTAATGCTCCGATTAGCAAGAAAACTAGTAATCCAATCGCACAATTTCTCGGGGAACCCATAGGAAGGGAGTTTTGAAAGATGCGTTTGGCCGACCCGATCAAAAGCCTTCGCTATCTCCAAACTAAAGGCCAATGCCTCCCCCTTGGACTCTACTGCCTCCGCCCATCTATAAGTAAGGTAAACCAGAAGATTACCAGCTGATCGACCACCATGAAAATCATATTGGCGGTCACTGATCAATGAAGCATTCATTTGACGAAAATATATGAAATCAATAATTTACCACGTTTCCATCGGAGTAGGTCCGATAGCAGGGTGGTCTGTTGTGTTAAGGTCTGACTCATTCAGTATAGATTGTGAGGTATTCCACCTTTTTTGTGCAAGAAGATAAGCCGGTCTAGAAAGACCAGCTATACAGATCTAAAAATACCTAAAAGATATACTGTGAACGCTGCTATGACTATAGTTCACTTCTAAGCCTGTAATAATCAATTAGGATGTGCAGAGGCGTTTCTTCCGTTAAGAAACAAACTGGCACATCCTTGAATTTCTTAGTCTCAGGATGAACATACGCTTTTTAAGACAACAGTTTCAAGTCAGGGCTCTTGCCAGAATACACAGTTTATTCTTACCTAATCCCAGGACTTCCGAAGCAAATAAGTCTGGATTAAAATCTTAGAATATTTTAAGCCTGGTGTACCGGACCAGATCTTAAGTGATTTATTAAGATAATAGTTTTAAGGCTCAATCGGGCTAGGCTTTTTGAGATTACAAAAAATGGCTCGGGTCCAAATTGTGTATATTTTGAGCCCCTCTGTGCAAGCTTGTCGGCTGCATGACCCGGAACCCATCTTAAAACGATCTTGTTATTACATCCCAGGGCATTAGGACTGTTCACACAGTCTTCGACCAGCTTCACTAAGTTTGAACTCGCGCTAGAAGTGCTGCTTGACTTTCAGAGTTTACATAGATAATATGATTGACGTAATGGTTTGCAGGTTGATTTCCGCAAAACGAAGTATGGCGAAAACTTTTGCCTGGAAAAAGAGGTGAATCTACCCAAATTCTTACTAACTTTGAATTTGGCGCATTTCCCATAAACTCCAAAGTCTACGATAGTCCCATTTTTGGCCCGTCGGTATACCATATTAGGCTAACCACCTCACATATAACCTGTTTATTCAGCCAGTTTTTTATGAAGTGTAGTTCCACCATATAATTTTTATTAAAAGTGTATAGTGGACGCATGATATCTAAGAACATGAATAAGACCAGTGTTCCCTTAATTTAGTCGAGCATGGATCTCAATCTATTGGAAAGCAAGCTCAGACCGTTCTGGGCGTTAATCTTATACATACTAGCCCTCGCCTCCTTGTCTAAATAAAGATCAAGGGGCGTTAGGCATAGATGTGCATTAGATTTTACGTGGTAGAGCCACACTGCAGCTATTATGTTTGTAGCTCGAATGGGTCGGCTCGACCTGGGAAGGACCACGCTCTCACAGAATACCAGCGTAAATTAGCAGCTTAATGCTGCTGTGTTTCGTATGGTGCGTGTAAAGAACCGGAGACCCGTTTTACTCAAATCAGGGCATTCTATCTTAGTCCTCAAGGGTTAAACGCATCTGCATTTTGATTCTTAAGCAAGGTTAAATGTGGCCGGTGTACTGTGTGCTCGTTTGTCACTCTTATTCTATAAAAAAAAGAGTCGCTCGAGGCGGTAGTTGCACCGCTCAAGTTGCTATTAAACGGGAACTCTATTGTAAACTATTTAGTCTGCCCGTATTCGACATTTTTTGACCTAATTACTCCAGACCATGGATACGTGAATATAGCCATAGGATCATACCGGGTCACATTCGCAGATGTTCCCAATCATACCACTGTACGTACATGAAGCAATTTTACAAAACTGAAATTTCAGTATTTTAATTGTAAATTACACAAGATCTGGATTTAGTGCGTTTAGTTTTGACTAAGATTCAACCAGAAGCCAACATCCCCAGAACTAGACCGTTGCAAAGCAAACCTCCGCCAGCAGAAACAGCTGCTACATAGTAAAGATTTGCCTGGAGAAACCCATCCCACCCTTAGAGAGAGCCATTTATAGGCGTGGGGGCAGGGTTCGTTTTCGCCTGCCTAGGACGAAGTGTCACCCCCACGTCGACGACACTGGATACGTCATGCCCATCACACCTTTCCCTCTGATGCTCCCATCTTCTTTTCCTCACCAGAAGGGACCATCGACCCGAGGCGAGATCAGCGCCTTGGATCTCAGTCACTCTCACTGACGACGTTCAAGGCTCACCCAACGTGGTGGGGGAGTCAGGGGATTGGAGTTGGGGGGTTTAGGCTCATACCACGTTAGAGCCAACCCTGATCTTAAAAGTTACAATTTTAAAACCAAGGACGACACTGCCGCCTGCCGCCCGGATAGCCTCCACAGAAAGGTTGTCCAGAGAAAAGGTTACTAGGAACCCGTTGGAGGAACTTCCAAATCTCTGTATGGGGCTCTTCATTTTATGCACTCAACAGCACAGCCGTCTCTTGTAGAGAGTCGGCTTTGCTGCAGGTCAGACATGTGAAACCTAGATGAGGCTTAGGCAGTTCGCCCAGGGTTTCAATGTTCCAACTTCGCCTACTTTCCAGTCCTGACTTGCCTTATTCAGGCACGTTACCACAATCCAATCTGTTTTGTGGACGAAATCCCCTCCACTTCACGGTTCGTCCAAGGTTAGGGCGTTGTGTTGCCCTGCTACGCCCCAATTTGGTGGTGAGGATAAAAAACCTGACTCTTGGTGAGGGTATTTCTCTTCTATCCATTTCCATTGCCCCATTGGCGAACCACGTGAAGGAAGAATTTCTCAGATTTGCCCTGGGGATCAACACGGCCTGCGTTCTCCCCCAGAGCTATTCACCAAACTACTCACCGGACAGGAGAGCAGAATAGGTGTTAATCTAAACCTACTAATATAGTAAAAGTTTAAGAATCAGGAGTAGATTAACCCCCGCCCTGTTCCTTCTCAGACCTCAGAAGTGATATCGCATCTATAGATAGTATATCACATATCATCTGTCGCAGTAGTCACTTGCCATCATTTGGACTGTACGTTCGTTTGTCACTTCAGTTTTATCGAATAAAATGTTTAATAATACTTTAATAAATGTATGTTATTTATTTTCAGAGACATTATTGGACTGGAAATCTAATGAATGAAATAAAATCTACTTTATAATAAGGAATCACACATTTTGTTCTAAGTTTACTCCTGTCTTGTAATGTAACTATAATTAATTTAAAGTTTTTTATTCTAAAGTTATATAGATACAGTTTAAAAGAAATAACTTTTTATATTCTCTACAAATTTGACGACTCGACAGTACCGAACACTGTTCACCGTACCCGCCATGATGGACTTGGAAGTTGCTGCTGATTTGTAATAACTTAAAAATATACTAGCCAAAAAAACTCGCGCTCGTTAGACCACATAGCAAAACATTACCTTACGTAAATACAGTTAGCAAGCAACTAGATAAACGAGAGTGTTCATGTTCGTTGTTATTTACCTCGCGAGAGTTAACAAGACCATTTGACTTGAGTGCAAAAACCAACGGGACCAAGAGGTGGCAAGGTGAAACGAGGGACAGCGAGAAGAGACGAGAGCTCCTTGTAGAGACTCACTCTCAGCCTATTGCATACGGTCTCTGCGAGTGTTTACAGCTGGTAATAGTCGACAATTATAGTCCAAAAATGATTGGATACACAGCTATCGCAAATTGGTAAAATTAAATATAGATCTACATATTATACCCTTCACTTATATCAAAGCAAATTAGTGTCAATCTTTCCATAGAATTATTTTATTATGTCTTTTTACATATTATCGTATTTATTACGTATTTTATTCTTAGTTTATTAAATGGTTAAACGAAATTACCTTAAGTGAAGTTCAACCATAATTATACGAAACTCCTTATCCAAGACGTTCTTTACAACGCCGCATTTCATGTCAGCATCACTATACTCATATATTTAAACTCCTACGCGAAATGGACACAGCAGAACGTATGCACAGCACCATGTGAACCCGTCCGTCAAATATAATGTCATTATATTTAAAACAAGTAATTAGATGAGTAATCCTAAACCAGGAAGGGTTAGGCTGGGAGTGCCGTGCTTCGTATAATTACGGTTGAACTTCACCTAAGGTAAGTACATTAAGTATAGTTATTTTTTTGTATATGAATATAATAGAAACCTAGTATGTATAAGATTTTACATAAATTAACTGAACAAAACTATTAATTAAATTTTTTTAAGATAACCTTTTCACTATGTCCTTAACGTATTACTTATAGTTTATCTTTCCATAACCATTTAATACCTTACAATAGTATAGTTTACTATAATAATTTTGTAAATTATTTTAATTTTTCAAGGTACAACTGTTTGAAGTTGTGAAATTTATAAGTTTTATATTTTACCAAATATATATTTTATGTACCGCTGTAGGCCATTGATACATTTGCACCTCATCATTATATTTAAAACCTAATGATGCTAAATACTGCTTTCCTTCTTGAAACTTAGGTCATAGTAATCTACATAATATAGATCGAACGCAACAATGTGCCTTTGTTTTAATTTAATTAATTAATCATGGTGTGGCTAGAATTTTTTTGTTAATATGACTTTCTCTTTAATTAGTTTTAATATACCAATAATAATAATTCGGTGCTTAATTTCTTTTACTGAGTTCTTTCATTAAATGATGTTAATTTTTCAATATTTTTAATAAAACATGAAAAATTTAAAAGAAATTTACTGCTGTCTTTTTATTACCCATTTAATAAATAAAGGAAATTATTGTAATTCAAATCTAATGGTGACAATATTATTTATTTGTTTTGCAGATATGTGAAAATTGATTTCATTAGCACCGTATGTAGCAAGTATATTCCAAGAGGATATAATTAAAATAATAGCTTATATTCCGTTCTTTATGGTTTTTCTAAACAATTAGACTAAAATGTACACAGGGTGTAGGTAAAAGTTATCTTGAGTGGTTTGGTTTCTTGTAAATTCAATGAATTTAAAAAAAACGCTATTTTCTTCCATAAAATTTAAAAAGTTTCTGTCCGACACCCTCCATAAATTCATGGATACCCTATGCGCCCGAGTGACGTAATCACTGTAAAGATCACCGCCGGCGCTAGCTACCTACACTACATTCCAATAAAAACAAAATAGGTACACATAACCTGTGATGTAACTTTTCCTTCATGATTTAATTCTGGCTTAGGACAGGCAAAAATTGAGGAATTACTAAAAAAATGTTGTTATTTTTCATCGAATTTACGTTCTATAAGTGAAACCAAACCATTTGTTTCAAAGATAACGGTGCTTACACTAACACTCTGTATATGTTAAGCCTATTTAAATCTGTAACCTTTTAATATTCAATATCAAAGAGAATAGTTCTCTTATCGCGTTTTTACTTAAATTCATATCATATTATCAACATAGAACATAGGTAGGAACATAGGAATGGAACATAGGCTCCCTTCCACAGAATGCCTCATAGGTAATGTTATGTAAATTTTAAAGTGTCTGCATGATAGTACGTAATATTATACTGTCCTTAAATTTTAAAATGCATCTACGAATCCAACTTATTTGGGAATTACAATTTAAGGACTAGTAATTTGACTCTCACCCTAAATTATACATAGACTGATTTCGTATACATAATAATAAAGTTATAATAACCGAATTTTGGGACGATATTATCCTTTGCATAACTAAACTTCTTACTTGTTTTGCCAATTTTTGGGGATCTTCAAAAGTATACACAACTTGAACAAAACCATAAGTTGGGTTCATTTATAGCACTTATTTCTTTCCCTAATCAGAATATTCTGATAACTAATGAAAAGTTTAGTGCAATCTCAGGCTACATAATTTTGGGATCTGCTGCCCAATTTTTAAATGTTTCGTATGTTGGAATATATCTCGCTACTTTGATATCAGGTGTTCTTGCGGGAGTTCTCTTAAGTTGACAATTTTTGGAATTCATTTTACCGAACCTCCATGAGACTTTTTGGTATATTACATATGACATTTTGTCTTTCTTATTATGTTATACTCATTAGTCTATTTTGTAATTGCGAAATAAGACACTCTTAATTGTTCCACGTTTATTGCGAGACTGCAACCGCCCGAAATCGTCTTACAATCGTTTTTCGAGTCTACCCTATATCTAAAGCTAAACATATGAGATACTAAACTACAAACATAATATACCACACCTCCACCCTTAATACAATATAAATGTCAATAATAAACTTAACTACTTTTATATAAAACTATTTTAATCTTAAACATTTATTCTATGACATAGAGATTCCCGTAACACGAGATATCCAAATTATATATATAAAATAAATCACTATGTTAATGAAGGAAACCGTATTGGCGATGTCTGTTTCTTACAGGGTAACGGCGGTTTAATTCGGGCTCAAAACATTGTGGTTGTATAGCATTATTAATATCAGGCGATGCCATGCCACGCTGTGCTCCCGCCGCACCCGCCATCGTGCCGGCCAACGCCACCGGACCTTCCCCTGGGTTATTAGTATTACCAGTTACGTTGATTAGAAACGGATTTATTAAATTACGCCTGGATGACTCTTTAATCGTGATCGGGTCTTGCAAAGGAAAATTAAATCTGTGTCTTAGCTGGTCTGCGTGTCGGTGATGTGAACTTCCATCGATGCCCAAAATTTCACAGTCAGTGCTACCTAGCCGCAACTGAACTTTTCCGTCCAACCATTTCTTACCCGTGCCGTAGTTACGGTATAAAATCTCATCCCCCTCGTTAAAACACCTGCTGCCAACTGCTGGCGTCTTTGCGCTGCATTAACTAGGTCTGCGCGCTCCGGTTTTAAACAATCGAGTCGCATTCGCAACGAACGGCCTGACTTTCTCCTGTAGTGCAATGTTCGGTATTTCTGTAAACTAATAGAAATCTAAGGAGAGCCGTGCCCACGTCTAAATTCTGAGAAAGGGCTTTCTTTACAATTTTTTTACAGGTTTTAACTGCATTTTCGGCCGCTCCGTTGGACGAAGGATGATATGGAGCTGAAAACGTGTGTTGTATTCCATTGTTCTCCAAAAACTGTTTAAATTCTAAACTTGTGAAAGGTGGATCGTTATCCGAAACTAATTGTTTTGGTAAACCGAACCGAGACCATATTTCTCTTAGAGCTTTTATCACCGCTTTAGCGTTGGTTGAAGACATTTTTATTACCTCCATCCATTTAGTGCACGCGTCAATTAGGACTAAGTAGTTCCCTGCGATTGGGCAGAAAAAATCTTTGTGTAAACGGGACCAAGGACGATCTGGCCAAGGCCACGGGCGAATCGCATGGGCAGGAGGCGCGTCCGCCACCTCTAAGCACACCTGACACGACCGACATAACTTCTCTATATCTTCATCTATTCCCGGCCACCATACGTAACTGCGCGCTAACCCTTTTGTTTTAACCATGCCCATGTGCGAGTCGTGCAACTCTTTTAAAACTTTAGACCTACAGACGCTCGGGATCACAACACGATGGCCCCACATTACGCAATCAAGTTCCGTATATAGTTCGTTTTTTCTGTTAATATCCAATTCTCCTGGCCAGCCGTCTCTTATATAACTAATAACTCTGCTTAAAATAGGATCATGTACAGTTTCTTTTTTTAGTAAGTTATAGTCTAAGAGTAACGCTTCCGTCGCGAAATGCAAATACGTTTGCTCCGGTTCGTCGCTTTGTTCGCAAGAACCAGTTTCTTTATAAGTTTTTATCATACGAGATAACGCGTCGGCCGTATTACGCTTGGTACTTATAAATTCAATCTTAAAATTATACGAAGATACAATTAATGCCCAGCGCTGTAGTCTACTAGCCGTCATATTAGGAATACTATGCCCGGGATCGAAAATACTCACTAAGGGCTGATCCGTTCTAAGTACAAATTCTCGCGCATATAAATATTGATGGAATTTTTTAAATGTGAAAACAATCGCCAAAGCCTCTTTTTATATTTGGCTGTAATTTATTTCTGCGGGCGTGAGAGCTCGCGAAGCGTACGCGACTGGGCGCTCGCGGCCGGCCCGCTGCTGCGCCAGTACCGCTCATACCCCGCGAGAGCTGGGCGTCGCACGTCACCACCACTGGCAGCTGCGTGTCATAATGATCTAATACCTCAGCTTTACTTAATAATAATTTCACATTCTGAAACGCTTGCTTTTGCTCTTTCCCCCAAAACCAATGGCCTACCTTTTTTTAAAAGTGTGTAAAATGGATTCAGGTAAAAACTTAAATTCTTTATAAATCTACAATAAAAATTAACCATTCCTAAAAATGACCGCAATTCGGATGCGTCATTAGGTTCACGTAAATTTAAAATGGCTTTTATCTTTTCGTTATCAACTTTTATACCGTCTTTGTTTACAATGTAACCGAGATATTTTACTTCGTTCGCAAAAAATACGCATTTTTGTTTCTTAATTTTAAATCCGTTTTGGCTTAACCTTAACAGTACCTTACGCAATGTATCTAGGTGATCTTTTTCAGATACACTATAAATTAAAATATCGTCTAAGAACACCACTGTGTTAGATATATCCTTCAAAAGATTTATCATAATTCTTTGAAAAATACACAGGACTGGAAGCCAAACCGTAAACTAGACGATTGTAAATATAAAGCCCCCTATGTGTATTTATTACCGTGTACTTTTTTGACCCATCTAATTCTATTTGGTTGTAGGCCTGGGACAAGTCTAACTTACTGAACCAATTACAACCGCTAAGATTCGATAGTAAATCTTTAATTTTGTGAACCGGAAATTTATCCACCAGTAAGACACGGTTTAATGTTACCTTATAGTCTGCGCAAATACGAAGCGACCCGTCCGGTTTATTTGCTAATACCAAAGGTGAGGCCCAATCGGAGGCGTCAACCGGCTCGATGACTCCGGCCTGCAGCATGGCGTCCAGCTCGGCATCGACCCGCTCGCGCATCGCGTACGGCACCGGCCGCGCGCGACAGAACACCGGCGCGGCGCCGGCCCGGACGCGCAGCGTTGCTTGGCCACCGCTAAACCGCCCCAGACCGCCATCGAATAAGTGTTTAAATCTGTCGAATAACATGTTTAAACTTTCCATTTTATCACAGTTTTGTGTACAACTTATTCTATTTACATGAAATTTTGGGATATCAATCCCCAATTCAGATAACCATTGCCTTCTCAACAATATGGTTGTCCCATTTTCTATTACATACAAAGTCAAGTATTTTACATTTACCGTTGTATTGTACTGGGGCCTCTATATAACTGGCTGGTCGAACTTTACTGCCGTCATGAAATGAAAGTGTTAATTTATAGGGTAACAATGCCAAATGTTTAAATTTTTCTATATACAAATTATAACTTTACAAGATAATGCTGAGCCTGTGTCAATCTCCATTAATAATACATTATTGTCAACACTAATAGGAATGCTAACCGGCTTGTAGTCCCTCAAAGACATTTGGAACATTAGATGCTCGTTTTCTTCGCCCTCGCTTGCCGATGGCGGTGCGGAGGGGTCCTCCTCCCCCTCAGCTACGTGGTGGGCGCGCTCATGACGCACGGAGCCTTGCCAGTGCCGCACGCCGGAGCCAGTGCCTCTGCCGTGCGCTGAACCGCGAATGCCAGTTGATCTCGTACTCGAGGTCCACACGCGCCTGTTAGTACTTTTATTTTGATGTCTCTCACTGAGCGAGCACACCCGTTTTAAATGTCCAATTTTACCACAAATATCACATTTGTAGTTACGATACGGACATTGACGCCAAATATGGCGGGAACTGCCACACGTTGTACAGGGACTCATTTGCACCCTATTCACTTCGGTCACTTGATAGTCTGCCGTGCTCATCCTTTGTCGCTCCTGTTTTACTACCCTTGTTAAATTTTCGTTCGCAATGGCGATACCAGAGGTGCTCGCGCCGCGGCCCGTGCAATCTACCACTGATGAGTCACGCTGGGCTGCTTTCATTGACGTAGCTAATTTCACTGCGCCCGTCCAAGTTAAAGAATCCTCAGCAAACAGTCGTTGACACATCATATCACTGCATAGACTGCACACAAATTGATCTCTCATATTTTCTTCCAAAGTGTCTTTGAATTCGCACGACTTTGCCAAACGTTTTAAATCCGTTACAAACTGAGATACTGTTTCGTTTTCACTCTGCCTACGTTAGCGAAACTTATAGCGCTCTGCTAGAATTGACGCTTTTGGTTGCAAATAATCGCTCATTATTCTTAAAAACATCGTCGTATTTCATTTGAGCGGGTTTAATTGGGCTGCACAGGTTAGTCATCAGTTCATATCCACTTTAGCCAACCACAGATATCACCGTAGGTAACTTTAATTCTTCCTTGACGCCGTTAACCAAAAAATACATTTCCAACCTTTCACAATATGAACTCCAATTGCCATTTGAAACATCGAATTCTCCGATTCTACCCATGTTTGCCATATTTTATTATGATAAAATTCCTCGTCGCCACTGCGAAATAAGACACTCTTAATTGTTCCATGTTTATTGCGAGATTGCCACCGCCCGAAATCGTCTTACAATCGTTTTTCGAGTCTACCCTATATCTAAAGCTAAACATATGAGATACTAAACTACAAACAATACCACAGTAATAAGAATTATAACATTATTTATTTCATTTGATTGTTTATAAATCCCCGTACAGCACAATGTTTTTCTTTATAGCGACAGCGCTTTATATGTCAATTCAAAACCTAACTAACCTTTAAGTGATAGCTCTAACGGCTTAAAGACTTCAGTGATTTCTTCTGAGTTCATGTCCATCTTAATCTCTTCTTTCAAGTGTCTAGCCTGTATGTGATAGCTCGAAGTTCTGAATAGTTAGCCATTTCTATCCTTTAAGTGATAGCTCTGATAGTTTAAATCCTGCAGTGATGTCTTCTGAGTCCTAGCTCATCTTAATGGCTTTCCTCTAATGGTAGCACTTTGGATGTGAATTCAAGACCTGTAAGTGATAGCTCTCCTGGTCTTAGTAATTAATACCACGTAATGGTGATGATGATAATGTTTTAAGCAACGAGTAGCAAATAACATATCTGATAATAAATGGGTTCCACAACTTGTGGGTAACTGCAACCAAGTTCAAAAAAAAACGATAAAAGTTGCTCCTCAAATCGAAACCAAACACAAAATGCACTCGATGCATAAATATAATCAACGGGCTTTTAGACAAAAAAAGAGAGAAAAATAAGGATCGTCTTTATCTCCCAACAGGTATAAATGGCTTCTCTAAGTGGTCAGTGGAATCAGTGACCCTTTAAAATTACATATTAATAATAAGTGTTGCATATATACGAAGAGTGGCTTAAGAGCTATAAAACTTATTTCGTATAGTTAATGATTAGTGTTAATAATTTCATACATAAAATGAACATTTTGCAAGACATATTTAAAAACAAATATTGTTTTCTTAAAATGTGGAATCTAAATCTAGGCTTTTTACATTCGAAAAGCTGCTCATAAATAATTTCATAAACACATTTATATTTGAAATTTTCAATTTTCATAACGATTTTCGGCGAGATTTTAAGTTTATACCATATTTTTTATATTTTTAGTGTTACTTTGAAAATTCTGAACATTTTGGGTATTCAACTGTGACACGAGAAAATAAGTGTAAACGCAAAAATGACTTGTAGTCTTGTTAAAGGATTGACCCATAGGAATCCGTGGGAAAAAGTGGCAAAATCATAATAACAAAAACGTGTATATATTATATGAACACGTTCCGTATATTTGCGCGAGTTCGTTTTCTTTTGTATTTCACAACCCATACGCGAACGCGCTTGTTGGCTTAGTTAATAATAACGTTGTCCCATGACAGATACCGTTAGACGTACACAAAGAATATACCAAATATAACAGTGCTTACAAGTAAAATAGATTACTGAAACTGAGTGACGTTTTTATCACTATCAATAATTATAAGTAGTATCTACTTAGAAAAAATTTACTTAGAAAGGAGTGAGCTCTTTTCTTGAAGGCCCCCTGGTCGTATCAGTCCGGAAAAATTGCCGGTGGTAAACTATTCCACAGAGAGGTCGTACGCGGAAGAAAACTCCTTGTGAAATGTACAATGGTGGACCGCCAAGCATCCAAGTATCGGATATCGGATCCACAATAGTGTGGATGGTATCGGGACGTTTTCCGCGTAGTGCGTTCACGAAATTTGGCGGCTGGGATTAATCCGAACAATTCCTCAGAGCACTCCCTATGGTATATACGAAAGAAAATGCAAAGAGATGTAACATCTCTTCGCAGCGCCAGTGAATTGAGCCGATCGGTAAGCACTCGGTCATCGACGATTCGAGCCGCTCTGCGCTGGATGCGGTCAAGTGGAAGGAGCTGGTACTTGGGAGCTCCAGCCCAGAGATGGGAATAGTATACCATGTGCGGCCGGCCATGTGCCTTGTAAAGCTGCAGGTGGTGTGCCGGCATGAAATACTGTCCCGCTCTGCTGAGCCCGCCAAGCTTTTTAGATGCCAATTTGGCCTTCTCTTCCAAGTGACCACGAAACTGCACGTCACTCGATATGTCGACGTCGAGGATCCCGATACTGGCTGAGGTAACAAGGGAAGTGCCTTTAAACTGAGGAGATACGACAATGGGGTTAACGCGCAAACTTGTGTCTTGTGATGGTTAAACTGGACTCGATTTAGTCGCCCCTAATCCGAGACTCTGTTCAGCAAAGACTTGACTTCAGACACAAGTTTTTCCCGGTACTCGGAGATGTTTTCCCGAGAAATATTGGCACGGCCAGTGTACAGAGCAGCACCAGTACTATCATCTGCATAGCAATAAATGTTACTGGTTTTCAACATATCATTGATATGCAGAGGAAACGGCGTTGGCGATAGCACGCAGCCTTGTGGAACACCAGCATTAATAATCTTGTAATCGGAGCTTGCACTGTCTAGAACGATCTCGATGCTCCAATCTGCAAGAAAGCTGGTGATCCAATTGCACCATTTCTCGGGAAGCCAATACGGAGGGCTTCGAATGAAGCGCTCTGTGCCAAACCCGATCGAGGGCCTTCGCAATGTCTAAACTAACGGCCAATGCCTCCTCCTTGGACTCAACTGCTTGCGCCTATCTACGAGTTAGGTAGACCGGAAGTTCACCAGCTGATCGACCACGGCTAAAACCATATTGGCGATCACTTATCAGCTGGTGATCCTCAAGGTACCTCATGAGTGCCAGCTCAGTTTACAATGAACTCCTTTGTTTTGGAGAACAAGGAGGTGATGGCGGTAGGTCTGTAGTTGGACTGGTCTGAGCGGTCACCTTTTTTAGGGATAGGGTGGACGAAAGCTGTCTTCCATGATTTTGGGACTACACCTTGGGAGTAGGAGTACCATTTATATTTTTAAAAATTGTGCAAGTATTCATGTGAACGTTTTTTTAAATTTAATTTTACTGATGTTTAACATTATTTATGCTTAATAGGAAGTTAAAATGAGGAGGTGCTAGGCGAGCATAAACGCGAAAGAGGTATAGTACATATAGTATATATAGTACATATATATGTTATTTTGTACACTAATATTATAATTAACCTTATAATTACTTCCTGTTACATAATTTCGATCTGGAGATATGTCCAATATACTAGATTAGTAGTGTACATCTAAAAAAAGTATTGAGTTGATTGTATATTATATATGATTTTGTAACTAAATTTTTGGGAATAAATAATAATACGTCTATTGGTCTTGACTGTAGAATTATTACTAACTCTCTCTCGTATTCTATCCTACACACACACATACATACACACACACACACACACACACACACACACACACACACACACACACATATATATATATATATATATATATATTATATATATATATATATATATATATATATAAACACACACTACACGCCCATCGGCAAAATGAAAAAAAATTCAATCGCAAAAATATTTTTTAAAATATTATTATTCATCGTAAACACTGTGATTTAAAAAAAATAACTTTCTTTCTCTTTATTTCAATTTATTAAACAATCATCAAATTCCTTGTAGTTCGCCTATCATAACTGCATGACATTTAAAATTTTCATATATAACTATTAATTAACTAGACATGAAAATACATTTTTAAAAAAATATAGCTGTTTACAGTATAACAAGTAATCAGAAGATTCCAGGTTCGAATCCTGGCAGGGTCGCCATGTAATGTTGGGGGATTCTGGGAATAAATAATAATACGTCTATTGGTCATGACTGTAGATTTATTACTAACTCTCTCTCCTAAACTATCCCACACACATATATATATACACATATATATGTATATATATATATATACAATATTTATATTTTTTTTTATATATATATATACATATATATATATATATATACACATATATGCGTCGCTTCACGCGGGTTATATATAAAGTACACATAATTATATTTAATTATGACAACGAATGCCATAAAAAAGTGACAAATTGACAATTAATTGTATTTGTTGTCTCATCAGATTTCGTTAGTTTCAAAATATTATCTATTTTAAAAGCCTAAACACATGATTAAAAGTTACATCTCACCCGACCGCTGCTATTTATTGATTTTATCATTAAATGGAGTTAGAGGCATATATAGGAGAAAAAAAGATCCATAGAACCCGCGTAAAAGAACACATAGCTGACGTGAAACACCAGCGCTCCGGGAAGTCTATAGTTTGTGATTATATTCTAGATGACCCCCACCATTACATCACATTAGGTAGACCATAAATCCTAACGAAATAACATCGATTGCATTCAAGATGATACATGAACCTATTGAAATAAAAAAAAAACACAATCCAATTTCAATAGAAAAGGAAGGTGGGTACTACCACCTGCTTGGGTATTATTTTAATTAATAAAATTAAAACTAAAGCCAAGCATACCAAGATAAGATTTCAAGACACAGTAAGTGCATTATGTACAGATTTAATAAAAAACTGAAGTACTTCTGGTTAAATCTGACATCGGGAAGTCAATCACATCAGGCCCCTTGTGACCATGGGTGCTGTAAAGGACTCGAAACGTCGTGTATTAAAATTAAATAAAAAAATAGGAAAATTAAACACGAAATCGGTAAAAGTAGTTTTATTCAATGTATAGTGTTCGCGTAAATATAAGAAATTAAGTAAACCAGTTCGGACCTTCTGATTAAAAAAGCTATACAAGCTAAACAAGCGTAAAACTTCGCCGATCACATTTTGCACCGCTGGATAGCTTTGTCGCAGCTGACATAAAATCTATGTCGAATAAATATACCCGTTTTAAGCAAAGTTTTCTGCCAATAAAGCTCCCGTTCTTATATGAGTTGGAGCTGTTTATTGAAACATGGTATTTATACAAGATTTATGGTAATTCAGAGGATAAATTAAAAAAGTGGCTTTCAATAAGTATTGTTATAATCTACATTGATTATAAAAGTTTCTGTTTCTGTTTCTGATAAACACTTAATGTAAATTTCACAGTACGCGAGCATCTCCGGGTTTAGTCCCCACCAATAACAATAAACTCGTTAATATTAGTTTTAAAGTAAAGGAAAACAATTTCAAAGTTATGTAAAGTCCGTCAACATGCGTTGGAGAAGGGCTCTAGAGGATGGCTGCCACATGCGTCATACTTGTCAACAGGTGCCGCTTATGGGGGGTGGTCTGATGAGCTTGCTATACACTGATAAACACCCAAAATGTTTATCTTCCTATCATTAGTACATCATAGAACATACTTCAGTTACCGATAGTTCTGTTATCGTTTTCGATTTTGTGCATTATATATATATATATATATATATATATTTTTTTTTATATCATGCGTGGTAGAGCCATGCCGCAGTTATATTAGTAGTATAGTTGTAGCACGAATGGGTCGGCTAGACCGGGGAAGGACCACGCTCTCACAGAATACCAGCGTGAAATTGTAGCTTAATGCTGCTGTGTTTCGTATGGTGAGTGTAGAGACCGGTGACCCTTTTTACTGGAAACGAGGCATTCCATCTTAGTCCTCACGGGTGACAACGCATCTGCATTTTGATTCGTAATCGAGGATAGATGTAGATGTCTATGGGCCGCAGTAACTACTTACCATCAGGTGGACTGTGTGCTCGTTTGTCACCCTATACTATAAAAAAAATTGCTGTGTAATAATATTTTAAAAAGAAACAAATAATAGGAGACTTGCGGAGTTTCTTTCACCATTTCTTCTCCGGTCAAAGTAATCTCATTTCGAAACAGTAGTTGATTCGACATAAAAAGACATTTGACAAAATGAGTTATACTTTCTTAAGTCTAAAAGATTAATATATTTTATTTCATTTGCAAGGCGGAGAACTTATTAACATCTACTTAAAATGTTAATTCCAAATAAAAGAATATCATTCCAATTTAATATTTTACTTAATTCAATTATTTTTAAAGCCGCCTATATAAAATTCCAAAAAAGAAACTTTCGTTAAAAAATTAAACATCGAAGTTATTCAATTATTTCCATAAATTGGTTAAACAATTTAATTAAATTGGAGCAACGGCAACTGTACTACAGTAAAAATATTACTCGTAAGTAGCGTAAAGAAAAGATATTCGTGTGTGCATTATAATATTTATATATATATTACTGATTCATGCTATCACATCTTAGCGATCCTTTGATAGTTACAATCAATTAACTTACTAGCTGTTTTAGTTAACCCACGACGAAATAAGAGTCCCAGAGCTAGCAATACGAGGCATTACCCTTTGTCCTCAGAGATGACAATGAATTTTGATCTTTAATGGAGAAACCGAGGTAAAATGTAGATGTTTACATGCCATTACACCGTTAGATTAAACGCAATGATTATAATATTCTCTTTGCGTAAGGTGAATTTTGTGTTCGTTTGTCACCGTAGCATACATAAAAAACATTGAATTGGCGCCACACTAATCAAACTGTGGGTCCAGCGTGGTGGGCAAGTTGGCTTGTACTTAGAGGAGTCTCTAATGAATTGAATGATCTATCATCAAAAAGATATCAACATTTGATCATAATTATTATTTGAAAAAGTTTACATTGCGTTTTTATATATATTCGGCATGTGGCCGAGTATACTATTCGTTGCAAGTCTAGTTTTTTTTGATCTTATCACCAATAATCAGTTTTAGGCACTCACTCAAAAATTGGGAGTATTATTTTATTCTATTTAACTTATTTTATTAAAATTATTAAACCCATTTAATAAAATTATTAAACCCATTTAATAAAATTTATGTTTTAATTTTAAAATATTTAACACTTATTAAACGAATAACAATAAATTAATCATATAATAATCGTGTGGATAAGAAAATATTAATCCTGCGATTACTGTATGAATAGACCCCTATTTATTTACATATTTATTATAACAACATACTTTTTTTATTCGTACTTAAGTAAATTGTTATATAAATTGTATGCGAACGCAATATATACCACTTCCAAATTTCAAGTGAGAAACACTGCTGTTTTCATGAATCGAGCTAGGCCTAATTTCCAAGTGATCCCTCAGATATTAGTTTTAAGTATATAAGTTAGGAAAATACTAAGAGAAAATCTTTGCGTAAATACTATTTGCTTTGTCAGTATTGAATACACTTATTTATGTATCACTCATACTAAGCTCATTCATGATAACCTATCAAAAGTCCCGTGGTGAACATAGGACTCCCCATAGATTTACTAATAGGGTTAATATTTGACATAGTTGCAACCGGTTATTAGGAAGACACCGCTGTCCATTTCCTGTTATTTTTTCCACAGTCGCTTCTCACGACACCAACGAAACGATAAGTTGTATTGGATATTCTTACACCGCCACTACACGGTCAAAACTAAATAAAACTATCGTTATAAAATAATATTTAATTTATCAACGAAAACAACAAGTTATAACTTACGTGATTTTGAGTGAAACGACGGCAAACTTTTTCATTTGATTTAAGTTCAGAACTATATCCCACAGAGAGGCATGGTTTGCCGCAGAACTTTCCCGCCGATGCATTAAAAGCTAAGTGAGTGAACAAAACTGAGCTATCTACATTATTATTATGATGAAAAATAGTCAACTTTTAATAATGTATACTTAAACTTACAGAACTTAAAAGAATAAATAATTATTTCAACCTAATTTAATGCTTTCTGAAGTCGTTACTAAGACATAAAATATATTATATTTTTGATTTGACTAGGATGATACTGTTGCTATCTACATATACATCATGCTGCTGCGGATAATTCTGAAAAGAAAGGAGGCCTGTGACCAGCAGTGGGGCATATATAAGCTCTAAATTTTCTTATTCACTTTCCTAACCTTAAATGCTTAACCTACTTTACCCAATAAAATTCTAATTGATCATAAATCACTGCTAAAATCGATTCCCCGCCCCGGCCGTGACAATGGGTACTGTAAAGCACCCGAAACGTCGGAAATTAAAAATAAGTTAAAATAAGTTTATAAAACGCGATAAAATTCGTATATATAGTTTTACCAAGATACTCCTTCAATAAATAAATTTAAATGATTGAGGCACATTATTTAAAATTACTGTAATAATTTTACTGTTTTTCACATTATAATTTCCTGTATTATATTGTATGTATTTTATTGGAATAGTATGTATTTCATTTTAATGTATATATATATATATATATATATATATATATATATATATATATATATATATATATATATATGTGTGTGTGTGTGTGTGTGTGTGTTTATTAGTGTATATATGTACACATTGATATATTCATATTTTATAATACGTTTTGAATAGTATTTGTAAATAAATAGTAAATAGTCAGTATTTTCTCTCGCGGCTCTACCTATATCTCCCAGCAAACTACCAACGGTTAACTGGCAAAGAATGCCTTTTTGTATCATGTACTTCTTTGAGTGCAATAAAGAATTTTCTATCTATCTATAACAAACATACTAAAAGTTCTTATAATTATTCCCGAGAAATTATTTTAAAGACCTCCCGTAGAGGAAAATAAACCCATCATTTTTAACCACAAAGCGTTATGAACTCTTTATCAAATAGGCGAAAGGCATCTAGAGCTCAAAGCAGTGGTTTTGCTTCTGAATCTCCAAATGATTGTATTGTTTTGGCCTTTATGTTTTAGCCGAAGCCAAGTTTAATGTAAATATGCGGTATCTCGAGCCATGTGTATAATTAAACACATGCCCTTTAGCCTACTTTCTGCCGCACTCGGCTTAACTATTCCCGTATGAACAATGCTTTCGGAATAATGTATGTTCAATGCTGTTTTACATTACAACTAATAGGCCAAGATTATAAGGTACATTACTAAATAGAAAAGAACATTTAAAATGCTGGATCAATATTATCTCGACAATGGGGAGGCTTATGTTCAGCAGAAGACATTTTATACGTGGTAGAACCACTCTGCAGATATTATATGGTTGTAACACGACTGAGTAGGCTTAATCGGGAGAGTGCCGTGCTATTACGGAATACCAGCGTGAAATAGCAGCTTAATACTGCTGTGCTTTGTATGGTAAGTTTAGAGATCTGGAGACTCGTTTCTACTGGAAACGTGGCATTTCGTCTTAGTCCTCCATGGGTGACAACGCAACTGCATTTTGATTAATGCCAGGTACGTGGCGCGAGTGACCCGCCACCTACCAGGCATTAATTACGGCTTGCAACAAAACGAAATTGAGCTGTTTGACTACGTTGTTTAACATCCACGAATTTCGATACGTCACAAAGAATACAAAGTAACAAAAATTAATATTGGTCTATTAAGAAAGCGGTGCTTGCTTCCTTGAATAAATAAAATTGTATTTACAGAATAATAAAATAATAATTTCAAACCTATATATTATAATTTATTATTTTTTTAACGCCCCTTCACTGCCCTGCTGGAATTTCATCAAACCCGGTCTTGAAAAATAATATTATGGGCAAGTTTTATACAAGAGCTATAGTTTAAAATGTTAATTGTTTTTAATTAACAAGCCCGTAACCCCAAATTGCAAGTCTCTAGACCTTATGGTTCCAGAAATATCGTGATGATTCAGTACATAGGTGGACATCTCTTATACGGGTGTTAGTGTAAACACCGTTATCCTTGCAACCGGTGGTTTGGTTTCATTTATAGAACGTAAACATGTTCATTTTTTGACAGTAGGTTTGACGACCCTTTGTCTGTCCTATTAAAAATCCTTAAATTCACTAAAAACTGTGGGTCACTCATGGGCATATATATATATATATATATTTATATATATTTATTATATATATATATATATATATATTGTTACGAGCTTGAGGTTCGTGACAATAAAATTGCAGATAGAATTACCTAAATTAACACTTTAATTCGTGCCGGATACATGACGTCGACTTATTCGCGCAACACTGCCCCCTCCTAAGACATGCTCGTCCCGAGCATTATCGGCCCCATAATAACGCGCCAAGCGATCCACATGGACGATTTTAGGAGTCCCTCTTGCGCCTTTCTGTAACGGCTCCGCCAGTCCGAAAGGGCTGTCCTATCCCGTGGTGCACCAACATTGTACAATTTCGGCGCTCCTCTACTACGTGTCCGAGGTCCCCGCACGGCCGCACAACTTGTACATGTACGACACCAATCCTCGATATCGTCACGATAATGGTCCTAGTAAAACTGTTCTCGGGCCTTCAGTAGAGTTCGTTTAACTCCCAGATGGACTCTTGAACGACCATTATGGCACAGCTGTAGAACATTCGGCACTTTAGCTTTAGGGACAACCATTTGCAAACGACAACTGTCTCCTCGACCATTGTCCCATTTACAGCACAGGACTCCATCCTCAGATCAGATCAGCAAGCTGTCCCATTGGGCCCAATAGCTTTTCGTGGTTGAACTCATCGCTGAGACGTCGCTTCACTTAAGCTTGGTAGTACGGGCCTTCATCCATTCCAGAATCGGCTCGATGTCCGGATCTTCCTGCTGTGCATGTCGTAGGTTGTCCTTCCACTCGTTGCTGAGGTGGTCTATCCTGAGCATCCTCACGGATACCACTTTCTTACTCTCCTGCCTAGTACAATGCTTGCAATCTTCAGGGCAAAGTCTCCTTGACAATGCTTCTGCGTTGCCATGCGATCTCCCGCTGCGGTGTTCAATCACAAAGTCGTATTCCTGCTGCTGGGTGGTGCAGTTAGCCGCACAACCCTCTCGAGACCGATCACCTTCCATTTTTACAGATCGCTTAGGGCAGCTGGATCGAAGATGGCCCCTTTCCCCACAGCCGTAGCACCTTGGGCTGTAATTTTTATTGTGGTTGCGAACTGTAACTGCTGCAACCTCCCTAACGTGAGGGGAACGATGATCCTGCCACCGCCAGGCGGTGCCATTAGCTGCACTACCCTCTCGAGATCGATCAACTTCCCTTTCTACGGTTCGCTTAGGGCACCTGGATCGAAGATGGCCCCTTTCCCTACGGCCATAGCACCTAGTGCTGTATCCATTATTGCGGTCGCGAACTGTAGCTGCTGCAACCTCCCTGATGCGACGGAAACGATGATACTGCCGCACGGCTTCCACCTCCAGTCCATGGGCCAAGGCGTCCCTAAGGGTCTCGTGGTGCCCGAGTCTCACAGCGGCTCTGACTTCCAGGTCGCGGATGCCGTCGATGAATGTCTGCACCAGGTTCCCTTCAATGAGCGCAGGTACAGACCGTTATGCTTTTCGCACCAGCTTCTCCATCTCTAGAGCCCGCTGCTGCAGGTTTTCCTTGATGCGCTGCACGCGATCTTTAAGCTGCGCACGAAAGGATTGTTCCAGGTGAGCGTCGCCATTTCTCGCCTCCAATGCCTCAAGGAGTTGCTCATAAGTCACTTCCTCACCGAGAGCTTCCAGAACTGTTAAGGCCTGGTCGCGCAGGCCTAGTGTGAGTGCAGTCATGGCCTGACTTTTATTCCAGCCGTTCGCCTTCATAACAGCCTCGAACTGGATTTTGTAGGCTGACCAGGAAGAAGTTCCGTCGAACGGTGGCACCTCGAACCCACGTAGCGCAGGTGTTGCGGCTACTACGGGAGCTCTAATTCCGTCCCCCAGTTTAAGGTCGTCCAGCGTTTTCAATCGTCCAGCATAATCAACCCGATTTTTCACTTGGTCGATTTGGGTTTTAGCTTCCTTGATTTGAGTTTCAGTTTCCGACAGGCGGTTGTCATGTTGAGCAACCCTATCCTTCACCTCCCTTATCTCTTTCCCGATTATCTGTTCCTCCTGTCGGCGAGCCTGTTCTTCCTGTCGGCGAGTCTGTTCCTCCTGCTGCTCTTTCAACCAACGGGCCTGCTCCTCCTGTCGGCGAGCCTGCTCCTGCAGTATCACCATCAGAGCACCTAAGTCAGGTGCTGCAGATGTAGGCGCTACTGACGGGCCCGCAGCCGGCGGCTGACCCTCCGACGTCTGCGGCGTTGCACCACCAAATCTTCTTTGGTTCGTCTCCTGCAATCGTTGACTTCAGGTACGGACACCCTCCGTTTCCTCCTTAGGTAAAATCGGCATGATTTTATCCCACTTCTGACACCAATTGTTACGATCTTAGGGTTCGTGACAATTAAAAATTGCCGATAAAATTACCTAAATTAACACTTTAATTCACTTTACACTAATTAAACTTAAAACACTAATAATTAATCACACCGATTCACTTTTTTCCGCTCCGAAGCTTCGCTTGTCTCGCCAAATTCAAATCTTCCTCGATCGCATCTTGCAGCGCCTATAAAAATACAAATTAGTACCAAAACATCCAAAATATTCAAGTAAACACGCGCAAGGGGCCGAGAGTTCGAGTGTCGACTTCTAGAAGCTTAGTTTTTCGTTCCGAGACTAGATGGCGCTGTCGGTTGAAAGATTAGTGATGTCATTTTCTGGAAAGCTCCCCTCACTCTCGTCCCTGACACCAGATGGCGCTAGTGCCGGATACATGATTTTACGTACCGTGTGCAGTTTGGTCCAACTTGAGAGATAGGATAGTTTTTGCCCATGAGTGACCCACAATTGTTTTTGCTAATTAAAGGATTTTTAATAGTACATGACAGAGGGTCGTCGAAAAGGGCAGAACAACGTCTGCCTGGCAAGTTAGTATACAAATAAGATATTAAAACATTTAGGTTATAGACGATCTAGTAGTTATTTGCCATCTTTTATGTTTGCCGAAAATTTTCAAAGTACGTTATTGATATTATTTTCTAAGGTCTAATTTTAAAAAGCTTTTAATTAACCTTGTAAAAAAATATATTTAGTTATTTGAATTTAAACTGCCGTTTTGTATTTTTAGCAACTCAATTTTCAACATGAAATTATATCGAATATCGATATATTTTGCTAATATATGTTTAATATTTGATTACATATTATAGGATATTCCATTTGGTTTAATGCGATTTCAGGAAAAAGATGTTACAACCTATGAGAGATTACCACGTTTCGAGTTATTGTTGATTAATTTTTTTTCACAGGATCACACTTACCAGTAAGTTCATGTATACAATTTTCTTTATGTGAAACTGCATTGTCTTTCAAATATATTTAGTAATATGGTTAAAGCTCTATATGCCGGCTAATCTATATACCGGAATATAGTTATATGACAGAGTTCTCTAACTATCTTACTAGACTAATCTAGAGAAATAATTATAATTGTAAATTGAATACACGAGAGCACACTCGTCAAGAAAATGTTTACGCTACTTGTGAAGTATCTTCATGGGGTAAAGGTAACTGAAAAGAATATTAAGGACAATAGATATTCTGTAGGCAATTTAAAAAAAGCTGCTGAAAAAATTAAAAAGAGTCCTCCAATTAATTTCACGACATTGACATTAGATCTACAGTTCCTTTTTTTTTTGAAAGTAGGTTAAAGGTGCGGCTGGGGTGGCCCTTAAAGACGCGTAAATTATTTTGATATTTCATTATTATATTTTGAAAATATAATAATGAAATGAAACCTTTGTGTTTACGTTGATAGCAATTTAAAATTTTTTTACTAAAACCAATTAGTATGTGCACTGCGACGCCATTTTGAAGTCTTGTGGATCTCGTCATACAACAAGGAAACAGGTGCTTCAAAAACAGGTACAATTTTTGACATCTGCACTAGCCCTAGCTGCAGGTTCTCCAATAAAAAGCGTTATTTTGATTCATTTATAAAACTAAGTGACCATTAAAGGTCTAAGTATTTAAGTTTATTTGTGTTGCGTATCTTCAATATTCATACATTTCTTAATACATAGTTGTTCATGTTCATTTTTGACAGTAGGTTAAATGTGCAGCTGGGGTGACCCACTAAGCCGCGTAAATTATAAAGATATGAAATTAAACAGTAAAAGAACTGAACTTTTTAATTTAAAAAAATAGGTGTATAAGCCAAAAGTAGTTTTGAAGAACATTCTTGGTGAACATATGCTTATAATCATTTATTTAAACGTTATTGAACCATACATTAGTACAGGATCAAAAGGCGGACTTAATGCTAAAAGAATTCTTTGCCAGTGAACCTGGCATACTTTGTGATTTTAACGCCCTCCCCCCTGCCGGGGGGCAGTCTGAGCATCCACGCTCAGTGTATGCTCACATCTCCACTTTTATCTTTTTATTTATTTATTTATTTATTTAACAATTCATGTACACACGAAGTATTTTACAATGAAAAATAAAAAGAAATTTTGTACAAAGGCTCTGCTTATTTCATAATGAAATTTCTTCCAGCAGGCCTGATACTGGACAGATTCAAAGAGAAGCAGATTTAGTGTGCACCCTCATAATAAATTTTATAATAAACTTAATATAACATAAAGATAATAAAAACATATACATACAAACATGCATATACCTAAATACTATGCTATATACATATATAAAATAAAATACAAGTAGATACACATATATTTACAAGTCATACATTGGATCATTGGGACGACAAAGAAAGATAGTGCTCTTTAACTCGCCTTTTTAAACACTGAAACTGTTTGAGCCTCACGAATTGCAGTAGGAAGAGAATTCCATAACCTAACTGCATGTACTGTAAAGGAATGAGAATAGTACTTAGTTCTGAAGGAAGGGAAATTTAGGAGGGTTTTTAAATGTGATCTGCAAACTGCATCGGGAGAACGAGCAAAGCGGAATTGATCACGTAGATATGGTGGTGATGTTGGATCGTAGAGTATTTTAAAAAGGAGGCATAGGATTCGGGTATTCCTGCGAAGTCGGATTGGGAGCCACTTGAGCTGTTTGCGATAGGAAGAGACGTGGTCATACTTTTTTAGCCCAAAAATGTAACGAATACATAAGTTTTGCAAGCGCTCAAGCTTGTTTAATTGCTCCTCAGTCGCATCCAAATAACAGACATCGGCATAATCAAGAATCGGAAAAATAAGTGTTTGGACAAGAGAAATCTTCGTTGATAAAGGCAAAAAACTTTGAAGACATTTTAAAGAATGTAAAGTATAATTGATTTTCCGGCTAACTTCTGTGATATGTGCATTCCATGTCAATTTGCAATCCATTATGATGCCCAGATTCTTAACAGTTTCTGAAATGCTTAGTGGAGTGCCATTAATTTGGAGTGCTGGGAGTGAAGTAAAATCGAGTAGGTTACGAGTAAACCTGGTGCCTATAATAATTGCTTGTGATTTTTTGGGATTTATAACAATTCCATATGATCTGGACCACTCATGGATTTTATTAAGATCTTTATTTATTTCAAATATTGCTGAATTTGCTTCAGTCACTAGAAAATGACGATACAGCTGTAAATCGTCTGCGTAGAGATGAAAGTTTGAAGATATCACCTTGGAGATACAGTTAATAAAGACAGAAAAGAGTAAAGGAGAAAGGACGCCACCTTGAGGAACACCCGTAGCTAGGTTGCACCACTTAGATAAAGTTTCATTTGAACGAATACACTGAGAACGACCACGGAGGTAGGAATCAAACCATTGAATAGTTGAAGGAGACACATTAATAGAATGAAGAATGCTAAGAAGTATATCGAAATCAATAGAATTGAAGGCACTACTAAAATCCAGCAGTACGAGTACCGTTAAGTAATTTTGGTCTATACCGCACCGGATATCATCTGTTACCTTAAGGAGAGCAGTAGTTGTACTGTGGCCAGGCCTAAAACCAGATTGAAAAGTACTTAAGATATTGTTACGGTTAAGAAACTTAGCTAATTGTGTGTGGACAATATGTTCAAGCACTTTTGAAAGAAATGGTAGAATAGAAATAGGCCGATAATGAGTTGTAGATGAAGGATTTGAAACTTTGGGTATAGGGATAATATGAGCTAATTTCCATGACGACGGAAAGCAACAAGAAGATAAAGAGAAATTAAAGATATGAGTAAGAATAGGGATGACAAAGGGAAGAATCAATGTAATCATTTTAGAGCAGATGTTATCATTTCCAATAGCAGTAGATGATATTGCAAGCACGGATCGCTTGGTATCATCTTCAGTAATGGAAGTGAAATTAAACGAGGAATAATGAGGAATTGGGCATTTAGATATTTCGAGTAGAGTTCTGGCTTTAGTAAATGATGAGACTATGACAGGAGGGTTGGCAAAGTTTTCGTTGAGATTATCCAAGTCAATTTCACTTCCCACACTAGCAGAATATTTTCCGACACCGACAGATCTCAGAAAACTCCAGGCTTTTGCAGTATCGCAATTTGTGAGGGTATCATGAAAATAGCGCCTTTTAGCATCTCTACACAAACGATTGCAGCGATTTCGTAGTATTTTAAAGCTGATTAAATTGCGTTCAAGGGGATATCGCTTATATCTTCTTTTGGCTCTATCTCTACGCGCCATCAGGTCTTTTATATCAGCTGTGATCCAGGGAGCAGGATTGTATCTTATTTTCACACGTTTTACTGGTGCATGGTGATTATATAGATCTAAGATTAGAGAATTGAAGTTAATCACCTTATCCTCAATATTAGAACAATCAATTACCGGTGTCCAGTCGATTAAACTAGCATCACCCTTCAACGTCTCCAAGTTAATGCCCTTATAACTTCTAAGATATCGAAAATGTGGCTTGCACTTAGGGGGACGTACACGGTAAGATAGGTAGATGAGATCGTGATATGAGAATGAAGCGCATATTTGTCCGTGATTAGCAACACTATTTAAAGACGAAACGATAATCAGATCTAGAAGAGATGGTATACAATTGGGAAAGTGGTGGGTGGCAGATAGAGGCAAGATTTCTAGGTTATAAGAAGACACAAGAGATTGCAATTTATAAGTACGTAAATCATTTTTCAATAAACATGTGTTGAAATCCCCCATCAAGATTACATGGTTATATACAGGACAAAAAGTATTAAGAAGTATGTCTAATGTATCAAAGTAATTGATATTAAGGTTAGGACAATACAAGACTCCAAGGAAAATTTTTGTATGATGAAGAGTGATTTCAAGGAACAAATGTTCCGCAGATTCCGAGTAAGTTGATGGAGATACGCTAATAACCCTGTAAGAAATTTCTGAACGTAAATAGATAGCAACGCCTCCGCCACCTTTGCCTACCCTATCATTACGAATAAGAACGTAACCAGGTAGTGAATATTGAGTAGAAGGCAGGGAAGGCTTGAGAAAAGACTCAGAAATTAGAAGAGCATCAAGATGAGCACTGTCAATGGATGCGAGGAGGTCAGAATAATGGCAAGGAATACTTTGAGCGTTTATGTGAGCTATGTTAAGATTGTCAGGATAATGAGAAAAGAGGGTAGAAATGCGATCATGCAGATTAAGATCTACGGAAGGCTCTGAATCCATGCTTAAAAAGCTGTTAGATGAAGACGAACATGAGAAAAAGCTATCATTATTATCTGTGTCGTTATCTGTATACATATTATTAAAGAGGCACAATACTAATAAATTACTTAATAAAAAAAAATAGAAAAAAATTAAATAAACAAAAAAAAATTAACTTAAACAATATTTAAAATTAAAAAAAAAATTAAAAAAGTAACATTAAGGGCAACTCATCTTACTCACTGGCATGATGGAAAAAATTTATACTTAAAGTTAACATTAAATAGTTAAAGTTAACATTAAAAGTAACATACATTATCACTTTCTAAAATTCATTTGTATTGAACGTCAGTCTAAGAATATTTATTTATACTTTATATCAAACTTTTAAGCTATGAATGTATTCAAAGTATATATTATATATATATATATATATATATATATATATATATATATATATATATATACACATACATACATATATATATATATACATATATATATATACACATATATATACATACATACACACACATATACATACATACATACACATATAATACCTATTAAAGTTTATTAATCTGATCTTTTGAAAACAGTGTCATACGGTTGATAATGTACCTGCTTGGAAAACTATATTTGTTGGTTAAAGTATAAACAAAAACATTGATTACTGGCACAAAACATTATACATAATACGGCTAAATATGAGACGTTGTACAAATGCAATAATATGTAACTGCACAAAAACAGATATTAACGTCGGCGCGTTTTCTTAGGAACATTTGCACTATTCGTCGAAGATTTTTTTGGACAAGCCATTGTTTCAGTTTGTGGCGCATTCTGCACATCTGTACTAGATGGTTATTTAGCAGTGAGCAGTTCTAATTCTGCCATGCTTTCAATTTTCCTTCGAGATTTATCCGGAAGAATTATTATTATTTTGCCTTCGGACGACCAGCATTGTTTTATACCAAAATGTTTACGCGCTGAAGTGAATACTTGATGCCTGCTCTTGGTCGAAAACTCGGAGATGGTTATACCGGAGCCTTTTAGTCCGGTTTTACTATCCCATACTAACTGTCTGTGTTCGGTGTCATAAAATCTAACCAGCACAGGTCGGGTTTTATTTTGTGAGGCTCCCAATCGATGACAGACCTTCAAGCAATCTTTATTCACATCAGGCAACTGCAATTGGCTGGATATTAATTCATACACTACATCGATAAGGTTCTCATTTTGTTTTTCGGGCAGCCCATGAAATAAAAGCACTTTCCTTCTCATGGCCGTTTCATGCCTATCAAGCCCAAGGCAGAGTAATTGGATTTGAGTTTTCATTGCTGAGAGAGATTGCCAAACAAAGGATTTAAATTCAGCAAACTCACGTGCTAGTGATGATAAATCTGTATGTGAAGAATTGCCCTCCATGTTGACTTTTTGCAGCTTCTTTTCGTATTCACACATTCGGGATCCAAACATTTTTTCAAGTTCAGAGAGGTTATTTGCCAGTTGAACATCCATTGTTGACATAAAAATAAGTCTTCCAGATATCTTTTAATTAAGGAGAAGTAGTGAGCAGTGAGTATAGGTGAGTCTAGTTAATTCTTATAACATATATATATATTCACAATAAACATGTAATAATGATTTTAATTAATTTAAAATTGAGCACACTAAATACGCGTGTTTACGGTACGACTACCCGCGAGTATTTTTTTTCTTTTTTATTTATTTTTTAGCTTATACAAAACGTTGCAATGCATGCTCATAACATATAAGTAAATTAAAATTACGCGGTACAGCATAGCTGTTGCTTATTATATCTGCAGCGTATGTGTTCTGGCTGGACTAGGAAAGATTCACAGAATGAACTTTATGGATAGAACCTTCTTACTTTTACCGTCATTCCGTTTCTCGTTCTTTTATGTGGTAGAACCAAGCTTGTTCTATGCTATATATATATATATATATATATATATATATATATATATATATATATATATATATTCTGGTCCGCAGTTTGATCCTTGTATTCATCCCTTGTTAGCTTGCTTTATTACCTCGCTGTCTGTATACGTGACTTTTACTTGCCAGTGAGATAATATCTCCAGTGAGATAAAATCAGTGAGATAACTGTTAATGAGCCTGCATACTGATCTGTCGCCTTTTTTCCTTTCGAGCTCATTTATCGTTGCAGGCCACCAAGCCTTATCAAAAGCTCCTTCAATATCGATAGAGACAAAAACGACGCTTTTCCCCGGATAACGATAACGTCGGATAAATTTTTTACTGATTACTAGGCGTTCCATCTTATTCATCTGGGGTGGAAGCGCATCTAAATTATGTTCCTTAATCAATGATAGATTTAAATGTCTGTGTCTATGTCTTGAGAATCACTAGCTGGTGATGTAGCTGGTTTCGAAAATTCCTTTAAATCGCACAGTGGTGGACCACCGGTCATCCAGATAGTTTGGATGGTATGGCGAGTTTTGTCATGATGTGCGATGCTGAAATTGTGCGGCAGAATTAGTCCGAACAATTCCTCAGAGTACTCTCCGTGGTAGATGCGATAAAATACGCTAAAATAAACTGGACTAAATTTAGTCGCCACCAGTCCGAGATTTTGTTCAACAAACTCTCGACTTCAGACACAAGTTTTTCTCAGTACACGGCGACTTTTTCCCGAGAAATATTGGCACGGCCAGTGTATTGGGCATCACCAGTGCTGTCGCCTGCATATCAATAAATGCTGCCGATTTGCAACATGTCATTGATATGTAGAAGAAACAACGTTGGTGATAGCACGCAGCCTTGTTGAACACCAGCGTCAATGGACCTGCAAATGGAGCGTGCACCGTCTACAATAACCTTGATGCTCCAATGAGCAAGAAAACTTGTGATCTATTTTGCACAAATTTCGGGAAGCACATAGCAAGGAAGCTTCGTAAGAAGCGCTTTACGCCAAACCCGATCGAAGACCTTCGCTATGTCCAAACTAACGGCCAACGCCTCCACTTGGACTCTACTACCTCCGCCCGTTTATGAGTTAGGTAACCTAGAAGATCAACAGCCGAGTGACCATGACGGAAACCATACTGGCGGTCACTAATCACCTGGTGATCCTAAATTTACCGCATCAGCTGGCCGTATATAGTAGATTCCATTATTTTAGAGAACAAAGAGGTGATGGCGATAGGCCTATAGTTGGATCAGAGCATTTACCTTTTTTTAGGGATCGGGTGCACGTAGACCGTCTTCAATGATTTCAGGGCTACGCCTAGGGAGTAGGAGTACTCTACTGAAAAGGATAAGTACATCACTCACATTCGATTTTCTGTCAAAATAGTCATTATGGCAGAATTGATGGAGTACGCTTACTTATCTTAATACGTACTACGTAAGTTAGCTACTTGTGCTGACGTGAAATACTGCCCCACTCTACGAAGTACGCCAAGTCGCTAATTTGTTTTTTTAATAATACTATATGGATCCGCCAACTCTTGAAACAAATGCTGGGCCTTGTCTCACTATTAAGACCACATATTAATATATTTTAAATATAATAAAATCCTGTTGCCCTCATTTTGTGAATATTTTATTTCTAATTGTAGGTTGTTTACAATTATTATTGGCTAGCAGTAATTAGCTATGTGAAGCCGAAAAAACAGCTTAAACTGATATTCGATAATAATGAAAAATATTTAAAAAATTAAGTAAATGAACGTAATAAATGTATTTAATATAATAATGTAATAATATAAATATAATACAAAAATAATAATAAATTTCACACATTTTCCTATAAAATTTTATATTACTTCAAATGTGAATACGAATTGCCTTTTGTGTACTTTTGAGTGGCACTGAGGACGCATTTATTTTTGAAAGGGTCTCGATATAAAGAATTATGACTTATTCAAAAAACTTCTATTTCATATTATAGCAGAATAAATATAAAAAATAAAATAGATCAAACAACATCGTATTAAAATAGAAAACACTGATTAAAAATGGAAAAATATACAATGTAACCCCAAAATACATCAACTTATTTATAATAGGGATTCAAAGTTTTATTTCTTCGCCTTAGATTGTGTTTAGGATTAATGCTAATAATATTGTAATTTCCTAAAACTTTAAAATGTTACGTACAAAATGTGAATTGTTACTTTGAACAACTCTTCATTTTCTAAGTGAAGGATTCTGAGAAAAATCTTTTTATCATCATTACAAATTCAAAAATATTTTCGGTTTACAAAATACTTCAAAATAATCTCTGTCCACATCCCGTAATATAAAGCAACATTATACATAATTCCGTGTATACTGTTCATATGGAAATATTAAAACTGATGAGTACGTAAACATAAGATATATATTGTTGCAAATTACTATTAATAACTTAAAATAAGTAAATAAAATTTTTGGTTACGGCAATATCATGTATATTTTCCATGAGCAGTTTATTTTTGTTTAAATACCTTACAGTTATTTTCATTCATTGTAAACTACTCATTTTTTTAAACTAGCAATCCCGCCCCCACGTTGCATGGGTCGGATTGGTTAACACACACTACGTTGAAATATTTAAAATAATCATCAACGACCATTTAATTTATAAATTTTACGATTTCAAAACAAAACACTTCAATTTTTCTACACATAGCCTAGATCCAGGCATCGCGCTCTATCTGTTCGTGAAGTTTTATCACAGTGAACCCACTCATTTCGTCAGTCAATTATCAATTATCTTGGAGACAGACAGAAAGACAAAAAACTGACCCCTGAGCACAATAAAAGGCAGTTATTTCGATATTACTTACAGAAACTTCAATTTTTCTATATGTAGAGATAAATTGCTAAATGATTTTTTCAGTTAAAGAAAAACATATCATGAGTTTAACTTTATATCGATTTTACGGAACAGATGTCTAGTTCTTTAATAGAGTTCCCTAACAAAATACCGACATTGTCACCTCCGAGAAATAAGATAAGAATAAGGGTGACAAATGAGCACACAGTCCACATAAGGAAATGGATAACATGGCTCATAGACATCTGAATTTATATTACCATCTTGTCTGCAGCAGCAGTAGCAATACAGTGATCAAGCCACCGACATGTGCCGTGTGACTCACTCACAAATGCGTATGTGTTATAATCTAGTCTCTCTAAATCTATGCATGTTAATGACTGCTCACCACAATAGTCCACCAGCTCCTTACCAAAGAGAGTACCCGTTCCCCATTGCCCCAGTGCCCCATTCAACCTCAGCACTCTCAATCACTGCACTTATATTAGAAAGACACTGAATAAACTCTGATAGGTCATCCTCACAATCAGTAGGCATATATACGCTAAATACAAGAAGGCTACGATCACCTTGATCTAATCGCATCGCCACTATCCGGTCATTATCACACTGCACGATTTCCGTTTTGGTAAATAGACTCTCCCAGAATCCGAGATCTAATAGATTATCCCAGAAACAAAAATACAATATGTAATTTGATATTGACAACAGTAGGTTATTCTGAAAAAAATAATGCTTATATCTTATATATTGTTAAACTTGCCACAAGCTTTTATATCATTATATTATTTACAGACATGCATTTTTCAACGTGGAAGAGTAATGCTCCAGTTATATTATGCTAGTGGAGCTAGGTAGAGTCGATCACACTACCTAAATGCGTGGTACTTGACAAATTTGTTATTTCACAGACACGCATTTTTCAACGTGGAAGAGTAATGCTCCAGCTAATATTATGAATGTAGTACGAATGGGTTGGCTCGTTTGGAGGAAGATCGCGCTCTCACAGAACATCAGCGTAATTTATCAGCTCAATGCTGATGTGTTTCGTATGGTTAGTGTCGAGAACCGAAGGCCCTTATTTCGAAGTATATCTTAGTCTTCATGGGTAATAACGCATCTGAATTTTGAATTGTATTGGAAAATAAATTCAGATGTCTATGAGCCATGTTATCCATTTCCTTATGTGGACTGTGTGCTCATTTGTCACCCTTATTCTTATCTTATTTCTCGGAGGTGACAATGTCGGTATTTTGTTAGGGAACTCTATTAAAGAACTAGACATCTGTCCCGTAAAATCGATATAAAGTTAAACTCATGATATGTTTTTCTTTAACTGAAAAAATCATTTAGCAATTTATCTCTACACATAGAAAAATTGAAGTTTCTGTAAGTAATATCGAAATAACTGCCTTTTATTGAGCTCAGGGGTCAGTTTTTTGTCTTTCTGTCTGTCTCCAAGATAATTGATAATTGACTGACGAAATGAGTGGGTTCACTGTGATAAAACTTCACGAACAGATAGAGCGCGATGCCAGGATCTAGGCTATGTGTAGAAAAATTGAAGTGTTTTGTTTTGAAATCGTAATATTTATAAAATAAATGGTCGTTGATGATTATTTTAAATATCTCTACGTAGTGTGTGTTAACCAATCCAACCCATGCAACGTGGGGGCGGGTTGCTAGTTTAAAAAAATGAGTAGTTTCCAATGAATGAAAATAACTGTAAAGTATTTAAATAAAAATAAACTGCTCATGGAAAATATACATGATATTGCCGTAACCAAAAATTTTATTTACTTATTTTAAGTTATTAATAGTAATTTACAACAATATATATCTTATGTTTACGTACTCATCAGTTTTAATATTTTCATATGAACAGTATACACGGAATTATGTATAATGTTGCTTTATATTACGGTATATGGACAGAGATTATTATGAAGTATTTTGTAAGCCGAAAATATTTTTGAATTTGTAACGATGATAAAAAGATTTTTCTTAGAATCCTTTACTTAGAAAATGAAGAGTTGTTCAAAATAACACTACAAATTTTGTACGTAACATTTTAAAGTTTTAGGAAATTACAATATTATTAATCCTAAACACAATCTAAGGCGAATTTTCCTGAGAAATAAAACATTGAATCCCTGTTATAAATAAGTTGATGTATTTTGGGGTTACATTGTATATTTTTCCATTTTTAATCAGTGTTTTCTATTTTAATAAGATGTTGTTTGATCTATTTTATTTTTATATTTATTCTGCTATAATATGAAATAGAAGTTTTTTGAATAAGTCATAATTCTTTATATCGAGACCCTTTCAAAGATAAATGCTTTCTCAGTGCCACTCAAAAGTACACAAAATTCGTATTTTTATTCACATTTGAAGTAATATAAAATTTTATAGGAAAATGTGTGAAATTTATTATTATTTTTGTATTATATTTATATTATTACATTATTATATTAAATACATTTATTACATTCATTTACTTAATTTTTTAAATATTTTTCATTATTATCGAATATCAGTTTAAGCTGTTTTTTCGGCTTCACATAGCTAATTACTGCTAGCCAATAATAATTATAAACAACCTACAATTTGAAATAAAATGTTAACATAATGAGGGCAACAGGATTTTATTATACTTAAAATATATTAATATGTGGTCTTAATAGTGAGACAAGGCCCAGCATTTGTTTCAAGAGTTGGCGGATCCATATAGTATTATTTAAAAAAACAAATTAGCGACTTGGCGTACTTCGTAGAGTGGGGCAGTATTTCACGTCAGCATAAGTAGCTAATTTACGTAGTACGTATTAAGATAAGTAAGCGTACTCCATCAATTCTGCCATACTGACTATTTCGACAGAAAATCGAATGTGAGCGATGTACTTATCTTTTTCAGTCGAGTACTCTTACTCCCTAGGCGTAGTCCTGAAATCATTGCAGACGGCCTTCATGCACCCGATCCCTAAAAATGGTAAATGCTCTGATCCGTCCAACTATAGGCCTATCGCCATCACCTCTTTGTTCTCTAAAATAATGGAATCTACTATATACGGCCAGCTGATGCGGTAAATTTAGGATCACCAGGTGATTAGTGACTGCCAGTATGGTTTCCGTCACGGTCACTCGGCTGTTGATCTTCCAGGTTACCTAACTCATAAACGGGCGGAGTTAGTAGAGTCCAAGTGGAGGCGTTGGCCGTTAGTTTGGACATAGCGAAGGTCTTCGATCGGGTTTGGCGTAAAGCGCTTCTTACGAAGCTTCCTTGCTATGTGCTTCCCGAAATTTGTGCAAAATAGATCACAAGTTTTCTTGCTCATCGGAGCATCAAGGTCATTGTAGACGGTGCACGCTCCATTTGCAGTCCATTGACGCTGGTGTTCAACAAGGCTGCGTGCTATCACCAACGTTGTTTCTTCTACATATCAATGACATGTTGCAAATCGGACGTTTATTGATATGCAGACGACAGCACTGGTGATGACCAATACACTGGCCATGCCAATATTTCTCGGGAAAAAGTCGTCGTGTACCGAGAAAAACTTGTGTCTGAAGTCGAGAGTTTGTTGAACAAAATCTCGGACTGGTGGCGACTAAATTTAGTCCAGTTTAATCCCCAGAAGACACAAGTTTGAGTGTTTACCGCTATAATAAACCCCTTCGCCGTATCTTCTCAGTTTCAAGGCACTCCCCTTGTTGCCTCAGCCTATACCGGAATCCTCGGCGTCGACATATCGAGTGACGTGCAGTTTCGTAGTCACATGGAATAGAAGGCCAAATTGGCCTCTAAAGAGCTTAGCGTGCTCAATAGAGCGGGACAGTATTTTATGCAAGCACACCGCCTGCAACTTTACAACACGGTTCGGCCGCACATAGAATACTGTTCCCATTTCTGCGCCAAGGCTTCCCAGTGCTAGCTTCTTCCATTTGATCGCATCCAGCGCAGAGCAGTTCGAATCGTCGGCGACCGAGCTTGATTCAATGGCACTGCAAAGAGATGTTGCATATCTTTGCGTATTTTATCGCATCTACCACGGAGAGAACTCTGAGGAATTGTTCGGACTAATTCTGCTGCACAATTTCAGCATCGCACATCATGACAAAACTTGCTATACCATCCAAACCATCTGGATGAACGGTGGTCCACCACTGTGCGATTTAAAGGAAGTTTTCTTCCTCACACAAAGCACAAAAAGTTTCTTGTGGAATCGACTACCACCAGAGATTTTTCCGGACCGATACGACTTAGGGATCTTCAAGAAAAGAGCCTATTCCTTTTTTTAAAGGCCGGCAACGCTTCTGCAATCCCCCTGGTGGTGCAGTTGTTCATGGGCGGCGGTAATCACTTACCATCAGGTGAATCGTACGCTCGTTTTCCCCCTCTCCTACAAAAAAAGAGTAATTTAAAAACATCTTACGATGCAGTGGTGAAGTTTCTGGGATATAAACGTCATGCTGTCTAAAACTGAGTAAGAAAACAGAGAACGAGGAACAGATACTTATTCAATTTTGAGTAAGAGCTGCCGATGGAAAAGTATTGTTCTCTGACTCCTTACTCGAATAGCTACCGTTGCGCTGCTGTACAAAATTTTCATCACTACAATATAAATATCAGTCGGCTTGGCAGCGCTGAAGATATTGTAGCATCACCTAAATTTTGTTGAAATGAAAAACTTATTCACGGCTTTCTCACAGTCCATTTATGCAAGAAAAAGTGGAAGATTGTACTTTGCTGTGTTCTGTAAAATTTGTCGAATGGGGTTTGTGGTCTGTGGTAATAAAGCCTTCGGCTTCGGCTACGGCTACGGCTTCTTTAAGAGGTCGAAAGTCCTCAAGTCAGCGTCTGAGATGGTTCGTTATGACATAGACGCAGCTTAGAAGAGAAATCAGCCTATAGCTCTTCAATAGAGCGTTGTCGTCTTTTTTGAAACAAAAAAAAAACTAAAAGAACCTATATAATAAGACAATAATCATTAAAATCAATTCAAAATTAATGACAAATTAATTTACATACAAAAATTGAAACAAATAGTCGAGTTTTAAACCGAATTAAAGACGAATTTTCGAAACCAGCTACATCACTAGCTAGTGATTCTCAATACATAGACATAGACATTTAAATCCATCATTGATTAAGAAACATAATTTAGATGCGCTTCCACCCCCGATTAATAAGATGGAACGCCTATTAATCAGTAAAAAATGCTTGCCAGGCAGACGTTATTCTGCCTTTTCGACGACCCTCTGTCATCCTCCTAACCCTCCTCCATCCTTCTAATACTCCTAACCCTCGGCCGTTTGGTCTCCACTGCCGAGAGCTTCCATCTGGTTGGGCTTTTATTTATTTATGTATTATTGTATTTATTTTATTTTAATTATATTTATGTATATTTAGGTTTTCATTTTAATTTATAATTATATATTTATAGAACCCAACCAGATGAGAAAACTATATAGATACACCATATAATAATAATAATAATAAAATGGCGTAGGGAATTGACGACCCCATCGCCCGCTGACGTAACAGTTAAGTGACAAAACTGCTACGTCAACGCAGTCAGTCAGCGCCTTGCGAGAGGTGTGAGCGCCGTGCCTCGGCAGAATTTAGGGCGCAAAGGTCTGTTTGTGCTTATGGCCGTACACGATACGGTGCCGGGCCTGGGCGTCTCCCGTTAATGGACGCCCAAACCATGGATGATGGAAAAAAAGATAGTGCGCAAAGGGCCGCTACCTGTGGGTCGCCAGGGCGCGTCTGGAGCTGGCGCTGGACGCGACAGCATGCGTGCCGCCAGCCGAGCGCGGGGTGCTGCAAAATCACCTAGCAGCCCCTGCATCCATCATCCCCACCAGAAGGCTGGGTCTTGGCCACCGCTGGTGGAGCACGTCGCATGCGTTGGTCACAATTAATGAACGCAAACGCACTGCACTACATTATTATTATTATTGTGGGATATCAACATAGTTTTCTCATCTGGTTGGGTTCTATAAATATATAATTATAAATGAAAATGAAAAGATAAATATACATAAATATCAATAACATAAACTAAATATAAAAATAAATAAATAAATACAAACCAGACGGAGGCCCTCGGCAGGCGAGACCAAATGGCCGAGGGTTAGGGGGAAAGGGAAAGAAACCGGCGGACGATGCGGGTGGTATCGAGGAGCACCGCCTTCTGCATTTGAGCTTGGAGCGTCCGCCACGTAGTCCCAGCTGCCTCAGATGACCCGAGAGGCTGACTGGGATTAGCCCGTTCGCAGAGACGACTACAAGAATAATTTCGGTCGGCAGACCACCCCACATGTTGGTCACCTCATGAGCCAGGTCCAGATATTTTGTTTGCTTATCTGTTTCGGCTTTCACGAGGTTCTCGTCATACGGAATGGTAATGTCGACCAAAAATATCCTTGACTGTGACCGGTCGTCCATCAGCATAATATCAGGCTTATTCGCAAGAATAGTCCTGTCTGTGATGATGGCCCGGTCCCAATAGAGCCTGGCGCGATAACTTTCGAGCACGGTTTCCGGCAAGTACTTGTAATACGGCAATTTCCGATCCACGAGACCATATTTCAGAGCGAGCTCCTGCTGAAGAATTCTGGCTACTAGGTTGTGCCTGTGCAAGTACTCAGAGTTAGAAAGCGCCGAACAACCGGAGATGACATGCCTAAGTGACTCATCGGGATGGCGACAAGCTCGACATATGTCGACGGTGCCATACTTTAGGATGTATCTCCGATAGTTGTTGGTCTTAATAACCAGATCCTGTATTGTACAGACAAAACCCTCGGTTTCCCCCGAAGAGATCGCCAAAGCGTAGCCAGTTGAGGGAGGCTACCGTGTCTACGAAAGGCTCATGTAGAGCCTTGTAGAACCTCCCGTGGAGCTCCTTCTCCTTCCATACGGTCTCCCGGTCGGAAATGCTCTGTACTGTCGGGTCTTGCCATTGCTCGTTGGCTAAGGATAGAGGGGTAAGTCCTTTATCACAAGAAATGACGTCCTTATAGAATGGATCATCCGATCTCGCCAGGAAGTAATCACGGAGGCTGCACACTTCGCGATTATGCATGGTGAGCGTGCTCAAGAAGCCACGACCACCATGCTTCCGCGGCAAGTACCGCCTCATTACCGACGATCTCGGATGATGCATCCTATGGGACGTCATGGTAGTGCGGACTTTTCTATCCAGGGCGTTAAGTTCAGTCTGAGTCCACCTTAGTATGCCAAAGGTATACATGAGGACTGGCATGACCCAGCCGTTATATGCGTGGGCCTTATTCACACCGGACAAAAGGCTGTTAAGCACTTTGGTCAAGCGTGCATAAAACACGTCGCAAACTGACTGTTTCATACCAGTCTCATCGCTACCGATGTTTTGTGACATACCCAGGTATCAGTATGTTTCAGCCTCGGAAAGGGTTCTTAAGTTGACGGGCATAGATAAGTCTATGCCCTCAGAGTTAGCAACCCTTCCCCTTTCAACATGGAGGACCGCACACTTATCCGTCCCCAGCTCCATTCCAATGGAATTGCTAAATTCACAAGTGATGTTTAGCAATTCCATAAGATGGGAGCGACTGGAGGCGAATAACTTGAGTTCATTCATATAGAAAAGGTGTGTCACTTTTGTCCCTCCTTTCCGTAGCTGAAATCCCCTCCCGAAGACCTCCAGTAAGGTACTGAGAGGGTTCAGAGAGAGGCAGAACCAGATTGGATTTAGACAATCGCCCTGGAAGATACCCCTTCTTATCCTTATGTGGTTCTCCGCAGCCATCCTCCGCTCGCCCAGATGACAAAGGATCGTACTCCACTGCCCTATACACTGCTCGAGGAAGTCTTTAACTGTACAGTCTAACTTGTACAGCTCGAGGACTCTCTTTAGCACTGTATGAGGCACCGAGTCGAATGCCTTTCTGTAGTCTATCCAGGCGGCGGAGAAGTTCCGACGGTTGCGTTTCACCACTTTGCCAATGACCGCGTCAATGAGGAGTGATTCCTTGGTTCCACGACCACCGCCCCGACATCCATTTTGAGCGCGCGACATCACCTGATTTGAGTCCAGATGACGAGTGATTCTCGCGCTCAAAATGGATGTTAGTGTCTTGTCGGACTTTAGGAACCAAATGAGTGATCCCAGTAGTGAAGAGGCTTGGGAGCGACTTCTGGTTGAGAGCCTCTTGAAACTGACGGGCGAGCACAGAGTGTCACACCATGAACCCCTTCAGCCAGTAATGATGCAGCCCGTCAAGCCCCGGACTTTTCCAGTTCGGGGCCCTACGGACCGCGTCAGCTACGTCATCCGGTGTTATGATGACGGGGTCCATGGGCGTAATACCCGCACACTGACTCGCCACAACTTTCGTGCAAATGCCCTCGCTGTGGTTTACGGGCTATGACCACAGCCGCGCCAGAATGCTATAGTGTCGGCCTGATTCGGTGCTGGGCCCGTTCCACTTACTATTGGCACGCTCCAATGATGCATAGAGCCTCTTATGATCACTCTGGAAGAGACGATTCTGGTTGAACCGTGTTCACCTCTTGGTATATCGCCGAATCCGCTTTCCCCAAGCAGCGATTCTTTGCTTCGGATCATCTATGCGCTCCGTCAGTTTTTGCGTTATATCCGGCTGGGACAAACTGACATTTGTCCCAGCAAACGCCATCCTGACGGTGCGCACAATTCTTGGCCTGTTATTGCCTGATCTGAAGCATATCAGTCTGCCGATGAGAGCTCTAGCCTTTGCGATACGTTCCTCAATTCTTCTTCTCCATGCTGGGATAGCGCTACTATGGCCAGTAGCGCGTCCAGCCGTAGAAACCTTGGCGCCTATGATACGGCAGACTGTCAGCGTGGCGCCAAAAAGAATTGAGCCCATCTCGCAAAGGTACCGGCTGGCTTCCAAATAGGTCACCAGCATTGGGTTCGGAGCCCTCACGACAGCCCGATTCCGTTTGCTTAGGGCTATGCGGGGAAGTCGCGGTTAATTTTCGAGAGCCGTACTGCGCGTTTCCACAATCGCCTCTTCCAATGTACTCCTCGTATGCTCTAATTCCAGTTCCTGGGCGACTGTTCCATCATCGTTTGAATCAACCACAACTTGGGTATTCACGGCGGCATCCACGTTTGCGGGTTGCTCTATCATTTGTGGCGCTGCATCCTCAGCCATAGCATTTTCATCCGATGAGGGAACAGCCTCACGCCGTAGCCGTTCGAGTTCAGCGACATCAAATATATTTGAGCGCAAGATATACCGAACTCGGTCTGCCAGGTTTTGCTCTGTGACGGTTAAAGATGGCTCCAGCTCAGCAAAAAGACGATGCATCCTAGCCCGGTACGCCAAACATCCAGTTTCTTCCCGTTGTGCCCTAAAGTACGCCCGCAGTGCGTTTGTTTTCATTGCTTGTGACCAACGCATGCGACGTGCTCTACCAGCGGCGGGTGCCGCTTGCTGAGCCCGAGAAGACCCAGCAGACACCAAGCCTTCTGGTGGGGATGATGGATGCAGGGGCTGCTAGGTGGTCTTGCAGCACCACGCGCTCGGCTGGTGGCATGCATGCTGTCGCGTCCAGCGCCAGCTCCAGACGCGCCCCGGCGACCCCCAGGCAGCAGCCCTTTGCGCATTATCTTCTTATCCATCATCCATTATTTGGGCGTCCATTAACGGGAGACGCCCAGGCCCGGCACCGTATCGTGGGGCCATAAGCACAAACGGGCCTTTGCACCCTAAATTCTGCCGAGGCACGGCGCTCACATCTCTCGCAAGGCGCTGACTGACTGCGTTGACGTAGCAGTTTTGTCACTTTACTGTTACGTCAGCGGGCGATGGGGTCATCAATTACCTACGCCATTATTATTATTATTATGGGTATCTGTATAGTTTTCTCATCTGGTTGGTTTCTATAAATTTATAATTATAAATTAAAATGAAAAGATAAATATACATAAATATCAATAAAATAAAATAAATACAAAAAATACACAAATAAATAAAGATCCAACCAGATGGAAGCCCTCGACAGAGGAGACCAAACGGCCGAGGGTTAGGAGGAAAGGGAAAGAAACCGACGGACGATGCGGGCGGTATCTATTATTATTATTGTGGTATCTATATAATTTTCTCACATGGTTGGGTTCTATAAATATATAATTATAAATTAAAATGAAAAGATAAATGTACATAAATATCAATAAAATAAAATAAATACAAAAACTACATAAATAAATAAGATCCAACCAGATGGGAGCCCTCGGCAGGGGAGACTAGACGGCCGAGGGTTAGGGGGAAAGGGAAAGAAACCGGCGGACGATGCGGGCGGTATCGAGGAGCACCGCCTTCTGCATTTGAGCCCGGAGCGGTCCGTCACGGAGTCCCAGTCGCCTCAGATGACCCGAGAGGCTGACTGGGATAAGCCCATTCGCAGAGACGACTACAGGAATAATTTCGGTCGACACACCACCCCACATGTCGGTCACCTCGTGAGCCAGGTCCAGATATTTTGTTCGTTTATCTGTTCCGGCTTTCACGAGGTTCTCGTCATACGGAATGGTAATGTCGATCAAAAATATCCTTGACTGTGCCCGGTCCATCAGCACAATATCAGGCTTATTCGCAAGAATAGTCCTGTCTGTGATGATGACCCGGTCCCAGTAGAGCCTGGCGCGGTCATTTTCGAGCACGGCTTCCTGCAAATACTTGTAATACGGCAATTTCCGGTCTACGAGACCGTATTTCAGAGCGAGCTCCTGGTGTAGAATTCTGGCCACTAGGTTGTGCCTGTGCAAGTACTCAGAGTTAGAAAGCGCCGTACGACCGGAGATGACATGCCTAAGTGACTCCCCCGGGATGGCGACAAGCTCGACAGACGTCGACAACGCCATCCTTTAGAATGTATCTCCGATGGTTGTTGGTCTTACCCCTTTCGCTCGGCTAACAATCTAATCAGATCATACAATACCTACCTTACGCCCGCTCAAGTACGGGGCTAATTAGATCAGATAATATCAGAAGTACTGCCTTATGAAAAAACTACTTTTTCCTTTAAAACAAAACCAAAGACAATATGCAATAGATAATAGTATCAAAGACAAAGATATGCTCTTTTATTTTAAACCATAACCTGGCAATGTTTCTTAGAAAAAAAAAAAAGAAATCACTCTAAACTTTCGGCGTTCCACGTGTCGTTTTGATGAATGTGCTCCATCTTTTTTATAGAATTTTATAATTGTGTCTGGACTAAAAACGAAAGTATTATACTTTTTTATATTCCTTGTAATATAGTGAACACGAAGATATATAATTTGTGGTATAAAAAGTGAAAAGTAAATTGCCAAAAGTGCATCAAAATCTGGAAGGCCCATTATGGCGGCTGGGTCGTAAATGCGTTATTTTTCATATTCTCATTTATTTTTAGTGTAAAATGTAAGTAAAAATAGTTTTCTTATATATTTCAAATAACTTGACGTTGTATTTATTTCAAATTCACACATAATTATTTTTGAAATATTGTTCTAAATGTCACACAGATAAAATATTATTATAGTTTTTTTTATATTTCAATATTTTGGTATGAGTAACGAATGAAAACATATAAAACATAAAAATATACATATTTCCAAACATTTTCATATAAATTTCTCCAAAAAACAAAGTTTAGAATTCAAATTAGTAGTAATTTTGTCACTAAAATTGAAGTATATGTTACTACTATGCTATATAGGGTAATTTATGTATTTTATTACAATTTCTAGCAACCAAAAATAATTTTATTCGATAGTTTATACATTCAACAAGAAATCCTGTAAGTTTTATCCATAAAATATTGTCTCAAAGTGAAAATATAGCAAAATTTGCAATATAGCAAAAAATTTGCTAATTTGCAAATTTTCCCGCCATTACGGTCCCGAGCGAACGGGAGTATAACATGTCGCGCGCTGTCAGAGCGAAAGGGTTACTAACCTATCCTGTATTGCACAGACAAAACCCTCGGTTTCCCCGAAGAGGTCACCGAAACGTATCCAGTTGAGGGAGGCGGCTGTATCTACGTGAGGCTCATGTAGAGACCTGTAGTACCTCCCATGGAGCTCCTTCTCCTTCCATACGGTCTCCCGGTCGGAAATGCTCTGTACTGCCGGGTCTTGCCATTGCTCGTTGGCTAAGGATAGAGGGGTAAGTCCTTTATCACTAGAAATGACGTCCTTATAGAATGGATCATCCGATCTCGCCGGGAAGTAATGACGGAGGCTGCACACTTCGCGATTATGCATGGTGAGCGCGCTCAGGAAGCCACGCCCACCATGCTTTCGCGGCAAGTACAGCCTCATTACCGACGATCTCGGATGATGCATCCTATGGGACGTCATTGTAGTGCGGAGTTTTCTATCCAGGGCGTTAAGTTCAGTCCGACTCTACCTGAGTATGCCAAAGGAATACATGAGGACAGGCATGACCCAACCGTTATATGCATGTGTCTTATTCACACCGGATAAAAGGCTTTTAAGCACTTTGGTCAATCGTGCATAAAACACGTCGCAAACTGACTGTTTCATACCAGCCTCATCGATACCGATGTTCTGTGACACACCCAGGTATCGGTATGTTTCAGCCTCGGAAAGGGCCATTAAGTTGACGGGCATAGATAAGTCTATGCCCTCAGAGTTAGCAACCCTCCCCTTTCAACATGGAGGACCGCACACTTATCCGTCCCCAGCTCCATTCTAATAGATTTGCTAAATTCACAAGTGATGTTTAGCAATTCCATAAGATGGAAGCGACTGGAAGCGAATAATTTGAGGTTATCCATATAGAAAAGGTGGGTCACTTTTGTACCTCCTTTCCAAAGCTGAAACACCCGTCCGGAGCCCTCCAGTAAAGTACTGAGAGGGTTCAAAGAGAGGCAGAACTAGATTGGACTCAGGCAGTCGCCCTGGAATATACCCCTTCTTATCCTTATGCGGCTTTCCCCAGCCGTCATCCGCTCGCCTAGATGACAGAGGATCGTACTCCACTGCCCCATACACTGCTGGAGGAAGTCTCGAACTGTACAGTCAATCTTGTACAGTTCGAGGATCCTCTTTAGCCACGTATGGGGCACCGAGTCAAATGCCTTTCTGTAATCTATCCAGGCGGCGGAGAAGTTCCGACGGTTGCGTTTTACCACTTTGCCAATGACCGCGTCAATGAGGAGTGGTTCCTTGGTTCCACGACCGCCGCCCCGACATCCATTTTGAGCGCGCGACATCACCTGATTTGAGTCCAGGTGACGAGCGATTCTCGCGCTCAAAATGGATGTTAGTGTCTTGTTTATGGTTGGTAGACACTGATTATTATTATTATAATTAAAGATATATTCAGCGGGCTTTACACCAAGCTAAAATGATATATCTTATGTGTATAGAAGCTATAAATAAATAAAAATGTGTTCTTACTTCTTACCTATCATAGGACAAAAAGTTACGCACAATCCTACAGGTATTTAAAATAACAGCTTTCTGTAATTCTACATATATTTAAGACTGTAACTGAAGTAATTTTAGACTATAATGTAAGGATTTTGGTACTACTCCAGTAGCCGAGATGACAATATAAACCACTTTTAGGTCTTTGGCGTGCCATTGACTTTTTATTTCCATTGTCAAATCGTAGTATTTTGTAATATTTTCAGTGAATGTTTGACTTTGATTGTGGGTTTTTGGTATAGCTATATCAACGAGGTAAACGGATTTGTCATTTTTATCAAATAAACTTAAGTCCGGTCTACTATAGTGAACAGTCTTATCAGTTATTATGGTTCGATCCCAGTACAATCTAAAATTAGCGGATTCTAAAATTATTTCAGGTATGTATTTATAATAAGCAACTCTGTGTTTAATTAGTTTGTGATAATACGCTAATGATTGATGTATAATCGATGCAACCTGATCGTGTCTGTGCTTATAATCGGTTTATGCTATTGCTTTACATGCCCCAATAATGAGTTGAATAGTTTCAGAACTACTTTGACATCTTCGATATTTATCGTCCTGTAGATTGATTTTTTTTATTATGTGCTTGCGGTAATTTTTTGTCTCAATAACCTGGTCTTGAATTGCAAGCATGAATCCTTCTGGTTGAGGAAATAATTCACCGCGTTTTAGCCAGGTGTTGGAGGCATCTTTATCTACGTTTGAATCCATCAAGTCTAAACGGTGGCGCCCATGAAGAGATTTTTGTTGCTATATCTGCACTTTCTCCTGATTTGTCTTCTCAGTCAATTCTACATTAGTTTCTGAAAGGTTAAGAGGAGTGAATTTTTTGTCAGCTTTTACCATAGCCTTATGTAACGAAGATTCTTGCGATCGTAAATGAAAAAATGCTCTCAGTGAAATTATTTGTTTATTGTGTAAGTTGTGAATGTCTATGAGTCCCCTCCTCCTTCTCTTTTGGGCAATGTCTGTTGCTGAACACATGAGCGTGGATGGTGTTTTCCATATTTAGTCATAGTGGTGTTAATTATTCGTTGTAATTTTCTAAGGTCAGTCTGCGACCATTTTATTATTCCAAAAGAATAGTTTGGTACAGGTATTGCGAATGTGTTAATGGCTTTAATTGTGTTTCGGGAATTCAATTGTGTATTTAATATTTTATGCAATCTCGTTTTAAATTGTCGTGTTAACGAAGACTTAGTTACCCTGTGATGTATTTGTTGCAATTGCTGATACCCTAAGTATTTATATCCTTCGTTTTGATCTACGGGACCTACAATCTGAAAATCATTGAGTTGATAATTATTAGATTCAACGTGTCCTCTGCGTACTGATTGTATTTTACACTCATCTAGACCAAATTTCATATGAATATCATTTGATAAACTCTGTGTTAAGTCTGCTAACTTATAAATATCGTTCAGGGAGCTACCGAATAGCTTTCTGTCGTCCATATACATGAGGTGCGACAGAATATAATAAGTATCGTCATATTTAATTTTATATCCCATTTTGCTGTGATTTAAAATATTTGAGAGTGGGTTAAGTGCCAGGCAAAACCATAACGGGCTGAGAGAATCCCCTTGAAATAGACCTCGCTTAATATTAATTAAATCGCTGTAGGTATATGTGTTATTGCACTTTAATTTAATTGCAGTTTGCCAATGGTTCATAAGGTGCTTTAAAAAGCGCACAAGTGTTGGGTGAATTTTATAGTGTTCTAGTATAAAGACTAACCATGAATGTGGGATTGAGTCATATGCTTTTTTATAATATGTGTACATTGTGTATATATTACATTTATTAATTAATGCTTGCTTTGATACTATAGCATCTATCGTTAACTGCTTTTTACAACTTTGACTTTTTTCCGACATCCTTTTTGTTCTTCAGCTAGAATATTACTGTCAAATGAGAACTTGTAGATTTTTTTTTATGAATGCTGTAATAATTTTATATATGGTTTGAAGACAAGTTATTGGTCTATACTTTTCTCGGGTTTTTGAATCCTTTTTATCTTTTGGCAACATATAAGTTATTCCTTGTGTAATAAATTTTTGCTTCCTAAGAACCGGGTACTACAGATCCGAGCAAATACCGTCCTATCACGTGTCTATTGACCATATACCCGGACAAGATACTAACATCCATTTTGAGTGCGAAAATCACTCGTCACCTGGACTTAAATCAGGTGATGTCACGCGCCTTAAAATAGATGTCGGGGCGGTGGTCGTGGAAACTAAGAAGCAAGAAAGCACTCGTCATTGAACGCGGTCATCAAAGTGGTGAAACGCAACCCTCGGAACTTCTCCGCCGCCTGTATAGAATACAGAAAGGCATTCGACTCGGTGCCCCATACATGGCTAAAGAGGGTTCTCAAGCTGTACAAGATTGACTGTACAGTTAGAGGCGAGTTGGTAACAGCTGTTTTTAATTGTTATTAGGAAGACGCTGCTGCTTCTTATAGGTCTTATTTTACTCTATCGCCTCTTACGACACCCAATGGGACGAGATGAGGTAGTGGATATGCTTATATTCTTCTTCTACAACATGATTAAGTGATTGTGATATTATATAAAAAATAATATTTTGCAATTACAAACTTACATTTGTAATTTAGGCATCGATCGTGATGTAGACCAATATATGAAGGAACATTGATGTTCTTGGCAAGGTTAAGTTTGTCTTCGTTCGTGTTTAATCTTGTTCTTCATAAGTGACAGATTTTCTGGATTGATGGATTGAAAAAGCAAAATAAATTTTTGGAAAAACCCACGACGTTGGTAAAAGTTTTGATTGATAAAGGATCTTATATTTTTTTTAAAAGAAAGATATACATAATATCCCACAACAGCTACCAAATGGAAAGTAAAACAAATTTTGTAAGCTTATTCTTAGTTCGAACCTTCTTGCGATGCAAATTATATTTTTTTTTATTTCATTTAAAATAAAAATGAACAACAAACGTAACTGCCTTATTTATTGCAAGAAACCTGTAACATTCTTTATTCACAATTGTAGGTAAGGGTTCTTTTTATAGAAGTAGCAATTATATTTGCGTGCCGAAGCTTTTTAGAGCAAGGGCATTTTGTAGATTTACTTCAACATTTTCTTTGTAAATGACCACCATTAAAACAATGTTAAGTAATGACGGGAGTGAGGTTCCTACGTTTATACCAAATGATATTATTACACCAGTTTTACCTTCTACTATAAATAAAATTTAACTCCAAATTAGATACAAAGAATATTTGATTTCACAAAATATAAGTGTGGAGGGTTCGTTTCTTTTTCTTCATAAAGGAATTAAGCCTTTTATAAAGTCAACTGCTGCAAAAGTATTTTTCATAGTTGTGTTATCTTCATAGTTGTGAACTCCTAGATCGTTACCGCTACCGTTACATTATATTATTTCATTATTAATATTTTTTATTTTATTGAATAAGAGTGACAAATGAACATACAGTCCACCTGATGGTAAGTGATGCTATGACCCATAGTCATCTACATTTATCCTGGATTGAGAATCGAAACGCAGAAGTGACGTCTCCCCTGAGAACTAAGATGGAATACCTCTTTTCCAGTAAAAGGGGTCTTCAGGTCACTGTATTTAAGTTCACTGCTGAACATAGGCCTCACTCATGGATTGCCTCACAGGCAGACCTTTGCCATAGTTGCCACGTTGGGCAGGGAGTTGGCAACACAGTTTTTTATTTTAGTAGTTGCTCAAACAAAATTTTGTAAATGTTTTATTTTACAATTTTACCAAAATCAAATGAAATCCAAAGTTCATATTTTCTCAATATATTTATAAGATGTGAACCGAAAATTATAGAAAATAAAATTCTAGAAATTATCATAATCGACGGGTTATTAAAATTAATTTAACTGAAAATCAGAACAAAATAATATCGTTTGTATTTGACGTTTGATTAACAACGAAATCAAATGGAATCGAAATCTTGAGTTAGCATTAGTTTAATTAACTTCTGGATTTCAATGTCTGAGTATGACATGAACAATATTAAGCCCCCCTTAAAATTTAATAGTCCTCCTAGTTAAGCCTCCCTTTAAATTTAATAGTCCAAATTAAGTATATTTGAAGAAAGATTTATTTTTACTTTTCATTAATTTTGTATTTCTATTACTTATATTCCTTGATTCCCGAAATTTTCAGTGCTGCCCTCGATCGATATTAATAGGCGTAACATTCAACACATTTGTCGTTCATCATGCGTACATCTAAAGGTTGGAATAATTTTGCCAGCATGTGTCTTTCCATCCGACCACAATGTAGACATTTTTAAGGCAAGCGTAAATAGGATTTTGTTAAGCATAGTGCGCTTTACTATCTTTTGTTGTATCACCATTTACCAACAGGTCGAACAGAAATGAATTTCAGGCTTAGAATGGATAAAACCACTACCCAACACTTAAAACTACATTCTGAAATTTACTCACGAGACCTCAAGTAAGCCCTATATTTATTTGTCATCTTTATCAACACCATTACAGCCAATCCTTAGTTTACTCCTTAATATAGACCTAAAATTTGCCACCAATAACACTCAAAATTTTTGTATGATGGCCGAGATTAATTCTCGAGCTTAAACACAAAATTGCCAATTTGAAGACCATGTGAAGGTCGAGTAAAATTGAGATTGTTTTAAGTATCTTAAATTTGAAGTTGTGAAATTTGAGTGTAAGCTTGAAATTATTTTTTACACCTGGAACGAACAATTTTTGAGTCCAAATACCCTTAACAAGGGGTAAAATACCCTCATGTGATGACGCGTACGCCCATCTATCATTTAATAATTACACCCTTGAAAGCAATCTCAGAGAGAGGTCCATGTTTAGAAGGGAAATATTACTACGACTAAGTGATTTATAATTTGCAAGTCCAAACTTTCGTAACTTTACGGCCGTCATATATTACTAAGATTTGTGAGATGATGTGAGATTAGAGGATTTAAGATTTAATTTTGAATTATATTATACTTATTAAACAAATAATACATATTCTTTGGACATTGAAATTTCATTGTAATTTTTACTAGATTAAAAATAATTATCACTCTTCAAGGATGCCATTATAATTATTATCTTGCCTTGCTAAAATTATGTGGTTATATGTAAAGTTTTTAATTATATTTCATTCCATCTCTACCTTATAAAATAATGAAGTATATCCCAAACTTCATTCAAAATATTATAAACAATGTTGAGAACCTCGCCGTAATTGCAACACGGATTAAACCCCGCTGGCACCAATTTAAATATACATTATAATCTTATTGTGCTTAGCAATAGTTGAAAACATCGTGAAGAAACCTGTGTAAATTTTGCAATATATACTTAATTTGTACCATTTTTGAAACGTTTTTCTTTAAACCGCTGTAGATTTATAATACTGATAAGAGAAGTACTGTTTACGGTTAGTGAAGCATTTAGAAAATTCAATTTACTAATGGATTTAATCCAGTCGTGTCTAAAATACGGTGAAAAACGTTACCGTCCCTGACAAAGCTTTTGTACACAGCTCTAAAACATGACAGCATGTTTAAGTATTTTAGTGTATATTTCTTTCTACAAAAAAAAAATAAAAAAAAAAATTTGAAAAAACCCACGACGGAGGTAAAAGTTGTAATCGGTAAAGGATCTAATATTTGAAAAAAAGTATACAAAATAGGCGTTTTAAAGGGGTTGATTTATCGCGAGGTCTGTCATAATAAACGACTAACTATGACTTTTCTTAGTCCTTATCATATTTACGCTACAACCCTTGGAAGATGATTGAATTAGTTACCTTAGATTCCATTACATAGTTACATACAGGTCGACCTAATAAAAGCGTGTTAAAAAATAAAAAATACAAAAATAAAAAAATCTTTTTGAAAATAGAAATTTTGTTTTTTATGATACCATTTATGATCAGTTTTTCGAATGAAACATAACCTAGATTTAGATGTAAATAAAAAAAAATTGTTTCTTAGATATGTATCACAAAATATTTATTTTATGTCTGAAATGATTAACAAAATTATTAACTATTTGAAATAGGCTTTACCCTTTAGCCTTTAAACCACTCTTCATATATCTGCAATATTCATTAAAAAGTAATTTTGAAGGGTCACTGATTCCGCTGACCACTTAGAGAAGCCATTTATACCTTTTTGGAGATACAAACGACCCTTATTTTATTTTGAAGCTCTATGACGACTTTAAGTATTGATAAAATAAATAATATACTATTCATTTCAATTATATTTTATAATTAAGTATTGTGAAATTTAATTTAAATGGGCAATTTTAAGATGTTATTTTTATTAAATTATAATAAAATTTAATATGATATATTTTAACTGATAATGATTTATCCTTACGCAATATAAATTTAAAAGTTGGCAGATCTTTGTTTGTGTCTAGAAGCTCGTTGGTTATATTTCTGCAGCGAGCAGCAGTGCATTTTGTGTTTTGTTTCGAATGAAGAAGTAAGGAGCAGCTGTGATTGTCTTTGTTTGAAGTTGTTTGCAGTTACCCACGAGCTGTAGAGCCCCTTTATCTGTTATGTTATTTGCTTCTCGTTGCTTAAAACAATAACATCATCACCATTGCATGGTACTATTTACTCAGACCATTAGAGCTATTACTTACGACGTAGACAGGTTTTGAATTGAAATATACTTTTTATATTTCTTATTATTTTCTGCTTAACTATGCTTGACACATAATAGTTAGTTATGGTGACAGATGCATAAAACAGACTACCAAAAGAGGTTAGCAACAAAATTAATGTGCTGTAGTAAAATAAAATTATGTTAAAACATTTAAGAACTATTATACAATTTTTTATGATATGAATAGCGACTCTCTATTTGTGAATAAGCATTTTAAGGTGCTATTAGTAAGATAAGGTTAATGATGTGTTTTTAAGCCTTTTTGTGCGTAATAATGTATGTGTAATATAATATATATTCAACTGCTAATTTATGATTTTCGAAGGTAGTTAATAATATTGCAAATAATAAGGGATAAGGTTACATTAATTTAGGTCACTTAGAAACAATATTATTTGTTAATTATGCACACATGTATAACTTCCGTACTTCTGCTTATACTTCATTTTTATAATAAGCATATAACTATATAATGTATATTCCTTTACAATAACATTTTTATTGGAACGAATTTAATTGGGCTTATTTCGTACATTAACTTTCCCTTACATCTCATTTTGCACTCATCTTGTAAACTGTAGACACACCACAATTTCTTTGGTCCTTTCTAGATAAGGTAAGATCAAACCTGTGGAATCTATCGACATTTGGGAAATTCAGGTACCTATACAGGACCTTACGTTGACGTCACTTTGGTTCTTTGTGAATTTTGTGCAAATGCGATCGATTGACTGGCTTTCCAGAAGCGGGTTTCATTAGTACTATTGAGAAGGCGCAGAAAAGGTCGTACTAGGTTCGCAAAGACATTAGATTGGCCCGGACCATTAGACAAAGCTACTACTTCAGCTATCACAGACTGTTCTCGTAGACAGTCGAGAAAGACTGTGTTTGTATACATAATAAAAGTTAACATTGATAGTACATTTTCATTCTCGGAGAGTCACACAGTGAACATTTAAAACATGGAAAGTCTACTTCAGCGCCAGCAAGACATTGTTGAAGCAATCGAGAAGATAAAAAGAAACTTTATCAAGGATTCTGCAAGCCGGAAGCCCTGTAAGTACTTGAGTGATCCTTATTTTATGGAGAAACAATACCAACAATCAAGGACATACTTTGATTCTGTGCATATCTCGTCGACAGTCGAAAAAACCTGTGTTTGTATACATAATAAAAGTGAGCTTTGAAAGTCCTTTTTTTGTCCTTGGAGAAAGTAAGTAAAGTAAAGTTACAGCCTATATACGTCCCACTGCTGGGCACAGGCCTCCCCTCATTTCTGAGAGGGTTTTAAGGCAAGGAAGTGTCCGCCGCGCTGCACGTTTTGAAAGTCGACTCCATGTTTCGAGAGTCGACTTCGAATCCCTTGATAAGTTATGGGCTGAGTTCCAAGTTAACAACCACAAGCTATTCAACTATGAGAATGACGCCGATCTTTATTTTACGGAAAAACAATACCAACAAGCAAGGACATACTTTAATTCTGTGCGTATCAAGATATCATCTTTTCCTCTTGCTAGTGAATTTTCTCCACCCCTAACACGAGAAGTGATGCTTAAGATTATTCCAAAAGAGTAAGCTCTAATTAAGATTTAACCTAAACTACAGCGGAGACTCACAGTACCATTAACGGCATCTATGATGATGACCTCGCATTTTATAGCTTTCCACTGACCCACCTTTAGTAGCTTGCAAGTTGACGAGATACGTGACAAGTGGGAGCTAGAAGATGAGTTACGCAACATCCAGACACGCTGGAATGCAATAAAAGCTATGCATCTAAAAATCGAGCATATTCTTCAAGATTCAAATATACAGTACGACAATGAATTTTATGCTTACGAGGACTTATACAAGAGCATCAAGAGGGCTTTGAATCTCAAACTTGTATCTGCAGCAGTGAAAATCACAAATCGACATACATTCACAGGCATTACACATAATGGCCTATATTCTACGATCTTTACGTAGAGAGTATCCATAACAATAACCTGCTCACAAAAAGACAGAAAATGCAGCACCTGAAAGGTAAGTTACGAAGAGATTCTGAGCGACTTATTCAGCATCTAAACATCTCATCAGACAACTATGTCACAGCATGGGAACAGTTAGCACATAGATATAACAACCCACTACTCTTGTTTACTAAGCAGATTAAGATTTTCCTTAATCAACCAGTCGCGCACAAACAGTCGGCATACGTGATTAGACGTCTGTATGGCACATCTATGGAATTTAACCATGCAATACAAAACCTAGGCAACAATACAAGAACCTGAAATCCACTGATAGTTCACCTCATAGCAAAGAAGCTACTACAACAGCTACTATAAAGAAGCACGAAAGTCGCCAAGAGACATATAATCGCGTTCTGAACTTATAGTCTTTTTAGAGAGCAAGTTCAACGCTCCAATGCGCAAATGGGTAAAAGAGAGGTCTCAAAATCATCCAACAAAAATAACCAAAAGAAGATGGTTAACAGCAAGCCATACAATCAAGCAAGTTGGTGGTAATCGCTAAGGAAAATTTCCGAACAGAGCATTTCAAGCTGTTGGGACATGCTTGTCTAACTGTCCTATTTGCAACAAGAGTCATTACCTATACAAATTAATAAATTTATCAAACACAATTTACACTGGACGAGCGGTTAATGAATGCCAAGAAAATAAAATATTGTCACAACTGTCTGTACCCACACATTGACAATCCATGTACATCGACAAAAAGATGCAAAGTTTGTCTACAGATATACAGCAGAATTATTCTGCTGTTTCACGCACGCACCCCAATCCAACCTACCCATTCGTGCTGCGACTCCATCACGTGAAAAAACGTGAAGCTGAATGATGGTAAAAGTAAGAAGGTAAATATGGTAACCACAGCCGGAGGACCCAAAGAAAACCAAAATTATTTCAATAAATTTAATAAAAGTTTATTTTACAACTAAACTTAAGTCTAAGCCTGATCGATGCTAGATACAGAATGATCGATTTGATTCTGTATAATTAAAAGTGTTGCAATCCAGTAAACGCGCATTGACGTCAATCGGGGTGCAGAGTTAGCAGTGATGATCACGTTGTGTGGTCACCGATGCTACTTCACGTGTGGGCAGCATCAGCAGGTGCTGTATCGAGGTCATCGCGTATTGCAAATTATTAGGAAGTGCTTGATATAACACCTCGTCTTTCAGATCATCACTTATTTTTGAAGACTTATCTGAAAAAATAGTGCTGGATGCTTTTTTTATAGTACAAGGGTGACAAAGGAGCACGCAGTCCACCTGATGGTAAGTGGTTGCTGTGGCCCATATATGCTCGATTACAAAACAAAATGCAGATGCGTTGTCACCCGTGAGGACTAAGATGGAATGCGTCAATTTTAGTAAAATGGGTCTCTGGTTCTCTACACTCACCATACGAAACACAGCAGCGTTGAGCTGCTATTTCACGCTGGTATTCTGTGAGAGCGTGGTCCTTCCCCGGTCGAGCCGACCCATTCGTGCTACAACTATACTACTAATATAGCTGCAGCATGGCTCTACCACGTTAAAAACACTGCTTATATGCTGCTTAGCCTTTCCAGATGTCTCGGGTACTGCATAGGTCTTATCTTTGGGAGGTAATCTTTCAGAACTGCATTGAAGCATTCCGGGTCATCTATTAATAAGCAGTATAGTGAGTATATGTAAAGTGGAATTATAGTGTGATATATTGTGTAGTCCGGCGATGCTTGCTTTATTTCCGAAGTAGTCTGCGATAATACGCAGTGCGTAGCGTGATGCATTCTTCTTAGGTCAATGGAGTTAAGATGAATCTGAGGTGTTTGTTCTTTGGTTTCAATTGTCAGCTTCATTATCTTTAACGGCGGCCCTTCGACGACCTCATTAGTTTTGATGATTGTAAGGTCGGGTGAGTCCAAGGGGCAGCTCAAAAGAACAGCTGCTAAGTAGGTGCCGTTGAGGATGTTGTAATTTTCTTGGCAAAGAATGCCACATATGTAGTGTATCCTTGTGGTTTTAGGGAAAGACAGGATGTAGTGTTTCTCGTCAAGTTTTTCCATAGCTGATCTTGATAGGACTATTATAGCAATGTCGCAGGTCTTATCGATGGCTTGGTTTATTAAAAAATTCTGGATACAGTCTGGAACTCGGCGTAGCTGATGGTCCATTATCTCTCCACAGAGTTACCAGTCTTAATACTTCGGACATTGAGCCTCTATGTACACATAGCCTTTTATGTTGGTTGCCATTAAAGGATAAGGAGGGACGAGGGCCTGCTTAAACTTATTGGGGACCATGAATAATTTATAGAGATCGCAACTCTCCTTTGTAAATAGACGTAGTGTTCTGATGGGCTATCTTGACATTAATCGTAATTTGGCAACTCGTTAATTGCGTAATTTGTCGGTTCTGGGTTGTAATAGATTAGATCTCTAGATTAGCCACAAAATAAAATTCATTTGGTTCATTATACGCGTATTCGGGATAGTGATAGCAATAACTATCTCCATAGTTCACAAATTCGTTCATGTTCATCTACCTAGACTTAAAATAGTTAGATGGTGGCGGATTTGCGAATTTTCGCCAATCGTGACCGGACATTTGGCCACATGTAGGCCTTTCTATTGTAATGTAGTGGCTTACACCACTCATAGGCTTATGACCCGAATTATATGAATCGTTCCTGGTTGGAATTGAAATCTATTGTGTTGTAGATTATAGTTAGGTGGTTGCGCGCGGAATATCTGCTGCGTCCTTGTCGGCATACCTACGGGCCTTTATGGTAAGGGAGAGCTATTAAAATTATTAGGCCGCCATTTTTGTTGAGAGAATTTAAAATTTGACATAGGCATTGTTTATATGGGGAAATTGAATATTTTATACGAGAGCAAATGGCATCGGATCCGTGGGCAAAGGTTTAGGTACCTGTGGTACCTGTGATTTCTTGTCCGCAGCAGATTCACTGCGATATTGCAGATACATCACAACTCTTAACTCTTCTTGCACAAATTCAAGGGCCTTTTCAACACAATCAGGATGCATGCATCGTATGCGAGAGCCAAGAGGCTCTTTTAATTCACGAACAAATGCCCATGCTGTAAGCTTTCTTTAAAGGTCACGCTTAGCTTTAATAGTCGTATCGACAGTTTCGTGTAAGGTGACATATGTCATGATAGTGCCGAATATTTTTACACATCGGTCATAAATTCTTGGGGTGAACTATTCCCCTGCGTAGCTATCATGAGACCATTATAAACGGCGGTATCATCTCACTGGTCAGAAAAATTATTAATCAAAGCTGTTTTAATGCTATTCCGATCTTCAGCTATACCGTTTGAATTAATTACTCGCGCGGCGGGTTCAATTATTTTATAAGAGACCATTATTTAATAGACATAGTTTAGCTAATGCATTACCTTCGTTTTGATTTATATATTCCTCTAAGATCTGATCACACAAATTTATAAAGCGAGACAAAATGTGCGAGTTACCATTGAATTCGGGTACCAGGAGTAAGGCCTTAAAAATTACGTCGACGTGAGTCATTATTGCAGATCCTGGGTCACGTGATTCCTCAGAATCGCTCGAAAATTGATTTAAATCTACACTTATATTCCTATTTGTATCTAAATTAAGTCCTATTATATGCAGGCTCTCTAGGGGTGGATTGCCTAGGATGAAAAATCTTGGCAGTAAAACAAAAGGTAAATTATAAGTAAAAGAAACGATTTCAGTGTACTGACATGAACTGTATTCTGGTTCGTCCGGGATCGATATCTTGATTTCTCCTCCAGCCGGGCTCCAGGTTCTTGTTCAGGATACTCGAAGACGCGCGATCGGTCGCAATGGTAGCGATTTTTTTACGACACGGGATTTCGATGTAAGAAAACCCTATCAAAACTATCTCAAGAAGCATTGAGAATCCTGCCAACTGCGCACGTTTGAAACAAAAATAACTGGCTTGCTTTCTGTGTGTGAGAAAGAGAGAGAGAGAGAGAGAAAGAGAAAGAGAGAGACACGCGCACGCTGCACAGCTTGCAACTATAGCAAAAAGTGTCGTTACAACTTTTGGTCTTAATTTTTTCCGTCTAGCCCCCTTTCGCAACGCGCGATAAGGAACTTCGTTCCAATTATTTTAATAGTTTAATAAAAATTTATTTTACAATTAAACTTTAGTCTAAGCCTGATCGAATCTAGATACAGAATGATCGATTTGATTCTATATAATAAAAATGTTGCAATCCGGTAAACGCCCATTGACGTCAATCGGGGTGCAGAGTTAGCAGCGGTGATCACGGTGCATCCTGGTGGCGACACTTTTGGGCAGCGTCAGCAAGTGCTGTATTGAGGTAATCGCGTACTGCAAATTATTAGAAAGTGCTTGATGTAACAAGGTTCTTTCTGTAAAGTTTATTTTGTGGTTCTTCCCCGCTGCAGCCACAATAGAGCTGGGATTATATTTTCTAATTTGTTTTTTATCTGGTATAGTTTGAGGTCCCAGAATAATACCTTTACGAGTGCTATTACAATTTTACATATATATATATATATATATATATATATATATATATATATATATATATATATATATATATATATATATATATATATATTATAAAGTACGTTATTTTCTGATGGTAGGGGAGGTAGATGAAGGAGGTACCGTCCCTGACCGAGTAACCGTCTTTACGTGGAGATAATATTTGGGCACGGGTGGTAGTGCTCGAGGACCCGCTAGGTTGTCAGCCGGATCACAGCAGAGGGGCTGGTTAAGAACGGCTGATTAGGTGGTGTGGCAACTTTCGTCAGCATTTTATCACATTTCAGGTGAAAGCCTGGAGCAGAATATCAGTGGTAGAAAACTTCCGGTACAAAAACCCCAAGTCGGGGTTGACACGTGGCTTAATTTAGAAGTGATTGCACAATGTGCGAATTCTGTAATTCCATAGTATAGAAGATAAAGGAATGACTTGGTAATCTGGCAATCTTTTACTATAGAATGGATATTTTTAAACCGCGACTACACAGTATGATTATACATTGATATAGTTAATAACCAGTAATGATGAACTTAACATCTTATTTAAATTTCGTAACGTAAGTTTAATGGTCCTTTCTCTTTGTCTTATAGTGCACTTCAATTAGAAATTTACACCACATTGCGTTAAAACCTAAGTTTACTATAATACACTTAGTTAAAAACGTGCTTCCGTGTGCAACGTGCGCCAAAATGTGTACTCTATTTTCGAAGACGTATTTCTAACACCTTTCGAAAAAATAGTCCTTTAAAGTATGCAGACCCGTTATGAAGAGACCAGACTTGGGCAAAGCTATTTAGGTGTGAGTCAAACTAAGACGCAGAGCTCGCCGTTAAGTTAAGCGACCCTTCAAAAAACAATGCAGAGACGCAATGCTGCAAAACGCAACAAGCATCATTACAACTTGCGTAGGGCTTACACTATCGCTAGGATTCCCATACGATCCCAGCAGACATCACCACATATATATCTCCGTCGACCAGAACCAAAAGATGCACAACGGCAGTTGTCACCACAAGATGCAATACCGCAAGTAGAATTAAGCATCAATGCAACTCCGCCCCCTCACACACAACACTCACGTGATACGTATCGAATTTGGCAACAAAATTGGCACTGTTGTTATATTTCAAATAGCATTTAATCATAGTAGCTCGCTACTAAGACGTCAGTAACGAAAAACCTAGGTACCATAGTGCTATTGCACTAAGACAAAAGCTTGAGTATGATTGATACACTTGACGATATGATAAGATAAGACGCCACCCACACTCGGTAGGGATGTCCACGACCAAGCCGTATAGCTACAACAAACCCGCTTACCACCGCCACTAAGATAAAATACCTAGGACATTTCGGATGTTGAGACCAAATTTACCTCGGTCTGCCGCTATTATATTAAGCAGTCTACACACCGCTATAATAATCCTTTTTAAGTCCAATTTCTATCAATATATAGACCTTACTGTCGTAAGGACCTAATATCCTCTCTGTCCTGTCTAAACCAACTAAAGTCCAAACTGTCCAAAACCTTCTAAAGGCCGCTATTAAAAGAGTACGCTTCTGTCCACAACCTTTAGAAGGTTACAATTTACTTATAAACTTCAGACACGAAACAGCCGTGGTAAATGTATCTGTATCTCCCTCTAACTCATACAATATTGTTGTAATATTATTAACCTACTCATCTCGGTATGCAATTTAATAAAAGTCGTTAGTTGGTTTCTAACAGACATGATTTATTCAAGTCATTTATACATAGACTATAGACAAAGTTTCACCTCAATATCTCATAGATGGCGCTACTTGTATTAATTAACATTATATTTGATAATATTCTAACACCCCCACTTAATCAAAGTAACAACACTTTCAAAGTATTACATACAGTGGAGAGTTAAAGCTACAAAAAAATTGCCTTTTAAACTCAATATACAATAAAAAATACAGTATACAGTTCGGCCTTGGCTATTCTAAATTAACAATTCCAAAATCTTTCATGAACTTATAATGTTTAACAGCTGGCAGACCTTTGGTTAGCAAGTCAGCAGGCATGTTAGCTGTTGACAAATATCTAGCTTCAATTATATCATTTCTTAAAACTTCTCTAATGAAATGATACCTGATATCAATACGTTTGGACCGTTTATGTGACTGATCATTATTTGCTAACTTTAATGCACTCTGACTGTCATTTTACATAACAATTTTGCTATAAGAACCAATTATTTCAAACTCTAACTTCTGTAAATATATTGTTTCTCGACATGATTCCGACAAAGCCATATATTCTGCTTCACAACTACTAAGGGCAACAGTTCTTTGTTTCTTGCTCTTCCAAGAAATTACAGCACCTGATTTAGTGAAACAGAAACCAGTATATGAGCGTCTGTCAGTGGCATCACTAGCCCAATCAGCATCCACAAAACTTACAAGCTCTGCACTTTCTTTGGAATATTTTAAACAATAGGTCTTAGTCTGTGACAAATATTTCCGAATTCTTTTTGCATAATTCCAGTGTACGTAAGAATAACAGATGTTAAATTGGCTTAAAAACTGACTGAATAGGAAATATCAGGACGAGTTAGGACAGCTAAATACATTAAACTTCCTATTAATTTTTGATAAGGTAGCTTGTATCTAATGTATGTGATACATTAGACTTATCAACATTCAAGTTACATACGAGTACTATAGGAGTTTCTACTGCATGACATTCAGACATATCAAATTTTTAAGTAACTGATTAGTATACTGTTCTTGATCTAAAGTAATTACATTGGTGCTTTTGCTAATGTTAACTCATATGCCCAAATAATTTCTCACTTGACCTAAATTCTTTATTTTAAATTTTGGACTCAAAATCTCTATTAAATTATCAGATTCAGACTTACAATTTGAATATACTAGAAAATCATCGACATACAGTCCAACTATAGTTTTCTTATCATCACTATGATTTTTAACAAATACACAGAATTCTAATTTACATTTTCTAAATCCTGATTTACATAGTATCTCCTCAACCCTTTTATACCATGCTAGAGATGATTGTTTAATCCACAAACAGCTTTTCTTAACTTTACCATGCTAGAGATGATTGTTTAATCCACAAACAGCTTTTTTTAACTTTAAAACTTTATTTAAATTATTTATGGGAAAACCTTCAGGTAAATGCATAAATATGCTTTCTTGTAGATGACCATTAAGGAAAGCTGTTTTCACATCTAGATGAGTGATATCCTAACTGGACACTTATGGCAAACAACAAACGCAGGGTTGAATATCTAATCACTGCACTGAAGGTTTCTTGGTAATCAATACCAGCCTTCTGGGTATTGATTACCAAGAAATTAAAATAAAAATTAAAATAAATTAAATTACCCTTGGCTACAAGCCGCGCACGATATGTCACTTTATTGTCTGAGTCAAACTTTTTTAAACACCCACTTACACTGCACTACACTCGCGTTGCTGGGAGTATCGACAACTTCTTATGCTTGACTCACTTGGAATGACTGCAGCTCCTCTGCCATGGCCTGTGATGACATCAGTCGCTCTGGCCCACTGATAGCCTCTGCATATGTCAGTTCATCTTCTCCTGTAGCTGTAGCACACATGTTGACGATACCGTATCTATCTGGTTTTCTCCTCTGACGCTTCTCTATTACTTCTGGAACTGGTGTAGTAGAATCTGCATGTGGTATATCTGAAGCTTCTTCTGTACTCTGGGGAGGTGAACTAGTCTGTTCAGTGTTCAGGTTTTATCCACAAGCTTCTGACTCTAAACTTTCTTCTTCAATATCCAAGTAATCAGATTCGGAAGAGCTTGACTTGTTCAGGGGTTTAATTTTCAACACAGATTCCTCTACCAACTCCCCCACTGAATCTGTGATTTCTAGAGAAACAGTTACAGTCTCTAGACGCTTGGGTTTTTCTTGTATTATAACATCCCTACTTGTGGTGACTTTGTTCTTTACTGGGTCATATATTCGGTAACCTTTGACATTATCACTATAACCAACAAGTATATGTTTTCTTGATTTCCTGTCCCATTTAGCTCTTTTTTCTTTTGGTGTGTGCACCATCACTGCACTCCCATATACACGTAAATGTTGTAAATCTGGTTTCCTACCAAAACACATCTCATACGGAGTCTTTTCAATACATGAAGCTGTAGACCTGTTTTGAGATATAGTATTTGCAGCTTCTGCCCAAATTTTTTTATCTAAATCTGCTTCAAAAAGTTGGCATCTAGCTCTCTCCACAATGGTGCAATTGCTTCTTTTGCTGAGTCCATTCCGCTCTGGTGTGTAAGCATTTGATTTTTGATGAATTACCCCTTCATGTTTCAAAAAAATCTCTAAAATCATTGCTGCAATACTCACATCCGTCTGTCCGCAATATTTTTATTTTTCTGTTTTGAAAGTTCTCCACCTTTGACTTGAACTCTTTAAAACAAGTCAGTGTTTCACTTTTACACTTTAAGAAGTATATGAAGGTCATTCTGGTGAAGTCATCAATAAATAGCAAAAAATATCTTGAACCACCAATGGATTTGCACTCCATCGGTCCACAGATGTCCCGTCGTAAATGGTAATCTTGATTGTTTGCCTTTACAGCAAATTTGACACCTAGACTTACTTGTCACAACTTTGTCTGAGTAATCCATTCCATTGACTAAACCTTGCTTCGTCTTGTTCATATCTGTGCTGTTTAAGTGTCCAAGCTTTCTATGCCATGTTTGTCCATCTACTGTTGATGATGATAACAAACAAGTCTCATTTTGAATTATTAACTTGTATACATTATTTACAAGTTCAGCTTCCGCAACTAAATTGCCTAATTTATTTTTTATGAGGCATGCCAATGTAATGCCAGTGAAGCCGCTAGACGGTATCGCGAGAGATACCCTAATGCTGATCGCTATCCAGATCACAGAGTTTTTACCAATGTCTACTCTTCTCTGATGGCCGACTGCCAAACCAAATGCATGGTGAAGGTATAATTTCATTACCTTACGAGAAAGTAGTCCTTCAAGCAGTTGATGAGGACCCAAATTGTTCGGTGTGCCCAAAAGTATAGCTCATGTACAGCGAGTACAAACGTTATTACCTCGGGATTATGAACCTCGGGTTGCGTTTTGCCAAACCATGATTCAAAAACACCGAAAAGACCCACAATTCTTAGAAATTTTTTGTGGTCTGATGAATCAACCTTTAAAAAAGACGGCTACATGAACCTTCACAATCTACACGAATGGCACGTCGAAAATCCACGATTGATGAGACAAGATAGATCACAGTACCGTTTCAAAATAAACATGTGGACTGTAATTTTAAACGGAAAAGTCATAGGGCCTTTTGAGTTTCCAGAAGTTTTAAATGCTGAAATTTATTTAGTTTTATTACAAAATCATTTACCAAATTTGCTGGAGGACGTGCCGCTTATTATTTTCAGAGATATGTGGTTCCAACAAGATTCTTGTCCAGCGCATTATAGCCGCTTAGTTCGAGAACACCTTAATATTATTTTATTATATATATATATATATATATATATATATATATATATATATATATATATATATATATATATATATATATATATATATAATTATTCCTAGAATGTCCGGACAGATGGATAGGGCGGGCTGGTCCGATCCCGTGGCCCGCCCGCTCACCCGTTTAAAATCCTCTAGATTTTTTTTTACTGGGGAGCAGTGAAGGAAAAAGTATATTCAAAGCCGATTGAAAATGTAGAAGAGCTTAGACATAGAATAGCGGAAGCAGTTGAATTTTGTAATAATGGAAGATTCGCCCGCCTGATTTCACGATCTTTTTTAAGAAGATGTCGGGCTTGTATTTGCTGCTCAAGGACGGCAATTTGAACACCTTTTGTAAAATAAGTAATAAATTTTATCATAAAAACGAAACTGACTGTCTTAATTTTATAACCATTATTTTATTACTTTAGTTTGTATTTGCGTCTGTGTCTCATAAGCGTCACTATCTGTCTCGCTCACACTTTATAGAATGTCTCTCTCTATCTCATTTACACCACGCTGTGGTCATTAGGAACGCTTTGGTTGTACGTAATGACGTTGATTACTTTTCTTTCGTTTTGTTGCTATTCAGGATGATGTAAGAGAAAAAAAATTGGCAAAAAGTAAATATTTGTAGCAACAGGAATGAAAAAAACTGTCTCATGATGTATATTTTATCGAAAAAATAAAAAATTACTATAATTTCTGAAATACATGACTTAGATTTTTTATATTTTTCTGGTAACTAGTATGGCCTCGCCTATCAGAAGGTTTCGGCTTGACGTCGACTTCTGGGACACCTGTATGTAAGTGAATTATTTTTAAACCTACAGTAGAAACCACACACGGTTTAAATGCTGTGGTCTAGTAACTATAAGCTAATATCAAATGTATAAACTATTATTATATAAACTATATATTATACTGTATTCAAGGCCGCATGTAAGTGTCTCCGCCAACTCCTTTATAAAATCAATCGTTACATTGTTCATGTAATGATCAATGTCAAACAGTACAAGAACACGCATCAGCAATACAAGAACACACTCAATAACTTGACCAATTTCCCAGTTATAATATAAGACTTTTAAATGTTGACAATATTAAACCTCTACTATAATATTTAATCCTCGAAATGAATGTATTTTAAACTTTCTGCTCATTAATGTATTTTAATTTTTCAAAATATTACATTTATGATATTTTAAATGATTATATATAATATATAATTTTATTATTATTTACAATGAATAATAATACGCCGTCACATAATGAAACAAGTGTTTTTGGAAAAGTGAAAAGTATGCACCGTTATATGAAGCAACATTATACATAATTCAATTATAATTTCAATAAAAAAATAATTGTGTACTGGTCATACGGTAATAGCAAAGATGGGTGCGGTACGACGTAAGCAGAAGGCCGTGCGTTGAATTATTTAAGTATCTCGAGTAATATGTGTTCGCATTATTATACCTTTGCTTTATTTGTACATCGAAATAAAAATTGAACAATTAGAGAAATAATATTGTAAATCACTAATCAATTAGTTAAAATAAGTAAATAAAAATTTTGGTTATAGCAATAATTATCCAATATAATGTACATTACTAATAAATTTCTTATAAGTTAAGCTAAAATACAGTCATCTAGACACTCCTGGCATTGCTCTCTATCATATTATAATAAAACTTTCATAATCGGTTTAGTCGAAGAGACAGACAGTCAGGCAAACAAACAGATAGACAAAAAATGTACAAATGGCTGTTCATGTCTTAATTGCAAAGTTCAAATAACCCCGTTATTACGTAGTTATCTCGATATTACAGACAGACAGTGCAGTTTTGTTTATATACTATTACAATTTCACTAGTTATTTTTTTAAATTTCCGATACAGCTATCAAGTTATTTAATAAATAGTTCTTGAACCAAGTTTCTTAATAAAATAACACAACTTATAAATAGATAAGTGCATCGCAAATCCAAGTAGATCAATTAACACTCCGCAAAAGTATCTGCAGTAGTTTAGTCACAAATCCATACAGTCCACCTGATGCTAAGTCAATGCTTTGACCCACATACATCTATATTTCTATAGGTCTAGATAAGATCAAATTCAGGTAGAGTGGCCCTTACGTTAACGTCATTTTGTGTTCTTTGTGGATTTTGTGCGACTGCGATCGATTGTCTGGCTTCCCAGGCCACACTTTTTAAAACACATCATTAACCTCATCTTACTACATAATATGTCACCTCAGTACTCCGTACTATGTGTGTTGGAAAGCACTCGAAACGACGGGTTTTATAAAATTAAATAAAAATTAAGCAAATTAAATGCAGAACCTTCAAGAAAAGAGCTTACTCCTTTTTAAAAGGCCGGCAACGCATCTGCAATTCCCCTGGTGTTGCAGTTGTTCATGGTCGGCGGTAATCACTTACCATCAGGTGAGCCGTATGCTCGTTTGTCCCTTCTCCTGTAAAAAAAGCTCGCCAACACGCATTGGGGCAGCGTGACGTACAATTCCTTGGCTTAAAACCCTTTCAGAAACGAGGGGAGGCCTGTGTCCAGCAGTGGGACGTATATAGTCTGTAACTTATAGATGTTTGTTCCTGTGAAATTTATATATGTAAACTGCCCTCAAAATACAGGAGAAAATCCTAGATTGGCCGAAATGTTCAAAAAGAGACAGGCAACGCTATGTTGATCCTTAATTTGTTAATAGTACTTTTATTTAGAAAATTATTACAAACACTATCTTGTTTTTCATTATATTAAATTATTGTGATTGCTTTGTTTCTAGATGACCTATATTTCCTCTACCTCCTATGTCTAAGGTAGTTTAATATATTTTAAATGGTCTCCTGTTTGCCTATATTACTCCTTTCTAAGTTGTTTATAAATTGACAAGAACAAGGGAAATTTTATATATTTCGATTTTAAGCTATATTCAAAATTTCAAGTTCTACCTTATCAGAAAGTTAGTTTAAAATTAATTACTAGATTAATTAATAAACACCAGCCGGGTTAGCATAGACAGAAAACAATACATCCACGAGGATAGGATAAATTTTTTATCCCTTGCTCAGTTTTATCCACCTTGCTAGCATGAGCAGGAAACAAAAATTTTATCCCCCGATTATATTCATTGAAAAGAGATAAAATTATCTTGTTCCTATGCCAGCGTATGGCAACAGGGGAAAGGAGAAGTATATTCCGGTTTGACCCAACGAGTACATCCGTACAGTACATACATATATCCCCCCGTCCGCAGCATAGGGCCAAAGGAAAGAAAAAAAATCATTTTTTTCACATTTGAAAGAGACAATTTTATCCTCGTTTATGGACGTGGGTTTAAGTTTATCTTCAAAACATTTTAATACAAAAAAAGATATCTCGAGCCTACTGCAACTACATTATCGTATCAGAAATTGAAAAACAAGAAAGAAAATAACATCGGCGATCTATACGATATTACAATTACTTAATCCATTGGCATTCCCCGACATCGAATTTCTACACCGGTTTCAGATGCTCAAAGATTGTGTTTTGTAATTTTGTAAAAACTCTATGAAGCTGCAAAGCCTATTAATACTGTGGATAGACTACCAGTGCATATTAAAGTAAGCATCTATTACAACCACCTCGTGCAAAAACATCGTATATTTGCCATCAATACATGTGGCTAACTTACCTTAATATTTTTTTCTAGGTGGGTACTTTACATCTTGCAGTCTCTTGGCAGATGCTAGTTACCAGAGAGGTACGAGTCAAGACCATGTAATGGCTGTTGTTCAAACAACAAATACTCAGCAAATACTTAACCCAAGTTATTGGGGCCATCATTAAAATGTGGGGAACAATAATATTTAATGGTTTAAAGTGCTGTAGGTGGGTGCCGTCGCATGACCTCTCGGAATTTGCTAGACGCATGGGATTTTTATGGGGATTGATGGGTTAATTGTGAGTTGTGTAGGTAAATAAAAGTTTCAGTGCATTTACTTCTTTCTTTTTATTTTTGACTAATACTGAAGTGAATATCATTTCCGGGCGTATAACAAGCAAGGCAAAATTTAGCTGGAGAATACCTAGCAGAGCATGGTCGGCCAGATATTCTTTGGGCTATTGACTGCACCCATGTTCATACTCGTATATGTGTTTCACCTACCATTCCACTGGGGGACTGGGGTTTAGGACGAGAAAATGGCGGTGTACAATAATTGTTCAACTGGTAATAGAAAACCAGTTATAGAGTTTTTAAAAAGCCTAAAACCTACTAATCAAGTTTTTTCTAAAGAATAGTAGTATTATATTCATCTAATATTCCCCTTTCCCCCAGAAGTAACCGAAATGCTTATGAGCCACAATAGTCTTAAAGGTGGTCCCATGAGACTATTGTCGCCCAAGTTAATAATTTTACAAGCTAACCTACCAGCTAACCTTTCAGCTATTGAGTATCAGTAGCTAGATGCTTTGATTTAATTATATAGGTTGTGGATGTTGAGTGCCGTGTCATTGACATAAATGAACAATATCCAAGGTGAGTCCTTGATGAACTCATATTTAAAATACTATACCTTATGTACAATGATATAAAATAACGTTATCAAACTTATTAAATTTACAATTCAAGGTTTTAAATTAAGAAATTTGTTAATTCTTTAGTAAAGCCTGTTAAATATACATCATATTGGGAATACAAATAACACAAGACTCATGATCATAAAATTATTTATGCTCTGTTTTGTTTGAAATCATTAAATTTTCATTTTTCATGCTTCTTTTCAATTAAAATTAAATCTTAGTGAAAATGTGAAACGACAATTAGCAGCCATAATTGACACCTATATTATATTATATAAATATTTGTTTCTATTAATAAGGCATTAATAGAAACAAATATTTTACAGAGACTCGGAGTTATCATCAGAGCTTTGGCTGATGACTCCACATTTGAAAGCGGCCAAATATTTCTGCAGCAAAATATACCTACCAACTGGCATTGCCAAGTGAGAAACTGTGTGGAAAGAACTTAACCTTTCCAACTTAACGTTTAGGTTAAGTGTGCCTCTAACCATTCGGTGATCGCTGCCAGTTTTCACCCTTGCGTTTACTGAAACATCACTGAACAGTTGGCGTCTGGTCGTCATATTGAAGTCAATTTCATTTTTTGTCAAACCGTCGGGGTTCGACCAGGTCCACTTTCTGGAGCCGCTTCTGGAAGAAAGAGTTCATCATAAAAAGTCCCTCTTTCTCCATGAAGTCGGCCAGCTGCTGGCCCTTTGGTTCCGTTGCCCTATCCCAAATTTCCCTACCTTCATCTCACCGTTCTTTCTTGTGCCCAGTTTTGCGTTGAAGTCTCCCATTAACACCGTATAGTGAGTTTTGGAGGAATGCATGGCTCTAGAATTATACTCATACATTTCCTCCACCTCTTCAACAGGTTGTTCCGACGTTGGCGCTTAAACCTGTATGACATTCAGCAAATACCCTTTGGTGATTCTGAGTATAAGGTACGCAACTGTCGTCGATACACTTCCAATCTTTAAAACGTTGTTAACGAGAGACTTGTGAACGATAAATCCAATACCTCCTTGGGACAGATGGTCGCCCTGCCGATGATAGAACAAGTTGCTGGATTCGATAATCACCGTGTCCTCCCCCTCTCTTCGGACCTCTGATAATCCTATAATATTCCAGCGCAACATGTCTATCTCTTCTTCCAGATATTCTCGTCAATCCTCAGGGTGCGTGCGTTATATGTTGCCAGGTGGAGTCGTCGTAGGTGGCAACCGAACCTCCACCGGAGATTTTTAGTAGTCTCCCCCTGCCCCACTGTTTCCACGGTCGCCACCGTAGCCAGAAAAAGCGGGGCCGCCGGGGACTGGGGGCCGTCAATTTGTGTAACTGTTCATGGGTATATTGCCATAGTTACCACGCTTGGCTAGCGGGTTGGCATCCGCGGTTTTTTTTGTACAATTGCTGTTATCAGGAAGATGCTGCTGCCAATCTCCTGCCTGTTTCCCTCTGTCGCCTTTTACGACACCCACGGGAAGATATGGGGTTGTGGATATTTTTAACCGCCACTACACGGCAAATCTCTCTTCGGATCTCTCACGGGAAAATCTCTGACTTGCGATTCTTAAAAAAACTTTTTGATATTATAATTTGACATTTACGATATAATTTAAATTATGTTTTTTTGCGTGAAAGTATTTTTTTTTAATGTAAATAAAGTAATCAAAATTAGAATTTATATAATTGTGTTCATTTCTAGGATACAGAGAAAATATTAACGTGTTTTTATTTGAAGAATAAGTAATTAAGTATGGAGTTTGGAAAAAATCGGGTGTGACATTTCTATTTTAATAAACTATATTGATATTTTACAGACACTGATATTTCACAAAAAAATACCAACAAAAACTCTGAATTAAATAAATTAATTAATTGAAATCTACTAAAATTCAAAACATATCCACTCTATCGAACGGCAATAAAACAATTAATTTAGTAGGCGTTTTTGACGTTGTCACTTCTCAGGGTCACAAGCTCAAGGGCAAAAGACATATATATATATATATATATATATATATATATATATATATATATATATATATATATATATATATATATATATATATATATAGGAGGGTCGGTCCTTTTTTACGCTCGAAGGCTATTAATGTATATTCAGCGAGGAACCACAGCCAAGGTAATTGAAGAAATTAAAATTTGTCATCATTTCTAAAAGATGAAAAATAATTTGTATTGAAATCGCATAAAGACAGAAATCCTGAAATTCATCAATGCGTAAAATGAGAAATGGTGTTTCACCGATTTTCATTTAATGTAGATTTTCTGTCATCCTTGTTCAGTGATCCGAATATTATGCCTTTTAACAATTTATACTCCTCTTATTAAATTGTAATAATACTGAAACACGGTTTTGAGGTCAAATCTCGACCGGAATTGATATTTGTAAAATGATTAATTTGCTTACCTATCTTTCTTCTTAGAATTTTATTATTTTTAATAAATATGAATGGACCAAATTGTTCGCCATAACTTCTCTCTTTTGTTAGATGTATTGGAGCCAGGTAATTTGAAATTTCACAGACATACATTTTTCTACGTGGTATAGTCAAGTGCAGTTAGTGCAGCTGTATTATAGTTTTGGCACGAATGGGTTGGCTCGATAAGGAGAGGACCACGCTCTCACAGTATAAAATAACAGCACAATGCTGCTGTGTATCGTATGGCGAGTGTAGAGAACTGGACACACTTTTTACTGGATACGAAACATTCCATCTTAGTCCACAAGCGTGCCAACACATCTGCACTTAAATTGCAATGAAGAATAAATGCAGATGTCTATGGGTCACAGTATCCACTTACCATCAAGTTGGCCACGTCGGCGTATGTCGCCCATCTAATATATAAAAAATAATTTTTGTCCGTTCGTATTTTATGCGCTGCCATAACGTTCATCAGATTGTGGTAAAACTTTGTCAACATATTTCTCGCACTTCCACAAATGTTATAGGCATAGTTGGATCCGGTAGGTAGCGGAACATATCGCTAGTAGTCAATAAAAATGTAGATTTCGCACTTGATTGAAGAGGCATTCTATCTTATCACACTAATAAATATAACAGTAACAAGAAATATAAATGTATGCGAGCTAAAACATTGACTTAGCATCACGTGGACCGTATGGTCTTTTGTGACTATAAAAAATACTGCAGATACTTTTGCGGATCTATTTGGATTTGCGATGCACTTATATATTTAAAAGTAGTGTTATTTTATTAAGACACTTGGTTCAAGAACTATTTACTAAACAACTTGATAGCTGTGGCGGAAATTAAAAAAATAACTCGTGAAATTGTTTATAGAAACAAAACTGCATTTTCTGTCTGTAATATCGAAATTACTGCCTTTTATAGAGATAAGGGGGTTTTGCACTTTGCCATTAAGGCATGAAGAGCTTTTTTGCTTGTTTGTTTGCCTGAATGACTGTCTCTCCGAGATAATATTCGAAATAATCTAACCGATTATGAAAGTTTTATTATAATATGATAGATAGCAATTCCAGGAGTGATCTAGACTGTATTTTATCCGAAATAATTGGAGTATATATTGTGAAATAGAAAAAATTATAAAATAAATGGTTATTGATGATTAGTTTGAAATCCCAAAATAAAGCTGCGTCTGATCCGCTAGTCTGTAAAAAAATAAAGTTGTGTAGTTCTCAACAAATAAAAATTAGAAAGAGAAGAAGAAAAAAAGATAATTGCTCATGGAAAATATATTTAGGAAATATTTACTTATTATAAGAAATTTATTAGTAATGTAGAATTGGATAATTATTGCTATAACCAAAATTATTATTTACTTGTTTCCTAAGACATAAAACTGTAGTTGACTATAATAATGCTTACAAGAGTTTAACAAATATTGATGTCTCCTTCTTTAATATTTTTAAAGACCCTGATACTTACGCCTTTGCGCTAATAGAAATGGTCAGGTCAGCTATCCTATCCAATACTAAAAACGTAATTGTCTCGAATAGCAAAAGAATCATAAAACCCTGGATAACCACAGGTGCTTTGCGGTGTATTAGACTGAGAAATAATATTTACCTAAAACTTAAATTGAACCCCCAAAATCAAATGTTAATAATAACATATAGACGTTATCGTACTTTTTGTGGAAATCTTACAAAAAACCTAAAAATAAAATATAATAAAAAAATTAAAGCATCGGTACAAAACCCTCTAGCTCTCTGGTTAACCATTAACGAAATCACCCACTATAAGCCACCCAAGAGCCCAAATGAGTACCTACTTAATATAAAATCTTGTCCGCAAACCTCAATCAACCATGTAAACAAATTCTTTGTCAACATTGGGCAAACACTAGCTGAGAACATCTCAAATAGCTTCACAACTTCGGAAACTACTAACTCTGATAACCATCATCATTCCTCTTTTGTTTTACTAGATACATCTTGCAAGGAAGTGGAAAATACCTTAATGTCCTTGGACTCTGGGTGTGCACCAGGTTGGGACGGAATCCCTACTTTTTTTCTAAAACGAAGTAAGGACATCCTTGTCCCTTTGATTACCGACCTTGCCAACCTGTGTTTTCGCACAGGAAACTTCCCATACCTTCTTAGGCGCTCCATCGTGACCACTGTGTATAAGAGTGGAGATAGGGATGACGTAAACAACTATCGACCTATCTCTGTGTTGGCCTCCATTTCTAAAATCATTGAGAAGCTCTTGAACTCTAGAATAGTAAGCTACTTGACCAAGTATAACATCCTATCTACTTCTCAATATGGTTTTAGGAAGGGAATGTCGACACAGGATGCTATCATAGATCTTACATCCGTTATAACAAAAGAAGTAGACAAAGGTAACGAATGTTTAGTGACCTTTCTTGACCTCAAGAAGGCCTTTGATACCGTTTCTGTCCCCATTCTTATACGTAGGCTAGAAAGTATCGGATTTCGTGAATCTGCTCTCTCCCTTCTCAGCAGCTACCTTCAAAACAGAAAGCAGGGTGTAAAAATAAACAAAATAATAAGTGAAGAAGAAAATGTAACGTATGGTGTACCGCAGGGTAGTGTTCTCGGCCCAACCCTCTTTTTGATATATATTAATAATCTCTGTAACCTTGGTAACGTTGGAGGGAGGATACTGTCCTATGCGGACGATACCACTATTATTTTCACCGCTAAGACCTGGGATAAAATTAGGATGGGGGCTGAGATGGGACTAGATAGAGTTAGGCACTGGTTAAGTGAGAATTTCCTTACTCTTAACACTCAAAAAACGAATTATGTATGCTTCGCTCCATATATTAATTCGCAGCCGTCACCTAATTTTGAAATCAAAATTCATTCCTGTGGTACTGTGGTCCTTTCCCTAACACATGTAATTGCCTAGTAATTCAGAAAGTTAGTTGTGTTAAATACCTCGGAATCATTGTGGATCAAAGATTAAGTTGGTATCCACACCTAGAACTAACAATTGGCAGGGTAAGGAAGCTCATGTGGGTTTTCAAATCTCTGAGAAACGTGATGAGTACCAAGCTACTGAATAAAATATATATCGCACTAGCCCAGTCTGTAATAATCTACTGCATATCCGTATGGGGGGAGCAGCTAAATCATACATTATAGATTTAGAAAGGGCGCAAAGATCCTTGATTAAGGTAATGTACCGGAGGCCCTATAGGTTTTCCACCGAAACCCTATACCAAACATCTAAGCTGCTCTCCGTTAGAAAAATTTATATTTTACACATGATACTAAGATATCACAAAACGTTACCATTTGACAATACCAAACTTACGAAAAGGCGGTGCGATATCGTGGCTCCCTCATACCCTGCACGTACAAGTATTTGCCACTCGACAAAATATATCTCAAGCTCCTCATGTCTATAACGAGATCAACCGCGTACTTAAAATTTACCCATTGCTAATGTTTGAGTGTAGAAAAACTCTGACCGAGTGGCTCTATACTCTTAATTATGATGATGTGGAAAACATTTTGGTCAAAAAGAGATGAACCAGTTTTAAATAACACACACTGACACAACAAATCAGTAGGTAATGTGACACATTTATAAACTTGCATTCATACTCACCCACTCATACTCACGCATACACACACACACACACACACACACACACACACACACACACACACACTCACACACACACATAAACAACACACACGGACACAACTACTCAGGTATACATTTCTCCTAAGCTTCTTTCTTTCATTTTAAATGCATGAATATTGTAATATTAAGTTTAATGTTTATTTTTTTTTGATGCTAAGTTGACGATTACGGGAGAGGACTCCAACACTACGGGAGGGCGTTGAACTGAATAAACATTTTTAAATTTTTTTAATTTTTTTTTGTTTTACCTAATTAATTAGCAATTTACAACATTATTTTTCTAATTGTTTAATTCTTGGTTCGATATACAAATAATGCCAAGGTATGAAAATAAGTACAAATATTACTCGAGCTACTTAAATAATTCAACGCACGGCCTTCTGCTTACGTCGTGCCGCACTCAACTTTACTATTCCCATAGGAACAGTATACACGGAATTATGTATAATGTTGCTTCATATTACGGTACGTGGACAGCGATTATTTTAAAGTCGAATATTTGCCTCTAGTAAACCAAAAATGTTTTTGAATTTATAATGACGATAAAAGGATCTCTCTCTACGTACAAAAATGTTGAAAATAACACTATATATTTCGTGCGTTACGTTTTAAAGTTTTAAAAAAGTACATAATATTCTAAGCATTAGTCCTAACGATGATTTTAGGCAACTGAATATTTTTTATGTTACTTTTTCTAAGAGATAAAACTTTGAATCCCTGATTAAGGCATTTCGGAGTTACATTTCGTATTCTTCAATTTTTATCCATCGTCTCTATTTGCATAAGATGTTGCTTTTCTTTAAGATCTTTTTAGTTTTTATATTAATCCTACTATGAAAAAAGAAATGGAAGTTTTTGAATAAGTAATCATTCTTTATATCAGGACCTTTTCGAAGTTAAATGTGATCTCGATGCCACTTAAAGTACATAAAAGGCAATTCGTATTCACATTTGAAGCAATAAAAAATGTTTATAGAAAAAATGTCTGAATATGGCCATTCAGTAATCAATATTTTTTTAAATATTTTTCATAATATCGACATCAATTTAACCTGGTTCCCGGCTTGACGTAGCTTACTACTACTTAATTATTGTTTAATATATTAATTAAATATGAATAATTATAAGAAACTTGCGAATAGAAATAAAAAGTTCACAAACGAGAGTAACAGAATGTTACGTTATAAAAATATATCATCCCAATAATGAGATAAGGTCCAGCATTTTTTGATGAGTTGGTGGATTCATCAAGTATGATTAAAAAATACCGGCCAAGTGCGCGTCGGGCCACTCACAACGTAGGGTTTCGTAGTTACCCGTCACAATACGTGAGAAGCATTCTAGGAGTGAGAGAGGGGGTAGCCGTATTCCGTTCAAGACCCTCACCACCATTCGTGAATATTTGCAACTTCATTCAAACTTTACCGCCGTCTAATACCATCTGGAGATGGCGAAGCCGGCCTTGCTCTTTCTCACCGAGACACAGGTGTCCCCTTCGACTGACACTTCATATCTCTCCTACCCGAGCTTGAATTTGAATATACGTCAGAGAGGAAATCTGTGTTCGTTGCCTCGGTAGTCTTAAAAGCACGAACCTATCCATCCCATGGCTGCACGTAGGCAACGAAGACTTTTACTAATCCTAGTGGATTTTATAAGTCGTTCGACTGTTAGTCGTCAACTTGTTAAGCTTACTTAGATGCAATAGTTTTTCTTATTACTGCATTATATATACTACTATCGTGCATACTTTTAACTTTTCCAGAAACACCGGATTCATTGTGTGACGGCGCATTATTATTAATGATAAATAATAATAAAATTCTGTATAAATTCACTTAAAATATCATAGATGTAATATTTTGAAAAATTAAAATGCGTTGATAAGCACAAAGTTTAAAATATATTAATTTCAAAGATGAAGTATTATAGAAGAGGTTTAATATTGTCAAAATTTTAAAGTTTTATATTGTAATTGGGAAATTGGTCAAGTAATCAAGCGTGTTCTTGTAATGCTGGTGCGTGTTTTTGTATTACTTGACGTAATCATTACATGTACAATGTAATGATTACTTATATAAAGGAGTTGACGGAGACACATACATGCAGTCTTATATGTGTGTGTTTGTGTATGTATGTAGACTGCTTCACAGTGATCACACACATCCCTACCGAGTGTGGACGGCGTCTTGGTACATGACATTATCATACGTCGGCTATTTTTCGAATTAGGAAGAGTGTGTTTTTTTAATAATATTTTTGTATCATTTTTAAACACATGTTTACATAGAGGAACAAATATGATTACAGTTAAAGAAAGTAACAATAAGCATTATAAAAATAACCTGCAATAATAAAAATTAAAACTATGCGTAGCTTTATAATGTAAAATCTACAAAATAAAAATTGAAAACTCAAGTTTATAATATAAGCTACATGTCTGAACTAGGTTGAGTACCTGTGCATCAGACCATCACTTACACTATGGGTTTTATAGTATAAGACACAAGGTAATTTAAATAATTAAACTATATTATATAATAAATGATGGCATGAGCCTTGGTAACTCAGATGGTTAGCGCTCGCTGTAGTTTTCACAATACGCGAGCAAACCGGGTTCGATCCTCGCTGGCACCAATGAAATTGTTAATTTCAATTTTAAGTGATGATTTACTACGTGCTCGGCGATGAAGGAAAATATCGTGCGGAAACCTGCATGTCTAAGAAATAAGAAAAAAATATTTCGAAGACATGTGAAGTTCGCCAACACGCATTAGAGCAGCGCGGCGGACTATTCCTTGCCCTTATTATCTCAGAATATATTATCTCAGAAATTAGAAGAGGCTTGTGCCCAGGAGTGGGACCTATATAGAATGTATTTATTTATTATTATTATATATATTAAATAAAATAACTAAATAATAATTATCTGTAACCTACAATTAATACAAACTGTTTTAGAATTTCTACCAACTACTTTATCTTATCGTAATTTAATTTATTCAGACATTCCCTTACAATTATATTACATTTCTTATAACGTACACTATATATCTTTAGTGACTGTAGAGAGAAGACTCTATATATGTACTGTAAATTTTCTAATGCCAATGTGAATGTTATTCCATGTCCTTCTATTGAAGGCAGTTCTCTTAAGAGAGTTGAAGAGTTTAAATATCTCGGATCCATTGTAGCGCCAAAGGCATGTATAGAAAGAGACATACAAAATAGAACCCAAACAGCTTGGTTAAAATGGAGATCGCTGTCTGGCATTCTATGCGACTCCTGTATGACTATTAAAATAAAGGGCAATGTATACAAAAGAGCAGTAAGACCAGCTCTGCTATATGGATCTGAGTGCTAGCCGATGAGAAACACGGATGAACAGAAAATTCACGTCACTGAGATGAAAATGCTACGTTGGTCTGGAGGAGTTTCTAGAACAGATAAAATAAGAAACGATTAGTTAGTGGTAGTTTTAAGGTTGCTATGGTGCACGAAAAACTTAGAGAAAACCGTCTACGCTGGTACGGCCACGTGATGAGACTGGATGATGACCATATGACTAAAAGAGTTATGAACATATAAGAGGGGAAGAAAGGCCGTGGACGACCACCAATAACCTGGCTGCAAACACTAAAAAACGACCTGAAATCTACTAACATATCAGAAAGAACAACCGACAATCGCACGATGTGGTGCAAGATTACTAGGAGGGCTGATCCCAATTAAAATGGGACAATAGCCAGGGAGAAGAAGAAGAAGATATATCTTTAGTGACTTGTTAAGCTTGTTATATAGATATGGTCCTAAAAATATCTAAAATCTGTTCACAAATGCGTCTTTTTTTGAGGGTTTACACAAACTAAGCCCATTCATCTTCTGCCTATGGATTGGAAGTTCGGTATGCTGTTTTAATACGATGTTTTGAATAAACAACTGACGGACACTTAGCACACTACATGCCAAGTAGAGTTTATGTGCAGAAAACATGAAAGGACGGAAAGTGGCTACCTCTAGAACTGCTCACTGAGCACGTTCTAGTGGCAGCATTATTGTTTTAGAAGCACCACCCCAGGGAGTAATGCCATAAGTGAGTACGGATTGACACAAAGCTAAATAGACCTTTCTTATCAATTTGAAGTCAGCGATGTTACAGAGATATTTAAAATATATATTTATTTACGAACTCCAGCACAAAGTAAATCGATGTGCTTGCGAAAATTTAAATTTTTGTCAAGATTGATACCTAGATATTCCATATTAACTGTTTTTGTTAATGTGGGGCGTGCACATGCAGTCATCATACGAGTCACAGATATGGGCGTAAGTATTTAGGTGAGTAGGTATGTTATTTTTTCTCATTAGAAATAAGACATAATGTGTTTTATCTGCGTTTAAATTTAGGAGATTGTTAAGAAGCCAATTAGATACTATATTAAAGCCTTGCTGAGCGTATTTATAAACCTCATTATGTGATTTAGCTAAGAACAACAGGGCTGTGTCATCCGCATATGACATAATGACACCATTTTGAAGTTGGAGATTGCATAAGTCATTTATATAAATTAGGAACAATGTAGGCCCCAGGATACTGCCCTCTGGAATGTCATAAGAGCTGTTTTGTAATTCAGTACTTGTATACTCACTGATTTTAACACATTGGGAGCGATCACTAAGGTAATCGGTAAAAAGTTGTAGTTAAGTTCTCCCTGTGCCAGGTGTTTCAAGCTAATGAAATAGTATAGGACAAGAGATAGAATCAAATGCTTTGGCAAGATCTAAATGGGTCCCATTTGAGTGCATACTATTGTCAATATAACTTGTGACATAATCTGTCAATTGGTGCAAGGCATGATTACATGATCTTCTAGGCTTAAAACCAAATTGTCTGTCTGACAGCGAATTGTTATTTATGATTTTTTCTAATATTTTAGATAAACTAGATAAAACGGAAATCGGCATATAGTTACTTTCTAAGTTTTTATTTTGTATATCAATTTGGTAGCACTTTTAATTGTAACAATAATACTTAACTTTATTTTTAGTGCAATAGCACTATGGTAACTGGCGTCTTTTTATCGCGCTACTATCGTTAAATTGAATTTGAAATATAACAACAGCACTAATTTTGTTGTCAAAGCAGACACGGATCACGAGTGTGTTGTGAGAGGGTGCTACCCGTACGATAGATGCATTGATGCTTACTGCTACTTGCGGTATTGCATCCTGTGATGGATCTGAGGGTGTGTTGCGCCTAATTCGACGCATTTTGTGGTTCTGGCCGATGGAAGTAGGCAGGTGGTGATGTCTACTGGGATCGTATGAGAAATTTTGCGCTGGTGAACACAAAAACTCACCGATCACACTCTTAATCTCATGGATGTTAGACGGGAGATGAAACTGAAGTTATCAACGGATTTGACAGCATACAGGAAACTAAACAGACAGATCTTCAAATGGATGAAGAAGCGATTGAGCGGAACCAGGGCTTCAAAGTCTTTGCCAGAGATCTGTCTGCCAGAAATAACCAACTGTAAAAGCTGAAGACTGAGTGTGGTGGCATCGTTTCCGGGACACCTGAGTTTTTCAGTGAGATTGAGAGATTCTATGGGCAGCTGTACACATTATCGTTGGAGTCACACGCAAGTGTGAGTAACGAGAGCAAGTCTTATCCGACACTATTCCGATGATATTCCGGACATCAGTCTGAGCGAGATTAAAATGGCTCTCCAGCACCTTAAAAATGACAAGTCCCCAGGCGAGGATGGAATTACAGCGAAGTTTCTGAAAGCGGGTGGAAAACCAATATTTGAAGTCCTTTATAAGCTCTTTAATTCCGTCCTCCATTGCGGTACTACTCCCGAGGCGTGGAAAAGTGCGGTGGTCGTGTTCTTCAAGAAAGGTGACAACGCTCTCTTGAAAAACTACAGACCGATATCCCTTCTAAGTACATGTGCTGTTATCGAGAGTTATTACGAATCGTCTCGCACGCAGACTCGCGAACAAGCCGGTTTCCGAAAAGGCTTTAGCTCCGTAGACCACATACATACCCTTCGGCAACTTGTTCACAAGCGCGAAGAGTACACTCTGCCACTTTGCCTGGCGTATGTGGACTATGAGAAAGTCTTTGATTCCCGCGAAATTTGGGGGGTGCTAGTCTCTTCAGCGGTGCCAAGGATGTGGTTATGTGTGAAGTTTTTGTACAGTAGGGCTACGATGGCTATCCGAGTACAGAACCAGAGTACGAAACCTATCCAATTGCAGAGAGGTGTAAGACATGGTGACGTTATATCCCCGTAACTCTTCACTACTGCATTGGAAGACTTATTCACGCTACTGAATTGGAAAGTATACGGTATCAACACCAATGGCGAGTACATTACTCCCCTATGACTTTCCGATGATATAGTTCTTATGGCAGAATCGCTGGAGGTCCTACGCACTATGCTCAATGACCTCTATTGTACCTCTTAACGGATAGGTCTTAAGATGAACATGGACAAAACAAAGATCATGTTTAATATCTATATCACACCTATGCTGGTAGTTGTTTGGAGCACTGATCTCGAAGTTGTTGACGAGTGTGTTTACCTGGGATAAATAGTCCGACTTCGTAAGTCCAACTTCAACCGAGAGCTCAATCGACGGATTCAACTCGGCTGAGCAGCGTTCGGGAAATTACGTTACATCTTCTCGTTAGATATACCTCAAAACATGAAAACAAAATTTTACAACCAGTGCGTGTTGCCAGTGATGACCTATGGAACTGAGACGTGGTCCTTCATCACTGCTGGCCGTATGAAGACGTTCAAAGTTGCTCAGCGAGCTATGGAGAGGGCTATGCTCTGGATTTCTATACGTGATAAACTTAGAAATGAGGATATCAGCAGTAGAACCAGAGCGACCAACACAGCCCAACGGATAAGTAAGCTGAAGTGGCAATGGGCCGGCCATATAGTTCGAAGAACCGATAACCGTTAGGGATAAAAGGTTCTCGAGTGGCAGCCTCGTACTGGCAGGTGAAGTGTAGAATGACCTCCCACTAGGTGGAGTGATGACCTGGTAAGATATGCAGGAAGTCGATGGATGCAGGTGGCTCAGGACCGTGCTTTGTGGCATACCTTGGGGGAGGCCTATGTTCAGCAGTGGACTTGTGAAGGGCTGTAATGATGATGACAATGATAGGATATTTAGGATTATATAGGATATCTGAGTCATAAGAGCGAGCGAGATTCATGCACATCTTCCGTAATATAGGCACCGTGCGACAGAGTTCAGCGGCCGACGCATCGTTTCGGCCAATATTTATAGAATCAGCTGACTCTCGCATTACGTTAACAAAAATTATTTTTCTAGGCTCACGAGCAGTACCACCTGTGCCCAAATACTACCTTCACATAAAGACGGTCACTCGCTCAGGGACGGTACCTCCTTCATCTACTTCCTCTATCATCAGAAAATAACGTGTATAATATATTCTGTACATAATATGTAATATAGTATACTCGTAAATAATACGTCTCACTCTTTTAGGTATGTGCATTCCGGCGTAGATCCGAATCCACGATAGTTTAAATTTCTTCATCCGCTAATCTCTCCAACATTTTTTAACAAAACTGGAGTAACTATTAAACTAACAGCACACGCGATGGTAAGTGACTACTGCCCATATGCATCTTCAACCAAAATCAAGAAAAGATGACTACAAATGCACTGTCACCTGTCACCACTTAGTTAAGATGGAATGCCACTCAGCATGTGTAATTATACTGGCCCTTTATACCGGAACATAGCAGCTCACGCACGTTTGGCGGCAGAAATAAGCAAGGAAGTGGTACCTACTTAGATTAATTCGTAAGTGGAAAAGTGTCCTGCCTTACAAATTAAAACTGATGAACATTCTTACTATTTGTATACGAATAAACACGACTTCTACTTCTTGGGTGAGTTTTGTTTAATATGTTTAAGCAGTAATTATTAACACACATGTAATTTCAGCTTAAGAGAATCCAATTACCCTCCCTTAGTCTTTTAGGTATTCTAAGATGCGACTATGGGAAATGTTAGAAAGATTTCATTGTCTCCAATGGACGGCGGTGATGGCCGACTAGATGTGCCTCGCCAGGGCGTCAAAGGTGGAAAACATATGGCAAATCTACCTTCCAAACGTGGCAATAATAAGATTGTTATAGAAACTAATTACCAAGAATGATCGTGCAACTAGCACGTCATAGCGAATAATATGTTTAGAATTGGTTACTAACCAAGCTGTGTCAGTTTGTGTCCAGTGCCGGTCATTGATTTATTAAAATTTAATCTAGGTATCACCTCTATGAATATCAAATGAATATCTATACTATCAAGTTTAGATATCATTCATTGGCAACGGCTTCGTAACTATTTTGGCATTGTGGATCTTAAATTCATTTCAGGAAACGATTATGCAAATACCCGTTAAGCATGTGGAAGCACTGACATCAAACAAGAACCATTCATCAAGAACAGATGCTACAAAAATGATTTAGAAGTTTTTGTTATTTTTCTAATATTGGTCTGTACTTTATTTCTTCGTGTATTTGCCTAAAAGAATTTAATTGGTTTTGTTTTAATAATAAGGTGTTCTGAACTTTTGTAAGAAGAATAGTAATAGTCTTCTACTTCCGACACTGGCAAACATGAATATACTCTCAAATTGATTATGCTGCTCTTCATCACCAGTTTGTAGTTTCAATTTTAGTTTTCTTGATCATTTTGGTATGATGAATTTAGCGGCGTTAGTGAATCCATCAACCACCAATTTCGTCCTATGGGTGTCGTAAAATAAGTATATGGGATATGCTAGAAAAATGTAACTGTCGGTAGATGATAGCATATCTGGTACGGCTGATGCTGAAGAATAAGGAAATAGTCTATTTTGAAGTCAGCAGATTGCCAGCGACTCAGTCGTTAGTCAGGAGATGCATGCCTCGTTAATTTTACATTAAATTAAAGTCGTAAATATTTCCGTAATAATAAAACAATAGCCTTCATATATTATGTTCAAGATTCTACATATGACGTGTATGTGAAGGTTGGTCACCTTTCATTTTGTGAGTGTAAGGAGTAAAATAGAAAAAAGTCAGCCCCACCGCTACAACACGGAGAGGGCTTCCCATTTCACCGTAATATTTGTAATTTACTCAACGTGCAGAAACCGAGTAGTGGAGACTTAAGAATATTAGATACCCCATATTTTCTCGTAGGCGTTGTATAAGACAACAAAGGAAAATAAACTAGAAGATGGGCAGAAGCGTCTCCCTGATAAAAGCTATTGAAAAAATACGATTACCAATCCGCCTGCTAAGCGTGATAACTATCTCAAGTAAACGCTTGTGAGACCATCTATGGAAAGACCTATTTTCATAAGATATCTTTGATAAGTGGTAAAGATGATAATGAAACGTGTAGGTTTACTCGCGAAGACTTTCATTTGCGAGCATGTGATAAGTCAGCCTCATAAATTCAATTATGCACATTGGTGCCTTTGTGGATCAAACTCCAGGTACTTGCGTTCTATGAGTACTCCTTATTATTTCTTCTTTACTTTTCATTATTTATTTCATTTAATTATACTACGAAACAAACGTCAATGTAATTAAATAAAGTTATAAAATAAACAAATAGTTCCTTTCTTTGATATGTGGCAAGTTGTGAATGTGTTCCCATATGATTGTTCCTGTCTAGCGCTATTTGTTTAGGACTTTTAAAAGGTTTTTGAGAGTATTTAAATATGGGCTAGATTGTCAGAAAATAATGACAATATTTGTTAATTCAGTTGATGGAGTTGTACTGTCTTATAATAAAAAGTGGTTTATCGACTGATGAACATAAGACTTTAGGTTTTATCTGGAGTCTCTTTCAATAAAAATTCCCTTGAAATATATGCTAACTAAAAGTTAAAGTACAAAATTTGACAGTAAATGTCAAATGTTAGGAAAACTGGGCGCCAGATCTAAAGATTTTTTTTCGCGATAAAGACTTCTTGTAACCCCAGACTGTCAATAAACCAACCACCTCTAAGAATAGACCGTTCGGTTAGGTTTTTAACAAAGAATTACCCAAACAGTTACATTACTGGATGTTAAGTCTCCTTTTATTGACTAATCTGGTTATAGTCAAAGACCTACATAGAACTATTTGGTTATAGTACCTTAATTTTCCAACATGTATAGCTTAATAAGAGTTCAAATATGTTCAATATAAGGGCTCGTTACGAGATAATACGTGGTAGAGCCTTGCTGCAGCTATATTATGGCTGTAGCACGAATGGGTTGGCTCGAACGGGGAAGTACTACGCTCTCACCGAATACCGGCGTAGTAGTAGCGAGTGTTATGTTTTGTATGGTGACTGATGAGACCCGGAGACCCCTTTTTACTAGAAACGAGGCATTCTATCTTACTCCTCAGGGGTCAAAATGCGAAAACGCAAGGGGTGCGTTTTGGTTCTTAATCGAGGATAAATTTAGAAGTATTTGGGCCACAGCATCCATTTTTCATCAGGTGGACTATGTGCCCGTTTGTTACCTTTACTCTATAATTTTTTTAAATATTTGTATTTATGGACCACAGAGGCCTTAAACTTTCGGGTGAACTGCAAGCTTGCTTATTACAATATAATTTGCTATGATACGCAAATTATATTTGCCAGAATGATATGGTTTACGTAAAAGTGAATAAACGCTTTTGAAACCATAAAAAAGCAACGTTTGGTTTTAAAAATATTTTTTTTAATAAAATGGAACTCTAAATGAATGCAAAAACCGTTTGTACAAAGTTTTTTACCGCAATTTTTTCCCATGTCATATTTTATTGCCGTATTGCGAGGTTTACCACAGTATGCGATATTCGTAAGCAGTCTGTGGTTACGTTCAAGCAACTGAAATTGCTTCGTTAATAATATAGCTTACACTGGGGATTATTTCCGGCTTTTGCATTTAAGCGGAAGATGATTTTTGACTGCGGGGAATTGCAGGTGGCTTACTTTTTTGAATGGATACTTAACTTACACGTTCAACTAGGAAAATGTCATCAAAGAAACGTGTATGTACACGGCAAGGGATTTTTTGATCATATTATATTTACCGTCGTATCCCGTTTTTGACATATCTTAACGTGTATTTTTTGCAATTATATTTATTTTATAAAACTAAAGTGGCTAACGAACTTACAACCCATCTGATGGTAAGTGGCTACTGCAGTTCTAAGATGTGACAATAGCGGTGACACCTCTGAGGACGTAGATGGAATGCCTTAGAGACTGACGTTATACTGGCTCCCTTTACGCTTCAGACTGAAAAAGCAGTTTAACATTGGAACACTGCTGCTTAGCGGCAGAAATATGTAAAAGGGTGGAACCTTCCCTGACAGACTAGTTAAAAAAGAAGTAATAGTAGAAATATAGCTTAAAATATTTAAATAAATTTAACTCTTGAATTTATTACTGAAGACCACAACTGCTATCACAAGTCCTGTATTATAAAGCCAGAGAGCTATAATATTCGTGAAGAAATTATATAATTTATCTATTTTCCATTTTGGTTGTAATAAGACTGTATTGTGATGTGTCCTGACATTCTGGACTTTCTATTCTTCCTATCATATTGTATCTTAGTGTAATGCTAACAGTACGACCAAGTGCCCTAGTTTTAGCGCGGTATACGTTTCCCGTGCAATTGACATTCTTTTGATAATATATGGAAGTATACATGGTAACCTTCTTTTACATGTTATTTATTTGAAAACATGTAAGAGAAGCCATAACACCATTTCGTCCCATAGGTATCATAAGAATGTACTATCGGAAGTACCAGTAAGATTTATGGCTTCCAAGAAGCCAATATGGCTTACGTGATTGAGTCATGCTATAGCTATATTATAGATGTGGCACGAATAAATTAGCATGACCGGGGAAGGAACGCGCTCTTACAGAATACCAGTGTAAAATAGCAGCTCAATACCATGTTTCTTATGGTAAGGGTAGAGAACCCGAAACCCTTTTTACTGTCTATGAACCGGAGCATCCACTTTCCATCAGATGGACTGTGTGCTCGTTTCTCAAATGATTGCCACAGGTGTAAAATGCGAAATGCCATGCAGAAAGTTTTGTGAAAAAAAGTTTCCATTGTATGATACACCAGTCAGTTACAATTTTGTTTGAAAACATGATTATTAATTGAAATACGAATGTTCCAAAATTTTTCCCCATTTTTTACGAGCTAATTATTGAGCTACCAACCTTTTTCACGGGGAAATGCCTACGCATACGCGCTTCGCAGGGCTTAGGAGGGCTTACGTCGGACTCACACCGACCAAAACCCCATGGTGTTCTACCTTCATCGCATATTGGCAGGGCCACGGTAAAGCTTTTGCACACATGTACATCGAATTGATATACCTGCCGAGAGAAACAAATATTCTGAGTCAGGAACATTTTCTCGCGATGAATGTATACAAAGCGCCCGCAAAGTCAGCGCGAGGCATTCCTGGACAGCATGCTTATTAAACCTTTTGATTATCCTCCTTACATTCCTGATTTGGAATCATGTAACTTCTTTTTATTTCTTAAAATTAAAAATCAGAAAAAAATAATATAGTTTTTATCGCCAGAAGACACGCTAGCAGCGTTTGAGCGGGCTGTAAGAAATGTATACGGAGGCGGATTAAAAATTTAGTTTCGTATATTGGTTTAGACGCACGAAACTTCATATTCATTATTTTTTGCACTTCATTTTCTTCTTAAAATTATTTAACAATAAAGTAGCGAAGAAAGAAACATCAAAGGCGCGAGATATCTCCTACTGCGATCGTTATTCTACCTGACAAGTGTAAAGATTAAATTCAATCCTCCCGTCAGCGTTGTCAAATTATTAAGAGACGCTATAAAGTTTTTTTAATGGTAAATGTTAACTTAATAAAGAAGATAAATGAAAAACGCTTGCTGTACTTGCGTTCACTTTAATCGAGGCAGATGTATTTTATGACCAATAAAACAACGTACTGCATGTCCGCTACCTTTAAGTGTAGAATTTATGTTTACTTTTTATTATAATTATTCAATCTACTAAATGAAATGTTTGGGATAAAAATACAAAAATCCAATATTTTATATGTACCGATATATTTTAATAAATAAAAAATAAAATAATGTATATATTGTGAATATAACAAAATTTTCTGGTCTCAAATCTAAAGATATATAATATATCTAAAGATATATAATTATATATGTATTAAAATCTATTCTAAATTTATTTTTTCGTTGTAATTAAGAAGTTATAGCAAATTGAAAATCATTTGTTTTTCTCAGTACTGATGACGCGATGACAGCTCCCGAGAAAGCCCGAATCGAAAATAAAAACATAAATAGCTTTCATAAGAATAAAGATGTTCGTATTTTAAACACTAGGAATGAACATAAGCTTACAATACAAGTTACTAGATTCCATAAAATTAGTAATTCATTTACGGGCCAATGTATACGCTTTTACAATAAAACAACAACACAACAATTTAGTCTTCGGCAATTCGTTTCGGCATTAAATTGTAACAGACGCGTGTAGTGTACTGCACGTTCAGTAAAATAATTAAGCAAGATGACGGGAACAAAGTAAGGAAAATAATCGACAGTTTAAATCGATTGTCAAAATAGATGATGAATGATGAAAAAGCGTGCGATTCATTGCCCGAACAATGAAAGGACTACCTGTTTAATTTATATATGGATATAAAATACTTATATATAACATCTATATCTTCCAATAATGTGACGAAATAATAATAGGAACTTAGTGGCCGCAAACAGTCAATATCTTAGAGCTATAATTTATATCACATTAAAATATTTAAGAAAATCCGTACCAATAATACCGTCGTATTAAGATTTATACTATCGTTAAGGCCATACCCCTAGCAAACGACCTTGAGCGTTCGGTCTGCCGACGCTCACTACAATATATCGTTATCGCGTAAGAAATCTGCAAGACGCCACCGACTGGTACGAACGTAGTATTAATTTTTCAATGTCAATGAACATTTTATGGAAATAGACACGGCATACAATGATAAATGTATTTTAATTGTCTTTATTCGGTATATTAGTTGCATTATATTAGAATTATGTATTCTCATATATTATCTAATTAATAAAAATGATTATTTTTAACTCTATACTATACTGATAATATTGAATTAGTTTTTTATAGTGTAAATTATAATATTTGTCAAATAATAATGTTAATTATGGATTCAAACTTTACATGCTAATGGTGCTTAATATTTGTTATTTTCATTTACTTACATATTGAAAAAATACTTGAATAGTAGGTATTATTATTTTATTTAGCTACTGAATTTTAGGATATGTTTTACCTTGAGGTCAAATATAATTTTGAGGAGCAATAGTTATTACCTACTAATCTTTTATCTGCTATTCCTTATTTAGGAACATTAGTAAATTGAGTTTGAGGGAGATTTACTGTTTATAATGCTACATTTATTATTTTAATATTTCCCTACTGGGTAGGTAATTCTTAAAATAAATAATATAGCATTAGTAACTAAATAGATATTTTTGCCCGATTACAATAACGAATGAGGTATTGTGATTATTTGTGATTAGTAATACTGGGTGGGTATTAATAAATAGAACAAAATAAAATATAAAGTCAATTTTATTATCTTGAATGTAAGAAATTGATTACAAATTTTTTTACTTCCTTAAATTATAAACAAACAGCTGCAGCTAATAAATGAACACATACGCGCCGCATACATACGCGCATATACATAAGTGGTTATATATATATAGAAAGAGTGACAAAGCAAATTTATATGGCAGATGTGAACGGCAGAGTCGGGAAGGGACGCCCTAGAAAAAAGTTTATCGACCAAATTGGCGATATTTTGAAAATGGGCCACGTTAAAAGTACCCTTAACCGACGAGCATGTATGCGTAGATATATGGATGTAAAGGAGGCGAAAGAGGTATGTCAGGATCGTGTCAAATGGAAGTCCGTGGTCTCTGCCTACCCCTCTGGGTGATATATATATATATATATATATATATATATACCTTTGCCCTTGAGCTTGTGACCCTGAGAAGTGACAACGTCAAAAATGCCTACTAAATTTATTGTTTTATTGCCGTTCGTAAATTAGAGTGGATATGTTTTGAATTTTAGTAGATTTCAATTAATTAATTTATTTAATTCAAAGTTTTTGTTGGTATTTTTTGTGAAATATCAGTGTCTGTAAAATATCAATATAGTTTATTAAAATAGAAATGTCAAACCCGATTTTTTCCAAACGGTAAAATAAGCCACCTGTATATAAAATAAAATAAATGTACTTAATTATTTATTCTTCAAATAAAAACACTTTAATATTTTCTCTGTATCCTAGAAATGAACACAATTATATAAATTCTAATTTTGATTACTTTATTTACATTAAAAAAATACTTTCACGCAAAAAAACATAATTTAAATTATATCGTAAATGTCAAATTATAATATCAAAAAGTTTTTTTAAGAATCACAAGTCAGAGATTTTCCCGTGAGATATCCGAAGAGAGATTTGCCGTGTAGTGGCGGTTAAAAATATCCACAACCCCATATCTTCCCTTGGGTGTCGTAAAAGGCGACAGAGGGAAACAGGCAGGAGATTGGCAGCAGCATCTTCCTGATAACAGCAATTGTACAAAAAAAACCGCGGATGCCAACCCGCTAGCCAAGCGTGGTAACTATGGCAATATACCCATGAACAGTTACACAAATTGACTTATATATATATATATATATATATATATATATATATATATATATATATATATATATATATAAGTTACATTTAGATAAAAATTACATGAATAATATTTTTTAATCTTATTGACATAATAGAAAAAACTGAACTGGTTATTTGAATAAAATTTTAATTTGATATTCAAATTAATCACGCATACAATTGATGCATCTTTGCCAGCGCAGTGCTAGTTTATTGATGCCGTTCTTGAAGAAATCAACTGGACGGGTAAAGAACGGAAGTCTGTTGGTGCAAGGTCTAGTCAGTACGGCCAATGACGGAGAGCTTAGTTACTACCCCAGTTCTTGTAACTTGGAGATCGTCTGTTATGCGGTATGAGGTCATACGGGGACGAGCGATTGACCGGAGCTGGTTGGAGACGTGCAAGCTTCTCCATCACTGTGTACAGTTCTTCACATTTGACAGTCCGACAGTCAAAATTTTATTTTCTATGGAAACACTTTCCCATTTTTTCAATAATTTGGGTTATCTATATATATAAAAATGAATTGCTGTTCGTTAGTCTCACTAAAACTCGAGAACGGCTGAACGGATTTATCTTATCTTAGTCTTGAAATGTTCGTGGAGATCTAGGGAAGGTTTAAAAAGGCGAGAAAAAATCGAATAATTTCCGGGAAAACCCTAAAAACAGCCCTTTTCTATTTCCCATACAAACGTTTTCTAGAGTCAATTTGAACTTTATTGCTATTCAATAAAGTTCATATTAAATTATAACCACTCACTGTTTTCTAAGCAATTTAGGTGTGTTCCTAACGTCAAAGAGTCAATTTGCAATTTATTACCGCTGCATAAAGTTCAAATTCAATCATATCTAAGAAAATAGTCTTCGCGTGCGCTTTGGAGGATCTAATGTCGCGTTCCGAAAATAAACAAAAGTGAATCGCGAATGCGACAAAAATGTAATAAACTATTAGTAGTACTGATTTCCAATTAATTTGGTCGGCTTCGTGAAATTTAATTTTAGCTAATTTCAGTTGTAACTGTAACAGATTATTTTTTTAAGTTTGATAAATCTTAAGTTTTGTCACAAATTAAGGTTCTGAACACAACCATAATATTTGACATTAGATTTGACAACCAACTAATATGTCAATCATTCTGTCGCACTTTAGAACACGGAGATTTATGGCATAAAGGTAAACTCAAAAATCAGAACACGGAAAAAAGTATTACGATTGACGATATTGTGTTACGATCATGGTTACGATATTCTATGAGTGCATCCTTCTATCTTTGTGAGTGACGATTACCGCTACGTACGCGAGAACTTTCTTTACTTTTGTGATCCTTTGTGATAGTGACATTCCAAGTAGTGTGCTCTTTTTTTGTTGATATTTTGTGATAGTGACTCTTTACTGTTAAGTTACTGTTAAGTGAGTGAGAAATTTTCTCACTTTGATTAATTACGTTACGATGCCGAGGAGAAGACGACCTAACTTAGGTTGTCTCAGTCAATCAAATGTGCGAAGATCTACCTCACGTGCTAACCGCACTGACGACGAGAGAGAGACAGATCAAGAAAATAGTCGTATTGCTATGTCAGAATTGCGTTATTTAGTGAGTGACAATGAAGTGGATAGGCTTAGAATGCAACGAGTTCGTGCACATCACACACAACAACAGCGAGCACGACATAATGAAATTGAGCGAATCCGCAGACGCAGTGCTGCTGTGATTCTTGAACGAGCTGCATTCCACTATGATCCGGCAATTGATTATTGTGCCGATAAATCGGTAACAATTGGGGAAATGAAAATAATTTGTAAATATTGTAAGGCGTTAAAATACACTGGTGAATTTACTGGATTATGTTGTGCTGGAGGCAAAGTAAAATTGCCACAATTGGTCCCACCACCAGATCCTTTACGCTCTTTAGTTTCTGGGATTGGAAATGATTCTAAGCACTTCTTGGCCAACATTCAGAAATATACAACTGTTTCCAGATGACATCATTTGGCGCTACACATATTATACAGGACAATTTCATGCCCACTTTCAAAGTATTATACCAGAATATTTTTTTATAATATTCAAGTTTTCGAAATATGAAAAAAAAATTTGGCCCTCCCATAGTAAATCGATCAGCTGGTAGTCAGTTTTGTAAGGGAGGGCCAAATTTTTTTTTTCATATTTCAACCTATGTTCTTTGGGGAAAGTTGTTGAGTTTCATGACCACATTCACCTCATTAAAGGTTGATACCCCCCTTCCGTTACACGCTGTATATATGAAAGAATTAATGGACAAAATTTAAAATATTACAGATACAAGGACAAATTTATCACTTACTGGGGGCACTGTTACCACTACCTGATGCAGATCATCAATTTTTACAAATTTATTTTATGAGCAATTCAGATGCGGAAGTTGATAATCGTTGTGCTCACAGTCCAACAGTGAAGAGAACCATTGTCCAAGAATTACAAATGTTTCTTCATCAGAATAACAGTTTAGTAAACATGTTCAAAATAGCATTGGATCGGATGCCATCTGATAGCCATAATATTATCATTCGAGCTGACAAAACACCTGCCGGTGAACACACAAGGAGGTTTAATTCACCTACCATTGATGAAGTGGCTGTTGTCATTGAGGGAGAAAATTTACAATCTAGAGATATTGTGCTTCATCGTCGGAATAGTGATTTAAAACGTGTATCTGAAACACACAGGAGCTATGATGGATTACAATATCCTTTGATCTTCTGACAGGGGGAAGATGGATACCATTTTAATATCAAAATGGTAAATCAAGTAACAGGTAAATAAATTGAGCAGGATTAAATAATATTTTTAAATTCAATTCATCCAAGTAACATTTATCATTTTTGATTGCAGGTGCTGAAACCAACAAAAAAGTTAGTGCTATGAATTTCTATTCATACAGACTCATGATCCGTCAAGGTGAAATAAATCATATTTTGATGTGTCAACGACTTTTTCATCAGTTTGCAGTTGACATGTATGTCAAAATTGAGACTGAACGATTAACATTCATCCGTTTGAACCAACGACAGCTACGATCAGAGGAATACATTCATCTCCGCGATGCTATAAATGCCGGTGGCAATATGAATAATGTAGGAAGAATGACAATTTTGCCAGCCATTATATAGGAAGCCCACGCCACATGCACGAATATGCTCAGGATGCTATGTCATATGTTAGGTATTATGGCCGCCCAGACTTATTTGTTACATTCACATGTAACCCAAATTGGTCCGAAATAAAGAGGGAATTGCTACATAGCCAAACATCAGTTGTTAGACATGACATAATTGCCAGAGTTTTTAAACAAAAATTAAAATCTCTGATGAATTTCTTAATAAAGCATTGTGTGTATGGCCAAGTCCGTTGTTGAATGTACTCTGTAGAATGGCAAAAGCGTGGATTGCTACATGCGCACATTTTACTCTGGTTAGTGGACAAAATAAGGCCAGATGAGATTGATTCCATAATTTCAGCTGAAATTCCAGATGAAACAGTTGACACAAAATTGCATGCAGTAGTTACCAAACACATGATACATGGACCTTGCGGACTTTTCAACTACAATTCACCCTGTATGGTCGACGGCAAGTGTTCCAAGCGATACCCAAGAGACCTGCTTGCTGAAACCATAACGGGAAATGATGGATACCCATTGTATCGTCGGCGATCAGTTGCGGACAATGGGCAGTCGGTAGTTGTGAAGGTAAGAGGACAAAATGTTGATGTAGACAATCGTTGGATTGTGCCATACTCGCCAATATTGTCCAAAGCTTTTGAGACTCACATCAATGTGGAATATTGTAACTCTGTAAAGTCGATAAAGTACATATGTAAATATGTTAACAAAGGCAGCGATATGGCTGTCTTCGCTGTAACCAATGCAAATGATGAAATAGCACAGTACCAGATGGGGCGCTATGTAAGTAGCAACGAAGCAATTTGGCGTATATTTTCATTTGCGATCCATGAAAGATACCCTACAGTAGTCCATTTGGCGGTCCATTTAGAAAATGGTCAACGAGTTTATTTTAATGAATCGAACACGGCAGACAGAGCGGCACGTCCACCATCGACAACATTAACAAGTTTCTTCACAGTCTGTCAAACTGATGATTTTGCTCGCACTTTGTTGTATGCTGACATGCCACGCTATTACATATGGAATGCATCATCGAAATCGTTTCAGCGTCGAAAACAAGGAACACCAGTTGAAGGACATCCAAATGTATTTGCTTCAGACGCTCTGGGTCGCATCTACACAGTACATCCAAATAACGATGAATGTTTTTATTTGCGATTGTTGTTGGTGAATGTTCGTGGTCCGACATCGTTCAAACAACTGAGAACAGTTATTGGACAGCTGTGTGCGACTTACCGTGAGGCATGCCAACTATTACATTTACTTGAGAACGATTCGCACTGGGATGATACGCTCAAGGATTCCGTAATATCTTCATCGCCGCATCAAATTCGTACATTGTTTGCGATTATCATATCGACATGTTTCCCCTCGAATCCAAAAGATTTGTGGGTTAAGTATAGAGATGACATGTCTGAGGATGTTTTGCAGCGTGTGCACCGTGAAACTTTGAATCCTACACTACAAATGACTGAAGAAATTTACAATGAGACATTGATCATGATAGAAGATATGTGTTTATTGATAGCAAATAAAGTATTGTCGTGTTTGGCAATGACAGCACCCAATCGTCATATGCACAATGCATTAAACCACGAGTTGCAAAGGGAACAACAGTACGACATTGAAGCATTGGTCGAAACAGTTCGTACAAATGTTCTACAATTAAATCACCAACAAAGAATTGCGTACGACACTTTGATAGAAGCTGTGAACAGTGGATCTGGTGGAATTTATTTCCTTGATGCTCCCGGAGGAACCGGAAAAACGTTCTTAATTTCATTGCTTTTGGCGAGAATCAGATCGCGAAATGATGTTGCTCTAGCGTTGGCTTCATCTGGAATAGCTGAGACTCTGCTAGAAGGCGGACGAACTGCGCATTCTGCCTTGAAATTACCATTAAACATGAAAATCACCGAAACACCAATTTGCAACATCGCCAAAAATAGCGCAATGGCCAAGATCCTAAAGGTATGCAAATTAATTGTTTGGGTTGAATGCACAATGGCCCATAAGAGGTCACTGGAGGCGCTGGACAGAACATTGAAGATCTTCGTGACAACCAAAATATTTTTGGTGGGGCCATGATTCTGTTGTCAGGTGATTTTCGTCAGACTCTTCCAGTTATTCCCCGATCAACTGTTGCTGATGAACTAAATGCATGCCTAAAATCATCGAATTTGTAGCAGTACGTAAAGACACTCCAATTAACAACTAACATGCGAGTATTTTTGCAACATGATGAAACTGCAAATGTGTTTGCGAAGCAGTTGTTAGATATTGGAAATAATAAAGTTGCAATGGACACCTCGACCGGATTCATCATATTACCCACAGATTTCTGTCACATCACATATTCAAAAGAGGAGCTTATTCAGCGTGTTTTCTCAGATATAGCGCAAAAGTTCAATAACCATAATTGGCTGGGTGAACGAGCAATATTGGCAGCGAAAAATAAAGATGTCGAGGATCTCAATGCGACCATTCAGAATTTTCTTCCAGGACAGTTGGTTTCCTTCAAATCAGTCGACACCGTTACGAACCAGGATGATGTAGTCAACTATCCCACGGAGTTTTTAAATTCACTGGAATTGCCTGGATTACCACTTCACAATTTGCAGTTAAAAGTAGGATCAGTTGTCATCATGCTGCGTAACATTAATCAACCTCGACTATGCAATAGAACAAGACTGGCTGTGAAAAATCTGATGAATAACGTCATTGAGGCAACAATCATAAAAGGAAAATACAAAGGAGAGGATGTCTTGATTCCGCGAATACCGATGATTCCAACGGATTTACCATTCGATTTTAAACGCTTACAATTTCCAGTACGTCTGGCCTTTGCGATGACAATAAATAAATCGCAGGGACAGTCTTTAGAAATTTGCGCAATCAACTTGGAGTTTCCCTGTTTCGCGCATGGACAATTATACGTCGCGTGTTCGCGCGTCGAAAAACCGTCTTCTTTGTTTATTTACGCACCACAAAACAAAACAAAAAATATAGTTTATGAGAAAGCTTTAAATTTCTTATATTTACGCGAACACTACACATTGAAATAATACTAGTTTTTACGGAATTTATCGCGTATATTTAACTTTTTAATTACCCGACGTTTCGAGAGCTTTACAGCACCCATGGTCACGGGAAGGTTCCCGTGACCATGGGTGCTGTAAAGCTTCTCGAAACGTCGGGTAATTAAAAAGTTAAATATACGCGATAAATTCCGTAAAAACTAGTATTATTTCAAAGCTTTAAATTGATTAACCCTCAGTTAACCTGGTGCCTAAATATACTTTAATTTATCTGGTGGAGTCCGAGGGACTTCAATTCAAGAAATTGTTGATAAATTTAAAGTGAAGCGACATTTTATGTTCAAAATCATTTATTTAACTAAAAAACATTACCTTCTCTTACTTTTATATAAAACTTTGGTATTAATTATCATTTGAACATTTTAGCATTCGAAAAATGAAATTAAATTAACAAAAATTTGCTTCAACTTCTAGCTGCTATAACAATTTGAATATAAGGAATATTAATTTTTTTACTTAGAAAATACTTAAACAATCTAATGAACTTATGAAAATAGACTAAAAAAAGAATACTGTTTCATATAAAAATAAAAAACGTGCAACACTTAATCTTTAGCTGCCGCAACACAATGAGTGCAAATCTTCTTCGTACATGCCAAACATACTGGCTTCATACAGGTATGGCACAAAAATGAAGTATTTCTTTTCAGGCGTTTAGGACATATATGGCAGTATTTTCTTTGGTTTCTAGGCAATTTGTCATCTAAAACTTGTTGTTCTTCTACAAGAGGTACCTTTGTGATGTCAGATATCAACTCGCGTAGCTGACGAGGAAGTCTTTCGTTGTATTGCCGTGATTTCAAATTCATGTCATTTAGTTGCTCAGCCAATCCTTTTATGTAATTTAGACGTGTCATTTTGCTGATATCTGCGTGGCTTTTGTGAATAACATAGCTGTTCCACGCACTCATGTCCAATATGCGGAAAAAAACTGCCATTGGCCAACGTCGCGTACGTCGACTGCATGAATATACAGAGCATTTTTGGTCCACCGAATCTACGCCACTTTTTGTGTCATTATAATATTCAATAATTTCAGGCTTTAGAGTTTCTGGATTAATTTTAGAATCGTGATGCATCGTAGAGTACAATATTACTGCTTTGTTTTTTTTAGGCACAAAACTGACTAAAGTGCAATCTTTCGTAAATCCAAACAGTGAACTATTCAGCTCTTTGTTCTTCGCAGGTAAAAACTCTTTTGGAATGACAGCTTTGTTTTTTTTTTCAAAGTACCTACTGTAGTCAATCCTTTATTTTTAAGTTCTTGTGAAAGTTCTATTGACGAATACCAATTGTCTGTTGTTATATTTCTGTTGGTGTTAAATATTGGCTTACACAGTCTAAGTACTGCTTGAGTTGGAACAGGCTTTTTCTTATCTTCTTCTGATAATGTGTAAGAGTCAGATCCTTTTCCTGTATATATGTAAGTGTTATATACGTAGAATGTTACAGAATCAGCTAGACACCTTCACTCCATATTTGGCTGGCTTACTGGGGATATACATTTTAAACCTACACCTTCCACGAAAAGCCAGCAGCATCTCGTCAACAGTAACATTAGCACCTGGGACATACCTTGCTTGTGAGTTTTTATTGAACATTTCAAGAAATTCAGTAACAGCACAGCCTGGATCGATTATTTTTCGAGCTTCTCTATCAGTGAAATTGTCAAATCTGAGAACTAGAAGTAGTATAAGGAAACGTTTTTTAGACATAGAAACCCGAAATATAGGTCTCCCTGTTCCGTCAGTTGCAAACAACGACAATACACTTTCATGATTGGACTTAAATGCTGCACTATATAGTAGCAGAGAGAGAAAACCTTTCAGTTCTATTTGGCTCGTCTCCTTGAAAGCGTATTGCACCTTTGGTGAAATGGTCTCACGAACTATTTCCAATTTTTTATTAGTCCACTCTAAAATCTTTCTATCATTTGATTATCAAAAATAAGCTGAAATGCATCCAAAGGAGAAATCGGACCATTCTCTGTAACTAAATCATTTTGGTTTGAAGGTAAACGAAGAATATTGTGAGACTGTGTGCGGATGTTTCTTGACGGGGGTTCGCTTGACCATTTGAATCGGTTTTTTCCGTAATAATATTTAGCGCTCTCACCTGAGGTCAACACATCTTCATCATCTGAATTAACTAAACACTCTGAGTCCGAGTCGTGATCAGAAGGTATACAGTCATCTTCAGAGTCGGATAATAGTTCTTCAGGTATCACAGCTCGAGATGGTTCAAGTGATTGAGATTCATCGTCGGTACAATCTTCGTCATTTAGCCAGTCGAGTAGAATAGATTCAGCATTTGGTTGATCTACGCTAACTACTTGTCTATTCGAAGCCATTTTCCAGTCTAAAACAAAAAAAAAACAAAAATAATAATAAGTGATATTGAAAAAAAAGTTACACAAATGCCCTGGTGGCGTCCGGCGGACTCTACTAGCTTAAAAACTCACCGATGGATGAAGCGCAGACGCACGTCCTCTCTCCCCTGCGCGTCGCACGCTACTGTATGAAGGTACTGTGACGCACAAGCCTTTGAGTGCCAAAACAAAGAAATCACAACACTTTGAAAATCGCGTGGAGTCCCTGGGACCTAACAGATCAATTAAGGGTTAACAAACTGTATCATAACAGTGTGTATCTTTTAATAAAAATTTAAACCTTATAAATAGCCAGTATTTCAGGAAAACTCTGTTTTTTTTTTTAAGTAAGCAACATGATGTGTCGAAAATAATAATAAAACTTCATGCTTCATTAAAAAAATGCTTTTTTTATTCAATACGTTTTGTTTGTTTTGAAATTAATTTATACAAAAGTTTAGGTCTTTTATTTATCGATTGAGGCAGTACGAAGTCTGCCGGGTCAGCTAGTAATATATATATTCGGATAAAGAAGGAAGAGTCTTTGATAACAATAGCTCGTTTAGTTGCTAATTTCCCGCGCCTATTTCAATCATACCTACGACTGCACATTCATTTAATGATAAATAATTTTCACTACAATCATCGTTTACTATTACAAATTTTTGGTTACATAATTGGCATTTAAGCGTAAATTTTGACTCTAAGCCTTTTATGTTTCTCCGATAAGCTGTGGTTCGGTGAAGCTGCAACCTAATGGACCATGATTTGAAATTTTTATGAAAAGAAGTGGCTGACGTCAATTATTATTCTTCTTATTATTTTTTCATTACTGCCTTTTTCAACCTCACAAGATATTTGTAACTGCAAAAAAGAAAACTACGTATAAGTGAGTAAATCAGTAATATAGTGTTATGTATGATTCAGACTAAATAAAGGTTCCTAAAAATAGACGTAGATAAAGAAATTGCATAAAAAATTACTTAAATAAAAATGCAACAAACTTGTTAATTTTATAGGTAGCAACATATTAAAATAATAAGTTTTTTTAGGATATTTATGTAAAACATAAAGGTTATATTATATTCTAACTACGTTCACGCTTGCGCATATAAAACCGCGGAATTTCATTAGTTTTATTATCAAAATAATAATTGACAATCCTATCCTAAGTTTGCCTTTATTTTACCAACTCAAACTCGTTTTAGAAGATCAAAACATAGAGAGAAAGATAGGAGACTATTTTTTTATTTAATATAGTTCATTAAATCCGTAAAAATAGTTTAAAATTCTAACACAATAAAATTTTGTAGTGCAGGTAAAATATCTGCGACTAACATTTAAATTCTGACGTTCACAGACGTTTCACAACTTTTTGACAGAACCAAAAGTAAGCGCTGCGTTGGCATGCGACAAAAATCGTACCATAAATAAAATAAAGTCTTTAGCTCGAGAGGAGAGGAGCCGTGGTAGCTCAGATGGTTAGCGCTTGCTGAAATTTTCACAGTGCGCGGGCAAACCGGGTTCGATCCCCGCCGGCACCAATGAAATTGTAATTGCAATTTTAAGTGTTGATTTACCACGTGCTCAGTGGTGAAGGAAAACGTTGTGAGGAAACCTGCATGTCTGAGAAATAAGAAAAAAAATATTTCGAAGACATGCGAAGTTCGCCAACACGCATTGGGGCAGCGCGGTGGACAATTCCTTTCCTAGGACCCTTTCAGAAATGAGCGGAGGCCTGTGCCCAGGAGTGGGACGTATATAGGCTATAACTTTAACTTTAACTCTAGCTCGACTAGCCTACTAATGAAATTCAAATGATCGGTTAATGCAAAGTAAGGCTAGGTAAGTCAAATTATGGCATTTTACAGTACTTACTTAGTTATCTTTTACCTAATCACAAGCACAAGTGTGTACCTAATCACAATACCTACTAAAGTATTTTGATTAGATAAGTACACATTTGTGCACCATAATACCTACAAACCAAAAAGTTAAATAAACAAAACTTTACATCTTCAACCATTTCAGTTGAACCAAGACAGGTATACTGTAATTATATGGTTTCTTGACTCAAGTCGTTTACTGCCGTATCGTCATTGTTCATATTTAGCCTGCAATAAAGAATGAATTATATTAGATCTTGCATGACAACAAAACCCAAATAATATTATGTTTGCGGCGAAATACGGAACGTCGTCGACGGCGACGAGCGACACAGCTACCTCGTACGAACACATACAGTGTAATGCCGCCCACACTCTGCGCACGCCTCTTTGTCATAAAATTCACATAATTTTCGGAATTATTTCAATTAAAAATGAAAAACGAACTTAAAAATTTAAATAAAACGTGGAGAATATAGATTTTTAAATTATATATCCATTAGTGTAATTCTCTAATGTTAGAGCGTTGCGTTTAGCAACAGATGCATATAGCACATAAAAATAAATTAGAACGTGGAATGTGATGATAAGATATCGAACATTAATAATGTACTTTTAGATGTAGTTTATTTTTCATAACTAATGAGATAATAGAGTCTGAAAAACGCACTTTCGCAACATTTTGGTCAGGGATACACCTTAATGACAAAAAATTTATGCTCGTAATTTACATCACATAATAAAAATTGTAGATTAAGCCTAGAGTTTTGCAATATGTATCAGTATCATTTATACATGTGATTCTTACCTTGTTCTTAAGAAGTTCATGTTTCGTTTTTAGACATAAGTATTTTATGACACAGATGCTTGCGCCAGCTTCGATAAGAAGTTTGAGATACATTTGAGATACATATAGATAAGAGAGTATTTTTTCAATAAATTCGTATATGGTAACGAAACCTTGCATGTATTTATGCTCGTTTTAAAAATAGGAAAATAATTGGAATAAGATTCATTAAGACTGCTTGACCTCTTTGGGCTGCTGAAATGTAGATGTAGTAAACGATTTGTTTATTATGATTAAAATTAGAATGTTTTTTTTATTTTTGAAACATTGCGTATGGTCATGACCCACTTTATTACAAATATTTGACTGTTTTATTGAATTTTTCGAACACTTTTGGAAATTTTGTAATTTTTCTTCTTCAATTGCTAATTTAACAGCTAACTTTAGGGATTCTACACCTAACAATAGTGGAAATAGCAGGGTTTAAACCTAATAAAAATATATTTAATGCTAGATCCTCCATTGCAGCTATTCTACCTGGAAGTTCTTCAGGAATTTTGCAGTTGTAGTGTATATGTGACCAGATTTTTGTTGGAATTGGTTCTAATTTTAACGAAAATTTAGTAACGTCCTTGGATGACTGTTTGCAGTTTTGCACGTTTCCGAATTTTTTAAATTACATGCAAGTTGTAAGATAATGAATTTTGATAGAATAGGCTGTTATTCTGGTGTAGTCAACGACGTGCAATACAGTTGGTAAAAAAGCGGATAGGGATAATTTCTTCCCATTATAAGATTTTACAAATTTCGTGTCTTTACTTTTTACTGCTTTAAGCGACACAGAATTGAAATTAAAACTTAAAGTTATATAAAATAAACATATCAAAAGTAACGAAAAAGGGTAGTAATAGTAGAAAAATAAAGTTATGTTTTAAATTTAAAGTAGTAAACAAAACGAATTACAGGAAAATAATAACTACTATACGTAGCGTTAAATGTAGGCGTTCACTGGCCCGCACCGGACACACCGTACGCACGGCACGCAACGGATTGAACAGATTTGCCGATACCTTACGTCAAGTGTATCCGGATTTTTATATTAGTTTAGAGTGTTTTATTGTCGTGAGTTGACGTGTTCGGTCATGGAGATTGATCAAGATATTATTTTTACTAGCTGCTTGTTGAAAGATGAAGAAGAGCATAAAACTAAACGTAGAATGTTTGTGCATAAATGAAATTATATAATATTATAATTTATATATTTTTATGATATTATGTAACAGTACTTATTTATCTTATATTTTTATTTATCTTTAAATTAATATTTTCGACAAAATTTGTGGTCCTCACATGACCTCTGCCCATTTGATAAGAAGGCACCATGTGACGATGACCAGGAAACGATTCAGATACTGCAGTACAAGATAAAACCCACAGAGATCATTTCTAAAATATTATTTCAAATACGTCAAAATAATGTGCAAAATATCTCAAGTTCTGCTTTGTACAGCACCTTGTCTTGATAATTATAAAAATAAACATTTTTCTAGGTTCAAGCCTTGTTTTATTATATCAGTGAATAATTTACTATGAAGTAGTCTAATCCTTAATAGCTGTGCACGTGCTTAATAGCGGACCACGTTATTTTTGTACAATGGGCAGTGGTCATATGGGTTTTTTGCCACAGTGTTTTTTCAGGAATAGGCAAACATAATAAAAACATAGTATTGTTATTTTTATATCCTTATATTCTGCCCAAATCAACACTCAAAGGAAAAAAACTCGCTAGGCCTGGCTAAGGGTTAAGCTAAACAAAACAACACGTGCGACAGTAGGCGATGCCAGTGGCGAACTTGTAGGCCTACTATACCTACTACTATCGATCGTGTAATAGAAAGACAACTACCTATTTACAACTCCTATATTGCAAGCGGATACAAAATATAGCATTACTAAAGCTTGACAAAATTAGAGCGAAATTAAGCAAAGGTCATGCGTCCGAGGAGATTGGATGCGCACTGGAGCTGCGAGCCGACGACGGGCTGGGGCTGGGGGCCAATCGCAGAGTGCCGCTCCCTCTTTTGATGAAGATTGTGCACGGCGGTCAGCTTCTAGTGATGTTCGCACGCAAGTGTAGGGCTGTGATACAAACTGATTTGCGTAACTTTACTAGCACGCAACACATTTTTGCTCATAAATGTTGACTAATGGTGGTTAATATAGTACATAGCACCATATTATAACGCGCTGTCTTTCCATAACGCATAGCGCGTGCTATGTAAGTAGTCGCCGTAGCGCTATGACGCTATGGTGCTTTGGCGCTATTCATATCTAGCGGCAATTAGTTTTAGCAGCAGCGCGCTTTAGCAGGAACGGACGTATGATGCGAATTTGCTCTAGCAGCACGCTATTCACCGCGCGCGGTCGAATGTAGTGTTAGACGTTGTATGTATATGTATATATATATACATACATACATACATATATATATACATATATATATATATATATATATATATATATATATATATATATATATATATATATATATATATTATATATATATATATGTATGTATGTATGTATATATGTATATATATACATATATAAGTGGTCGAAGGACACGGTTATCTGCTACAAAAGTAGCCAACTAATGTTTTTAAATGTAAATAAAATTGTATTGTTTTTATACAAAAGTGTATATAATAGTATACGTAAATAGTTGATTTTTGTATATACAATCAATACATACTGCCTACTTTATGTAGTAGAGCCATGCTGCAGCTATATTAATTGTATACTTGTAGCACGAATGGGTCGGCTTGACCGGAGAAGGACCACGATCTCACAGAATACCAGCGTCAAATAGCAGCTTAATGCTGCTGTGTTTCGTATGGTGAGTGTAGAGAACCGGAGACCCTTTTTACTGGAAAAGAGGCATTCCATCTTAGTCCTCAAGGCTGACAACGCATCTTCATTTTGATACGCAAACGAGGATAGATGCAGATGTATATGGGCCACAGCAACCACTTACCATCTGGTGGACTGTGTGCACACAGTTCACCTGATGGTAAGTGGCTACTATTTGACGCTGGTATTCTGTGATAGCGTGGTGCTTCCCCGGTCGAGCCGACCCATTCCAGCTACAACTATACTACTAATATAACTGCAATATGGCTCTACCACGTATAAAACTTTACGCGCTTGCCAGCCTCCCACACGCTTTCTTATAAATAGCGCGCTATAACATAGTGTATTTAATAGCGTGCTGGAAATTCATAGTTTAAAGTCTGTGGCGTGCTATTGATTTATAATCGTTTTGCACAACTTTAATGCTGGCGTTACGTGCAGGCGGTGCGGATAGTGGATAGTGGCAGTGCCATGTGAAATCATACAAAGAAACTAAAATCCGTTACGTGCCGCGCGTGCGATGCGTCCGGCGAGGATGTGTACCTTTAGGCGTAACAATAGATCGGTGACAGGTTACACTCGTGGCGGCTAGCGGATGGAATCGCTGACACGATGACTACGTCGTGGGAAATAGCAGGAATAAAAGATGTAAAAAATTCTTCAAATATATATATTTGTTGGTTAGTTAGTTAGAGCCAGCTGGTGCGAACTTGGAGGTCGATCCCGTTTGACTTAAAAAAAACACTAAGTAGCCCTAAAGGTTTATTAGAAAAGTTTACATACCAAATAGACATAGTCTCTGACTTCCGAACTCTAATACGTCTCGGAATCTATGTCCAATCTACGATCATTAAAAATAGAATCAAAATGAACATGGAAAAGAACAATACAATTGCTGACTAAAGTCGTACGAAGGAGAAGTACGGTGGGTTAAATAAATGCTTACTAAGATTTTATTGCCTTGTAGAAAGGGATATAACAGAACGTACTCGTATGTAGGCTGTAACTAACTAAATACTTTTATTCCGTAAGTAGGATAATCTCAGTGTGGTGGTAATGTAGGAGCCTCCATCCTTCAAGTCGTCTCGATGGTGTCTTAAGAGTAGACGATGAGATGGTGGTATCGTGAATCAGAAATATGTGTATTATTAGAACTTAGGAAGATTAAAAATGCCTTTTTACAAAATATAAAAATAATTCTGCAGAAAAATCTTACCTAATTTACTTTAATATAAAGGAAGAAGATAAAAAATTTATCTTTAAAAGTAGCCATTTGAGATAGCTGTGCATCCAATTATGTTTGGTCAGTAATTTTAAATTTATTGTTATGTTAAAAAATTAATCCCAAGTTTGTTTTTCTGAAAAATTGAAAACAACACAAGGATTATCTCCTGTTACGGACAAACAATCAGACTCCATACAATAAATTGTAGGTTATAGGTACAATAACTTTTTATTTGTGGGTTATGAAAAAGCGGTCCAGCAACGCGACAGCTAAATCTTTAGCCACTGCGCTATTGCCGAGTTGTCAAATGTATAAAAGCTAAGGATAAATATATAAAGTTACTCTTTTAAACTTTATCTGTATCAAAAGTATATTCTAAATGTTAAAAATTTAATTTAAAGTTATAATAGAAATATTTAAATAATTAGGGTTACATCATAAAAAATAAGTAAACGTATAATAAAAATTCGTTATTCATTTTTATAAAGTAGCTTTTATTTCAGTATCGAGTTTTCCAGTACACTTATGTCTCTGAAAAAATAAAATATTTATTAAAATGTTACTAAATATGTTATACGATAAAACCGAAGTGATAAACAAACTTATAGTCCACATGCTAATAAGTGGCTACTGCAGTCTATGGACACCTCCAGCCAACTTTAAACAAATAAGACTACGTATGTGACTTCACGTCTGAGGACTAAGATGAAATGCCCTGCAGCCTATAATTATACTAGATCTCTATCATATAGACCGAAACAAAGCAGCCTACCGTTGCTATCGGACCTACTCTGACGGACTCCTAGTAAATGATTGATTTAATATTTCTTGCATTTTTGTCTAAAGAAGAATACCACAAAATCCTTCTACATATTTTAAACCAAAAAATTTAAGCGATAAATAGAGTGTTACTTAATAGAATTGCCGTTATAATAACCATATTGTAACTACTTTTACGGATTTTATCGCGTTTGATTTATTTGGTAATTAAAACCCGACTTATCGGGTGCATTCAAGCATCCATTTTACGGGGGGCTGAGGTGACTGACGTCCCTATGTCAATGTTTACCCCGAGTATCTGCAGCTCTTTAATTATTATTTTATTAAAACCGTACCGTATCGTTCACTACAGCTTTGTAAAATCTGACCAAACGATTACGGCACATATCTATTGTCAGCAACTGCAAACCATGAAGGAAGAACTAGTTGCTAAACAACCGAGATTGGTCAATCGCTCTAGGCCACTACTGCTTCACGACAACGCAAGACCACACACTGCACAACAAACAACCACTAAGTTAGATGAGCTACAATTGGAATGTCTGCGACTTCCACCGTATTCCCCGGATCTTGCTTCAACAGATTACCATTTTTTCCGGAATTTGGACAACTTCTTACAATGAAAAAAATTCAACTCCGATTTGGCAGTCCAAACCGCCTTCAAAGAGTTTATTGACATTAAATTGTATCTAACAATCATATTTAACATATAAATGATATAAAAAGCACATTGTCAAAAAGATAAAATGATTGTTGAACTTATAATATTTTTTTAAATTGATTAACTGCTATTTTTATATTAAAAAAATGGTCTTAGTGGGTTATGGTGTCAATTTATCAAGTCCGCGTAGAGGGGTAAAAACAATAACTTTTGAAAATATCAACTTTTCAACTCAATCTATTTTTTAATCTCTTCATCTATCATGTCGGGAACCATGGTTTACTGTATCGTTTTACAGCGGTTCGTGGTGAAAAATATCGATCGCTGTAGAAATACAAAATATTCCAAAAACCAAATTTGATACACACATGACCAAGGTAAGATATTATTATTATTTATATAATTACAGACCGTGCTTTGTGGCATTACTTGGGGGAGGCCTATTTTCAGCAGTGGACTTGTGAAGGGCTATAATGATGATGATAAATGATGATATAATTACAGATTTTATAACAAAGTACTCTTTTGCTAAAAGTACGTAGAATTTACATATAAATTAAAACATCTTAGAAATATACCTATACGTCTTGGACTTACTTTATGGAGTGACCTAAAAGTGTACTTCAGTATCTGCTACTAGAAATCCTAGACTAGTAGAATTAGGTGTACCGAGATTGTCTTCGCAATGTTAGTTATGATGAGACCTTACCCCCGGAGTTGACGGAGTGACCTGAAGGTATAGTTCGTTGAATGCAGCTGGAACTCCTCGAAGAGTAATAATAGTAATCGGTGTGCTGAGTTTGGGCTCGTTTTGTTAGTTATGATGAGTACATTATTACCTCTGGACAGGGGCGGATTATCCTTAAGGCAAACTAGGCACATGCCGAGGGGCGCAAGTTTAAAAAGGGAGTGCGCGAAAGTTTTTAAAGAAAAAAATTGAATCGAAATGAAGATAAGGTTAACAGTGAAAACCTGTGTGTATTTTAAATACTTAAAAAATGACGTATAACATGAGCGCTTAAGCCATGCATATTTGGGTTTACCAAAAGTGTTTTTTTTTTTATTATTTTTACTTTAGATATTTAAACACGTTATATAAAAGCTTTAAGACTTACAACATTCGCTGGTAGGAACGCAAACTCCGTTTTCGTTTTTCACATAATCCTCGTCGCACAAACACGCTGGCTTATAGCAATCTGGTGATATATTAGGACATGGCGGAGGAGTAATACTGGTATAATCCTGGCAGGTTTTAGTGCATACTTCTAAAGAACACTTGTAATATTTTTCATTGGGCGGACATACTGTAAGCGCATACATTTAAAAATGATTACTTGTTTTTAACCTTGGTAAATTTGTTTTTATATGTCTTAAAAGTTTGTATATATGAATGATTTAATTGTAACTAGGTATTTCTTTTGTGTCACTATTCATCACAATTATGATGATTGTATTTACGGTATGGGGTTCACTATTCGTATAATTTAGAAAGCTGTTTAACAAGCCCATCACATGATATAACTTCAAAATAAGTAAATACTTCTTTTGTTTATAAGAAATGCTTTACTAACACACTTTTTATGTTATGTAGTTGCTATTTAAAAAACATGACATCAAGTTTTTTTTTAAAAACTCTACCCATTATCTGATTTTCTCCCGTATCGTGGAGGCAGCTTATATTCTTAAATTGTACAAGGAAATACATTCAGATTCAGATTAATTATTTGTAGGCCATACAAATAATATTGCTCCGTACGGGATTCGAACTCGTGGCACTCAGCGCCGCAACTCAATGCTAAGCTATTACGCCACAGAGTTGTGAAAAACTATAAATAAAAAATAAAACGACGGGTTACACTCCGGGAGTGCCGGCAGAAGTGAAAACCCTAATATTAACGTTGTATATTTGTGATATTTTGGAATGAATAATTTTGCACGAATTGCTTTAATTATCACACACGAACATTCGCGCAAGCGCTCTGTGCCGCCTAAACGAAACATAAGAGCAGGCGCAGGCATACATTTTCGCCGCGCCGTAGAAAGACTTACTTCCTCTCCTACGCCGCGCCGGCTGTCTCCCTCTCTCCATCCGTCTTACGAATTTTTGATCATGGTCACGTGTCCTGACGCGAGTTTAACATTTTTTAACCCATTATAAAAAAGTGTACAACGCCGCTAAAGAAGTTTTCACTTCAAAACACTATAATTGGGAACCACTAAATTATTTTTAAGAACCAAAAAGTAGTCAATTATAGTATAATAATTCAAACGATACTTACTTAATGGTTGATCTTTATTAGTAGACAAAGCAGTACTTAGTTTCACAGTGAGCAGAAGAAAAATTGACAAATATGAGTAAAAAGCCATCTTATGATCACTTTAAAAGTTTAAGGATGACTTCCATTCTCTATTCACTCGCTGAGTATTTATAGGACCAATTATAGCCGAAACTAATTGATTATTAATAGACGAAGCTAATCGTATTATGATTTAACATTTATTACTCACGTTTTTTAGTTGTGTTATAATGTTATTAAATATTTCACATGTATTTTTTCCTTTTTATTTAATTACCCTTCTATTTTTAAAGATAACACTCAATATAAGTAGTCGCACATTAAAATTTGTCATTTTTAAAATGTAAGAGCAACAAACGAGCTAAAACGCCTCCTTGTTATGTGGACGTGGACTTGGACGTGAACGTGGACATGTTATGCGGCTAAAAGTACACTTTCAACAAGCTATGAACGAAGAAATCTACAAATGCAATGTGGATGACAGGACTGAGATGAAATGGTAACTGCTTGCAATTATACATAACGTCTCTCTCTGAACTTTCAAACCAATACTCAGAAGTGGATGTATAGCTGAGTACTAGCTGTGAGCTAGTGGCAGTTACAGCCAAGAGGGACCTAGACTGAAATCTAAAGCAGAGAGAAAAAGAGCCTTACTGTCTCGTATAACGATTAAATACAACGATTCACTAATTAACATCATGATCGTCATTATTTAAAATCGCCAATTAATAAAATGAAATATTTATAAAAAAGTTTGATATTCTTCATATATTACGCAAACACAAACACATTGACCAGAAGGTCAGGAATAAAAAATAAGTTAAAATTACACGCAATAAACGCCTTACAGTAATTAGTTTTAATGAAAACTTACATACACTTTTCTATCGTAAGTATATTTGCACTATTAATTTATTGTACTAAGTTACACTATTAAATTAAATTAAACTAAATATGGAATTGAAACCAATCATTGCCTACCATGATATTTAAAATAGTACGTAATTTTATAATATACATCATAATATCTATCGAGTCGTAGTTCATTAATAATTTAATTTAAACTACAAATACAGTTATAAAATATTACTCGAATAATATTTTGTATTTTAAGACAATTCGTATCTATTTAATTTTAATACCAAATTCTAAATAGATATATTAGAACTAAAACTTTCAAGCACACACATAACACATAAACACTCACGCCTGTCACCCAGAGGGGTAGGCAGAGATTACGGACTTCCATTTGGCACGATCCTGACATACCTCTTTCGCCTCCTTTACATCCATATATCTACGCATACATGCTCGTCGGTTAAGGGTACTTCTAACGTGGCCCATTTTCAAAATATCGCCAATTTGGTCGACAAACTTTTTTCTAGGGCGTCCCTTCCCGACTCGGCCGTTCACATCTGCCATATAAATTTGCTTTGTCACTCTTTCATCATTCATTCTTTCTACGTGACCAAACCACCGAAGCATTCCTTTCTTAATCCTGGTCACAACATCATCTTGCATACCACATTTATCTCTTATCACGCAATTTCTCACCCTGTCATTCAGATTAAACCCTAGCACATTTCTTAAAGAACGCATTTCTACAGCATTTATTCTACTTTCGTGCTTCTTCTGCCACACCCAGCTTTCACTACCATACATTAACGTAGGGACTAACACAGCATTATGAATTACCACACGTGCCTGTTTTGACACATTCTGGTTCTTCATAATAGAGTGTAGTGCCCCATTCACTCTATTCCCTGCATTTACTCGTCGTTCTATATCCCTATCATATCTACCATCCCTGCTAAATACACATCCCAAATACACAAACTCATCCACTTGCTCAATTAACTCTCCTTCTATTCTTATTTCACATACCGTTTTGCTTTCTTCTCTTTCAAAAACCATCACTTTCGTCTTACTTGCGTTCACTTTCATTCCCCTTTCTTTTAATTCCCAGTTCATTAATGTAACCATCATTTGCAACTCAGCCGCTGATGACGCAAATATGACTTGATCATCGGCATACAAAAGGCATTTGACGGTTAACTCGCCCATTCTTAAACCACATTCTTCATCTTTCAAAGTTTGCAAACACCGGTCCATAAATAGGTTGAACAGCCAAGGGGAAGCTACACAGCCCTGTCTGACACCTTTTTGGATGCCAAACCAGTCCGAGTAGACCCCATTGATCCTGACACAAGCACTAGAGTCCCTATAAAGAGACCCTAATGCCTGTATCAAACCAGCGCTCAACCCATATGAGTTCAGTGTTTGCCATAACACATTCCTGTCCACTCTGTCATAAGCCTTTTCCAAGTCCATGAACGCACAAAAAACTTTCTGGTTTTTGGCCAAAAACTTCTCCGCAATCATGCGCATGGAAAAGACTTGATCTGTGCACCCCATTCCCTTTCTAAAACCCGCTTGCACATCCCAAATTTTTCCATCAGTTTCTTTCATAACTCTTTCAATTAACACCTTAGCATACAGTTTACCCACAATACTAAGCAAGCTGATACCGCGGTAGTTTTTGCAGTCCTGCTGTGACCCTTTTCCTTTATATATTGGTACTATAACTGCTTTACACCAGTCATCCGGTACCCGTTTTAATTCCCAACATAAATTAAACAAGGTGTACAGCAGGCTTGCCACCACTCCCTCTCCAGCCCTTAGCATCTCGAGTGATACTCTATCATATCCAGCTGCCTTACCTGCTTTCATGCTTTTCATTGCTTTCATTATTTCATCTACACTTATCTCCATACCCCTTTCCACTTCTTTCGGAATTTCTAGTTCATTCAATTCATACGACTCTTCACTCATAAACACGCTTTGAAAGTATTCCTTCCATCTGTTTAAATTCGAAACTTCATCATTCAGAATACATCCATTCTCGTCTCTTATAGCATTTATTATAGGCTGTTTTGTATTTCCCCTGGCAGTTCTTACGAGTTTCCAGAACATTTTTATGTTAGCCTGGAAATTATCAGATATCCTTCTATCATTCTTATCCATTCTTTCTTTCTTTTTCCTTTCAACAACTTCTTTTACTCTCTTATTTAGACGTCTAAATTCTGCCTTTTTTCTTTCAATCTCATCATTCATACCAGAAGAATTACCAGCTTTGGTTGCTAGTAAATCTAACCATGTTTTCTTCTTTGATTCAACTTTCACCCGTACCTCATCATCCCACCACAACGTATTACTTTTCCTTTCATTTGTTCTTTTACTTACACCACATACTTCGGTGGCGGTATCCACCAAACCTTTCTTAATATTATCCCACACAGTCTTCAAGTCTAAATCATTCATACACAACTCATTCAAACATCTAATATTTTCTCTCAGTCTACATTTATACTTCTCTTTCACATCTTCATCTTGTAACTTCTCTATTCTTATACGCTGTAACGCAGTGGTAGACACAGATGTCCGATGCCGCCAACGCTTGAAAAGACCATTAATTCGACATAAGACCAAGTAATGATCCGTCCCTACGTTGGACCCCCGGTAAACCCTTGTATCTACGACTGCGCTCCTCATTCTTTCATCCACAATTACGAAATCTATCATGCTTCTATCATCACCTCTTTCCCATGTATACATGTGAATCTTCTTATGACGAAAAAAAGTATTCGTCACAAAAAGATTCTTTTCCGCACATACGGTGAGGAGGTCTTCACCATTCTCATTTATACTTTCATCACCAAACGTTCCCAATATCCTTTCATAACCAGACCTCTTCACCCCAACCCTTCCATTAAAGTCTCCTAGCATAATAATATTTTCATTTTCCTTACATTTTGTCAACACCATCCTTACCATGTCCCAAAACTGCTCTCGAATGTAAGCGGGCTTAGACATGTCTGGGGCGTACACCCCTAGCAGGAACAGCTTCTTTAAGCCCACTTTCATTCGTATCCATAGCAGTCTCGGGCTTACACATTCATACTCTTTCACACATTGACCCATTCTTTCTGAAAGGATGAAACCGACTCCCTGGCACGCCCGTTCGGTCTCGCCTACACCAGACCAATACGCGGTATACGTGCCATGTGCAGTGGCATCCTTTCCCTTTCGTTTCGTCTCATTCACACATAACACATCTATTCCTCTGTCATTCATCATTTCGCATACTTCATCCATCTTATCATTCATTCCTCCACATACATTCAGCGTAGCCAGACGGGTTTCCGCAATCCACTTTTCGCCCCTCCGGGAGACAGAACGTGACGGGTGGCGAACCTCGTCGCCGGTTTTTCTCCCGGAGATTCTTCGCACCCCTGCCCCATTTAAGGGGCGCCGGGAACTCGGGGCCATTTCTTTTATTTCCTGAGTCATTCGAACAAGGGGTGGTGGTAGATTTTACGCCGCTACCATACGGCGAGGAGCCGAGTCTATTTTTTCGGCTTTGTCGCTCGTTTAGCACCACCCGGGGGACACGTGTAGGGTGGGCCTAAGGTTAGGTGGTCGGAGCCTACGGACGCGAGCGACTCATCCCCTTCTCACTTTCAAGCAATAATGTGATATTGTGATGTGTTACCAACACAACGTATAGTGCGTTTCTAGGGCAGGCGGAAAAAAGTAGATTGACCTCTGAAAATATGATCGGGGTAGGCAATCTTTTTTGTTTAGTTTCATTTTTTTATCCTTTTATCATTACATACATCATCAGAGTGAAAGATAAGGGAGCCCAGTGCGAAGTTCTTTACGGGCCCTATGTCTATTATTATATTATAAAGAAAGAAGAATATCCTGTACCTAAATGAATTTAAAAGCAAATGAATATTAATTTAAATTTATTATTTATAAATCTTAATCACAATTTTCATTCTTACGTTAATAGTAGGTAAGTACTTTAATAAGTAGGTAGGTAGGTAGTTGTATAAAACATAACCACTTGGCAGTCAGGTAAAAAAGCTTCTCATAATAGATTGTCAGAGACACTTGACAGACTATTCATTTGTATCTATTTCAAAATAATTTTATGATGATGAAGACGTATAAGAGTCCGTCACATTGATTATAATCTAAAATATCGGCAGTCTTCTTTTGTTATATCCGTTATGAATGGATATACGTCACTAGACCTCGTTTCTTATACATATTTATAGATGTTTACAATCATTATTTTTTCGGTTTCCGAAATATGCGACATTTTTCGCTTCTTTCGTGGTGACGTAGTCTTTATGAGATTTTTATGTCCATGGACCCGATTTCATACTAGTGATAATATACAAAACGTCACAATGCAATAACAAAAGCTTTAATACAAAACGTAATAATAACACTAACAAAACAAACTTAATAAAAATTAAAACAACCACTATAACCGAAAATTTTAAGTTTCAAACTATCTACACGCAAGCGCATCTCAAAACAGAATGAGGAATGAGTTCTGCTCCATCCGCTTTCTCAAATACGCGCAGCATGAGACCTATCGCAAATCGCGTTGAAACAGGTTTATTACCTCTGAATGACCGCTTCCTTCACCCTAACCCGTACCATGAGACACGCTTAGCGCATAATGATACGTAATCTATAAAGAAATGTATGGAAGCAATAGCTGTCGTTTTGTTTCGATGCTAACATAATACTTGAGGTCAACGTTCTTTTTTCCGCCTGCCCTAGAAACGTACTATAGTTGTAGAGTTGTGTTTACAACATTATGTACCTTTCAGACTATCGAATTTTCTTCATGCTATTGTAATTTGTTTCCGTAAAATATTATTTTGCTAAAAAGTTAGTTCTTACATACTAATACGGATCTTTACGATAACCAACAACCATTTTATGGGTTTTCATAACATTTAGAGAGGACTAAAGACTTTATCGAACGGATTTTATCGCATTTAATGTCCTTTATTTTTAATTTTCCACTTTTTGGGTGTTTTACAGCTCTCTCTCTCTCTCTCTCTCTCTCTTTCAATTACATTAAGTAAAATTATTAATAAAATTAATTAATACACAAGTAGTGTTCGCGCAAATATTAGACATCCTTATTAATCACCTTTCTTGGTTTTCTTCAGTTAACTGTAGGTTGGAACTAAAATATATTGTAAGTGTTGAATAGCTGACGGTATAACTATATTGTATATTATACCAGATGTATTACACTAACAGCGGGGAGTAGCGTCAAATATGCGAATAGTCTACATAGCATATTCTTACTACTACATGCCTAATATTGGTCCAGCGTTTTAAATGAGCACATAATATTATGAAATACATGCATATATCTATTTTGAAATGCGGCATAAGAGTTGTAATGTAAAGCAACATTAAACATACTAGTGCAGTAACAACGGCGGGAAGTCGGCTAAAAGTAAAGTAAAAAGTAAAGTTACAGCCTATATACGTCCCACTGCTGGGCTCAGGCCTCCCCTCATTTGTGAGAGGGTTTTTGAGGGTTTCTGAGAGGGCTAAAAGGCATGTGTTTAATTATTCACGTATTATTGTGACGCGGTAGGGTACTAATTTTCAATCTAGAATGCAGGGCCACAAAATCGTGACGCCAATGGTTCCTGGGTGTGAATTCGGAAAACGAATGGTCACTAAATAGTTTAAGGGTGTTTAGGTTGCCCTTTGTATCCGGAGCGAAAGACCACAAAATGGTTGGGCCATAGGGTCCCCGGTTCGATTCCTGGAATAATGACCCCGTTTGTGTGCAAGATTAACGTTAGGTGTTCTGGATTGAACCAAACGGTGGACTGTATGTGCGTAGCTAGTTATAACCAAAACAAGATGGCGACGTGGCACGTGGCCGGTTTTTTAACGCTAAACTCTGCTAGGACCTAACTTACTGTACCAGCTGGCAGGGGCAGGAGCATGGGCTACTGTGGGAAAAGAACAACAAATGAGAACAGCTCGATGTAGGAAAGTGCAATTACTTGTGCGTTGATCTTCTGATTGCCTCCTACTCAGGCCTCCAGGTTGATGGAATGAAATGCACTGTGGTTGACCATTGAAGCCACGACGAATTATTTGCACTACACAAAGCAGTCACTACGAAATTGTTCTGTGGCCCGATTGTCACAGAATTGCTATCATATCCAAGGTCTAGCTTCAACTGCTCAAGTGGCGGCGGCACGTCGACGACTCTCCCTTTAACTTTTTGCGTAGCCCCATCTTATTGGGCGCGCTAATGACGCCACCATGTCTAACTTTCTATTGGAGATGCCCATGTAGGAAGGAAGTGGATGTGAAGAGGAAGGAAATATTAGCTAAATGTGCGTTTTGGCACAACTATAGCTCGAGATACCGTATAATGAAAATTTCGTTCGTGTGTTATAGAAATACAGATTTTTTGGCAAAATCCAATTTAATTATTCAAGATAGTTGCCATCGAGGGCGATACACCGATTATAGCGATCTTTCAACTTTTCAATACCATTTTTGTAGTACGATTTTTGTTTAGTCTCCAAATAGTTGTTTCGGCTATTATTCCTCATCGGATTTAAATTTATTTCGATCGAGCATTCTCTTGAGATCTGAAAGCAGGAAAAAGTCTTTAATGGCCTGAAGAATTTGATGGATATGGAAGCAATTTCAAGCCCAATTCATGCAATTTTTTCATCGTTTTCATCGATTTGTGACACAGTGCATTGTCTTAATGGAACAACACTTTCTTCTTCCTCGAATTGGGCAGTTTTTCCGCGATTTCATTCATCAAACGCTCTTATTATGGTATATATAATAGTCGCTGTTGATGGTTTTTCCCTTTCCAAGATAGCCGTTGAAAGTTATTTCATGTGCATCCTAAAATACAGACGCCAAAACATTAACCGACGACTGTTGAGTTTTTCCACGCTTTGGATTCAGTTCATCGCATGCAATCCACTCAGATGACTGCCGACTCTGGAGTGTAGTGGTGAATCCATATTTCATCGATTGTCACATATCGATGCAAAAATTCACTTCTATTGCGGGTGCTGCCAGCACATAGATTTCGCATACCCTAATATTCATAAACGATATGTCTAATATATTCTTTTGATATCTGTAGAGTGTCAGCTATACAAATCAACTTCAATTTACGAAATTTAAAAATCATTTTGTGGATTTTTTTTTATGTTTTTGTCCGTAACAGCCTACTTTTGGACGTCCACTGCGTTTATCGCCTTCGGTGGTTATATAGCCTGTATGGAATTTAGCAAACTACTTACAAATGGTTGCTTTGCCCGGCGCAGAGTCCGAATAACACTCATCAAACCACTTTTTGGTATCAGCAGCACATTTTTCGTCCAAAAATAGTGTTTCATTAACACACGAAATTCCTTTATATTCATTATTTTTTCAAAATAACAAAAGTTGCTTCACTAAAAATGCTGTATCTCTAAGTCTAAAATCAGACTAATAATCAGACAGCTTTCAAATTTATACACGTCTTTTTTGAAGGTTGGTACTAACTAAAAATTATATGGATTTTATTCTTATGACGCCATCTCATAGAAACGATAAGAACTTTTCAGCCCACTTAATATTTACATTACACTTGGCCTCGGCTAAAACATAAGGGCCAAACAGTGGAAACATTTTTAAGGGATTTTAAAAATGAGATTTAGAAGCAAAACCACTGCTTTAAGCTCTACGTATCTCACCTACTGGACTAATAGATCATGATGATATAATATATATAGATGATGAAATTAGATCATGATCATGAGATGCTTTAGGGCAAAAAATTATGGGTTTATTTTACCGTCTCCTCTATGGTAGTTCTTTATAATAATTTTTTACATAATGAACAATGCATTTTCAAACTATACCTGGTTATTTATAAAAATGTACTCGTATCGTATCATTCTCTAGCAACCTTAATTCGTTACTTCAAAGATTAAAATAAACATAAAGAACGGTTGCTTTTATGAACAAAATAAATCTGAAATTGCATTAAGAACCGCTGTAAAGAACCCGAATATCTATGTGACTTGGAGAGCACGTAGATCGTATAAACGGGCATATTAATACTTATAGCTTCTCTTCTCCTTGCAGCAGCCATCTGGTCGATTTCCTTATTGAAAATCTAACTTTGTTTAACCGTTACGTATTTACTTTTGAGAGCATTGGTCTAATCCCGAAAAGCAAACTTTGTTAAGTTATTATGGAATCATCATTTTCAATTTCTCTTAATTAATTTTAATATTTTACTAGATGGATGTAAAAAAGTTTAATTTTATTTCGTACTTTATCGTTCATTATATCACTTTTTGACTTTTCTAAGTCAGTGCTTGACTACTATCCTACCTGATGGTAAGTGGAGATCTATTAAAGCAGTAACTTGTGATCATTTAGGATTTTATTGGTAAACTTCGTTTGGTAGGTTAACCGTATAAGTTTGGGTATGTGAAAAGTAGTTACAATTTATATACACTTGTTAATTTATATACACAATTTATAATAATAATAATGTCCTCCAGACCGAATTTCGGCCACGGCGTCCTGGTTCAACGGAGGCTAGCCAACGGCGCAGGACAAGATTATAGTGCCCAAGTGTATGCGCAAGCACAGGTGCACTCTCTATTCCTTCACTCTCATAATCCGATGGGACGGTAAATCGACACGATCGGAGAGAGACCAGACGCAGGACCAACGGCTTTACGTGCTTTCCGAGGCACGGGGGTGAGACGCCACCAACTTCCTGACTCCGGGCAGCTATTGAGGATTTCTTGCCAGAAAAACTCAATATTTGATTTTTTGGCCCGACCAGGGATTTGAACCCAAGACCTCATGATCAGCAATCGCACGACTACAACCACTAGACCAACGAGGCAGTCACAATTATATACAGACCTCCTCTGTTTTCTATAAGTGCTTAAGAGCAAAAAAAGTGGCCGCAGCAGCGTTATCCTGATAAAAATTCGATACTATAAAATGCTTTTATATCCTAGCAAGAAAATCAGAAACTATTAAATTACGTGGAATTTTGTTTTTAGTATTTTTCGTTGCGAGCGAGTATCGAGCTTAATAGAAAGCTTACTTCTTCTATTCGATACTAGATGGCACTAGTGGGAGAGTTCTAGAAAGATCTTGACGCTCCTATTTTCGCTGCTTGATACCAGATGGCACTAAAATCACCCGCTATATACCGTGCATAAATTATCGCCTCGTCCCAAGCATTATCGACCACATAGTAACAAAAAATGTTTGTTTTTATTTTTTGTAAAATATCATTGCCATAGACTTCTACTCTGTTTATCCGTTACACCCAATTTTTTTCCAGACGGTAAATATAGTCATCCATTATAGCTTATTTGATCAATTATCATCAAAATAATTTCATTATTGATGAAAAATTCACATACATATAAAAATCAGACGAATTTTAAACCGAATTATATTCGATTTTTTTCAATTCGGGTAAAATTAAAAAATAAAGTACCGTTTTTAAAAGAATTAAAAAATAAATTACTGCTTTCTTAATAGGACAGATTTTTTTAAAGGTATTACATTTTCGTGCACATTGCACACAGTGCAATACGTGCTGTATTTAACTAAGTTTATTATAATAAACATAGGTTTTACGCAATGTGGTATAAGTTTCTAATTGAAGTGCACTCACTATACGACAAAAAGAAAGAACCAGTAAACTTACTTTATGAAATTAAACTTAAATGTTAAGTTCGTAATTTCTGGTTAGTAACTATATCAATGTATTTGTATGTAGTAAAAGATTGCCAGATCGCTAAGTCATTCCTTTTTCTTCTCCACTCTGGAATTACAGCAATCGCACATTGTCGCAATTCGGCGGTACTTCTACTAAAAATGTTAAAGCCCTGGCTTCAGTGTAGGTTCAGGTAGAAACTCCAGGCCTTTATCCAAAAACTTTTAACCAGCCACTCCGCTGTGCACCAGCTGACTACCTAGCGGCTCCGCGGACACTACCACCAAACGAAAACATATGGCAAATCTACCTTCCAAACGTGGCAATAATAAGATTGTTATAGAAACTAATTACCAAGAACGATCGTGCAACTAGCACGTCATAGCGAATAATAAGTTTAGAACTGGTTACTAACCAAGCTGTTCAGTTTGTGTTCAGTGCCAGTCATTGATTTATTAAAATTTAACCGAGGTATCACCTCTATGAATATCAAATGAATATCTATACTATCAAGTTTAGATATTCATTGGCAACGGCTTCGTAACTATTTTAGCATTGTGGATCCTAAATTCACTTCACGAAACGATTATGCAAATATCTGTTAAGCGTGTGAAAGCACTGACAGCAAACAAGAAAGTCGTATTCGTTTGAACCATTCATCAAGAACAGCTGCTACGAAAATGATTTAGAATTTTTGGTTATTTATCTGATATTGGTCTGTACTTTTCTTCGTATATTTGCCTAAAAGAATTTAGTTGTTATTTTTTTTTAAATAATAAAGGTGTTCTGAACTTTTGTAAGAAGAATAGTAATAGTCTTCTACTTCCGTCGATGGTATGCATAAATATACTCTCACGTTGGTTACGCTGCTCTTTAGTACCAGTTTTTAGTTTCAATTATAGTTTTCTTGATCCCTTCGCTATGGTGTAGTTAGCTGTATGGTGGAAACGTAAGGGAATCCATCACCCAATTTCGTTCTATGGGTGTCCTAATATAAGTATATGGGAAATGCCAGATAAATGTATGTGTCAGTAGACGGTGGTATATCTGGTTCGACTGATGAAAAATAAGGAGGTAGTCTTTTTTGAAATCAGCAGATTGCCTGCGACTCATTTGTTAGTTTTTTTATGGAATAAGGGCGACAAATGAGCACACAGTCCACCTGATGATAAGTGGATGCTGTGGCCCATAGACTTCTTCATTTATCCTCGAGATTAAAAATGCTTGTGGGTTGTCACCCCTGAGGACTAAGACGGAATGCCTCGTAACCAGTAAAAAAGGGTCTCCGTATCTCTACACTCACCATACTAAACAAAGCAGTATTAAGCTTCTATTTTACGCTGGTATTCTGTGAGAGCGTCGAGTCCTTCTCTGGTCGAGCCGACCCATTTATGCTACAACTATAATATAGCTGCAGCGTGGCTCTACCTCGTATAAAAGTAAGGACGCCTCGTAAACTTTACGTTAAATAAAAGTCGTGAATATTTCCGTAATAATAAAATAATAGTATAAATATATATGTTTAAGATTCTACATGTGACGTTAATATGAAGGTTGGTCAACTTTAATTTTGTTACGGTGTGGAGTAAAGTAGAAAAAAGTCAGCCGTACCACTACATCACGGAGAGGGCTTCCCATTACCCCGTAATATTTGTAATTTATTCAACGTGCAGGAACTGAGTAGTGGAGGTATAAGAATATTAAATAACCCATATTTTCTCGTAAGCGTCGTAAAATGCAACAGAGCGAAACAAACTAGAAGATGGGCAGCAGCGTCTACCTGATAACAGCTATTAAAAAATGTGTCTACAACCTTAGCTTAGCGTGATAACTATCGCAAGTTAACCCTTGTGAGACAATCTATGGTTATGGCCCATGTTCATGAGTGATTTTTAATTAGTTGTAAAGATGATAATGAAACGTTTATGTTTACTCGCGATGACTTTCATTTGCGAGCAGTAATAAATCAGCCTCATAAATGCAATTAACAATTACATTGGTGCCTTCGCGGATCGAACTCCAGCTACTTGCGTTCTACGAGTACCCTTTATTATTGCTTCGTTTCTTCTTTGCTTTTCATTCTTTATGCCATTTAATTCTACTACGAAACAAACGTCAGTGTAACTAATTAAAGTTATAAAATAAACAAATAGTTCCTTTCTTTGTAAAGTGACAGTTGTGGATGTGTTTCCACATGGTTGTTCCTGTCTAGCATTATTTGCCTACGACTCCTAGGCAAATGGTGTTAGACATGAACAGTCTTAGGCTAGGACTTTTAAAAGGTATTTGTGAGTAGTTAAATATCTTGCTTGGGTTTGATTATCAGAAAATATTGACAATATTTGTTAACTGAGTTGATAGACTTGTACTGTCTTACTATAAAAAGTGGTTTATCAGTCTTAGGTTTTATCTGGTGTCGGTTTAAATAAAAAAAATCCCTTGAAATATATACCAACTAAAAGGTAAAGTACGAAATTTGACTGTAAACGTCAAATTTTAGGAAGATTGGGGCGCCAGATCTAAAGAACTTTTTTCGTGATAAAGACTTATTTGAACCCCAGACTGTCAATAAACCAATCACCTCTTGTAATAAAACCGTTTGTTTATATTTATAAAAACAATTACCCAAAATATTACATTTCTGGATATTAATTCTCCTTTTATTGACTAGTCTGGTTATAGTCAAAGACCTATATATATTACATAGAACTATTTGGTTATAGTATCTTAATTTTCCAACTAAGACAGCTTAATATGAGTTCATATATGGTCAATATAAGAGCTCTACGAGATTTTTCATAATAATATTCATGGGAGATCTGAATTTCATTATTTGTAGTAGTTGTGGGTATTTATGGGCTAAAAATTTAAGATGAACTGCAAGCTTGCTTATGACAGTATAATTTGCTATAATACAGAAATTATTTTTGCATGAATGATATAATATACGTAAAAGTGACTAAACGTTTTAGAAACATAATAATATAAAAGAAACGTTTTGTTTTAAAAATATTTTTTAATGAAATGGAACTCTAAATAAACACAAAAACTGTTTGTACAATTTGTCTGCCGCAGCCTTTTCCGTGGCATATTTTATTCCTGTATTGCTAGGTTTATCAGAGTATGCGATATTCAAAGGCAGTCTGTGGTTACGTTGAAGCAACAGAAATTGCTCCGTTAATAATTAACTTAGACTGTGGATAATTTCCGGCTTTTGAATCTAAACGCAATATAATTTTTAACTGCAGGGAATTGCAGGTGGCTTGCTTTTTTGAATGGATACTTAACTACAGCAAGGGATTATTAAATCATATTATATTTACCGTCATATTCTTTCATTGTCATATCTAAACAATTAATTTATTGCAAGAATAAAACTATTTATATGGATTTTATCTTATTATTTACGAATTACAAAGTTTATTCAAAACAATTTGACTTCAAACTATTTCTTTGGTAACTTAGCTGTTTCTGTAGCACTGATGCCAGGGTAGAACTCGTACTCGTAAATATACCCATATTTCATTTTTTCCATTGTGCGGTAATGAGCGACGCCAAAGAAAAAAATAATGAGGAAAAAACGAATGAACGACTGTTTTCTAAACTCAATTGTACCAGCTAAATGAATTTATAAATTTGAATTTGGAATTCTTAACCAAAGAGGAGACATTTCAGATCAAATTGGTCAGTACGACAAAACGCTAATTTCATATGTAAGGACCCAATATTTTCATCCTATTACATAAATAGTATTATTTAAATAAGATAAGCGTTCTCAATCATGCTCGAAGATTTTTCTATTATTTTTAACTCTATTTCCTAATATTCATCCAAGTTCATAAGTTTTCCGGAATTTACCTTATTCATTGCAGCTTATCAATAGTTTTCTGATAGATTTAGGATGCATATTTGCGGTAGCTGTCACCCTTGGCAGGTGTGTTGGCAACCTCAGACATTTGAAGACCACTACCATTATTGTGGGGTCGTTGATTATCTTACGCTGATCCTCTCCAATGCCTATATCTATATTTACAAAATGCTACAAGTAGGTATAGGTAGAAATTGTTGGAATCTCTTATAAAGCTACCGTAGAGTACATTACACATACATAATTGGGCAGAACCCTCGCCTTAAATTTCATAGATTGCAAGCAGAGTTTTCCATTGTTCATAAGATTTTTTATACTTTCAAGCCCACCCTGGGTTTACTGCAATTCATGTGCTTTACAGGTGATTTGGTGATATATTTGAAACCAGATGCTGTTTCTTATTACAGTCCTAATATATTCTGACATATACATGGGAATAGAGTCTTAGCAGAGTATCGTTTTAGCTTTCTGACATTTGTCATAAGTTTAAGATTACTCTTATTACATCTTTAGATCCAGCAGCACCGTGAATCTAAACACGGCGAGAGAGCCAATTGATTGTAACGATCAATAGATCTGTAAGATATTAGGACAGAAAATGGACCAACCAAGCAACTTATACAGACGTTGACAAATAGTGTCGTATACGTTTCGGCCTTATATTAGTAAACGCATTATAGTGTAAGCCCTTGACTCGTACTATTGATATCTATTCTTAATTAAAAATTAAAATATAGATGACAAACAAATAAAATATTTTTTACGGTAACTACGCCTAATACAATTTTACGTAATTGGAGCTTCCTTTTGAGCAAATTATTATGCTTGTTCAAGGAAACACCCTTCTTCAATAGGAAGGTTTATACCGCTAAATAGATACAAATAAGAACAACAATTTAAAATTTAAAATAAATAATGTGCATATCTATCGCTAATATACACAAACATTAAAAATAATTATAGCCTACCTACATAACTAATATTATTTGTGCGTGTGCGTGTGCGTGTGCGTGAGCGTGAGCGTGTGCGTGTGCGTGTCCGTGTGCGTGTGCGTATGCGTGTGCGTATGCGTGTGCGTATGTGTGTGCGTTTGCGTGTGCGTGTGTGCGTGCGTGCGTGCGTTTGTGCCTGCGTGCATGCGTGCGTGTATGTGCGTGTGTGTGTGCGTGTGCGTGTGCGTGTGCGTGTGCGTGCTTGTGGCGTGTGCGTGTGCGTGTGGGTGTGCGTGTGAGTGTGCGTGTACGTGTGCGTGTGCGTGTGCGTGTGCGTGTGCGTGGGTGCGTGTGGCGTGTGCGTGTGCGTGTGCGTGTGCGTGTGCGTGTGCGTGCGTGCGTGTGCGTGCGCGTGTGCGTGTGCGTGTGCGTGTGCGTGTGGCGTGTGCATGTGCGTGTGCGTGTGCGTATGCATGTGCGTGTGCGTGTGCGTGTGCGTGCGTGCGTGCGTCTGTGCCTGCGTGCGTGCGTGCGTGCATGCGTGTGTGTGTGTGTGTGTGTGTGTGTGTGTGTGTGTGCGTCGTGCGTGTGTGCGTGTGCGTGTGCGTATGCGTGTGCGTGTGCGTGTAAGTGCGTGCGTGCGTGCATGCGTGTGTGTGCGTGTGTGTGTGCGTGTGCGTGTGCGTGTGCGTGTGCGTGCTTGTGTGCGTGTGCGTGCTTGTGTGCTTGTGCGTGTGAGTGTGCGTGTGCGTGTGCGTGTGGGTGTTCGTGTGTGTGCGTGTGCGTGTGCGTGTGCATGTGCGTGCGCGTGTGCGTGTGCGTGTGCGTGTGCGTGTGCGTGTGCATGTGCGTGTGCGTGTGCGTATGCATGTGCGTGTGCGTGTGCGTGTGCGTGCGTGCGTGCGTCTGTGCCTGCGTGCGTGAGTGCGTGCATGCGTGTGTGTGTGTGTGTGTGTGTGTGTGTGTGTGTGTGTGTGTGTGTGTGCGTGCGTGCGTGTGTGCGTGTGCGTGTGCGTATGCGTGTGCGTGTGCGTGTAAGTGCGTGCGTGCGTGCATGCGTGTGTGTGCGTGTGTGTGCTGCGTGTGCGTGTGCGTGTGCGTGTGCGTGCTTGTGTGCTTGTGCGTGTGAGTGTGCGTGTGCGTGTGCGTGTGGGTGTGGGTGTTCGTGTGCGTGTGCGTGTGCTTGTGCGTGTGCGTACGTGCGTGTGGGTATGCGTGTGCGTGTGCGTGTGCGTGCGCGTGTGCGTGTGCGTGTGCGTGTGCGTGTGCGTGTGCGTGTGCGTGTGCGTGTGCGTGTGCGTGTGCGTGCGCGTGTGCGTGTGCGTGTGCGTGTGCGTGTGCGTGTGCGTGTGCTATGTGTGTACATGGAGTTTTTGCAGTTTCCACCACCCAGTGGGACGTTTCTTTTAAATAAAATTAATTTAAAATATATTTCTTTATACAATTATGAAATACACAAATCACAGCTAATTAAATATAAATTGTACTGAGACGGATTTAGTAGCTGGGAATACTAATGATCCTTCAGGTCAATGCTAATCAGGTTTGTTTCGGTACAAGCCCTGCAATGGTATTTTTTTGGAATACAATCATTTTTACTCTATTTTTCAAGTACTGCTAGTCCGGAATTACCTTTCCCTGTAGCTTTATCATTGGACCGCCACAAGTCGTGCAATAGTAGTAAGAATCATTTTTTTTCTTACTCCTTTTTTTCAAGTACTGTTTATACTAGTTAGGAATAAACATTCCCAGTAGACATATAACGAGACCGGTATAAGCCTTGCAATAATACTAATAAACACCTTTTTCTTACTCTTTTCCTTTCAATTCAGTATAAGCAAGACTAAGAGCAATTGCAGTTTGACTATCCGTAATATGTACCCATCACAATCATACCATGATGTAACGTGAAGGACATAATTACATAATAACACCAAAGGATGCAAACCAACAGTAACACCGCCAATCTTCTCCTGCTCTAGAAGAACTACTTCAACGGCAGGACCACAATACTTTCATTCTACGAGTCCTTATTTTGGTACATCGCTTAAACATTTTCAATTTCAAAATGTAGCCAATGTAAATCATATTTTGCATGAACTATCAAATTATTACAAAACTCGGACATGTTAAGTTTTCACTGAAAGAAAACTATAACTCATCTAGGAAGGTCCTAGTATTTCCTTCGAAATTTGTTAACATATATGGGCACGAGAAATAAACCTCCGATATAAATCGATCAAAAGGATTTTACTTCCGGCCTAAAGCCAAACTTTCTCTACATACCACAATGACACGTCAATATCGCAAATAGAACAGAACACTTCATCGAACATAACACAAAAACAAAGGCATCAACGCGAAGCGAATTATAATCTTTTACAAACGTAGTAATCCTCTAACTATTAAAAATTTATTGTGGCCAACAACGGGGAAGGTCCCCGTTGTTGGGCAAAACAAATTTCCCATCAAAATCCAACTTCTGATGTAGAAAGATTATAATGTAATGTCGGGATATTGCTTTTAGAATAGAATAGAATCATTTTTATTAACTTCCCAGTGGGAATTTATTGTAATGGGTGCGGTTTTGCAAATTGGAAACTTTAACATATCTCAACGTTTCAAGGTCTTTAAAATCGAAAGTATGGTTTTTGAGAGGATGTCCGTGGGTGCAAATGCACATTCGGATTCAATTTTCGCCTCGTGTATTTCGAGAACAAAGAGTGATATTGACATGGGACCATTTAACGCGTATTTATGTAACTAAAACCTCATTAAATTTTTAGCAAAATCAGTCGACGTTTTTTGTGCCGAATGAAAAACTGTATAAAATATTAAAACATATGATATATTTTTATTCCTTTCACTGGCAAGTTAGTCGCGTGGACCTTTCGGGTCGCACCTAGACCGCTTTTTTAGTTTAAATATCTGCTTGCACTGCGTAACCTGCCTGCAACATTTGTGTGAGTATACACCCAATACCGCAGTATCAAGCAGTCAGGCTTTTCACTGATAAGAATAAGAACGGTGTTGGCATTACTCCGCACCATGCGCAGGAGGGATGCGATTCGCTTGCGCACTATGGTGTGAAACCCGTCTGTGTATACCAATGCAAACATCCCTGATGCACTGCAGTAACCTGGAAGCCCCAACAACATCCGCAGGCCATTATTAAATATATTGTACTCGAAGAGTGTTGACAGCCCCCGCGTGTAGTTAACCCATAGATTGCACGTATAAAGTGTTTGGCAGTACGGGTTAAACATTGTTATTTTCACATTTGGACTGTTACGTGCAAATCTACGAGTCAACATGTTGCAGCGGACTGCCATCGCTCTCCTTTCCCTTTCTATATCCTTATGGCCGTGATAGGAAAAGGTAGATCTCCCGCCGGGCAAGGTGTTCTGCCCGGGGAGCGGCCGACACTCCGTGTGATAGTTCGGAGATGTTCTTATACTGTTTATGATTCAAAATTTTGATAGCGTGATTTTAGGCTTCGGTGTGTTTTTCGCTTGCGGCGCGACGACAGCGCCGCCACATCCTTGTCATCTTTCAAGTCCTCGGTAACCACGTGACCGAGATACTTGAAGGATGGCAACCTCACAAGTTCGCTACCGTTAAGCTTAACAAGCGGTACATACACTACCTTAAAGGTTCTAGCTTTAAAAACCATCAACTCACTTTTCATGGACTGGATGGAGGACATGGGATTTCAAAAATACTCTTCGCATGTCGAAATCAGCCTTCTTAGAGCAACAAACTGACGGACTCAGCAACACCATCTCGACCGTATAACTGATGCTATTTACACAGTGACCATCAATAAATTAGCCAACACTGACGCTGCTAAGCCCAGTAATCAACTCAAAAGTTAAAAAATGTTGGGGCAGTTGAGCCACCCTGCCTCACCCCGCACTCCAACCCGTACGATCAGAAAGCTGATCTAACCATTTAACCTGGTTAGTCTGATGGTCTTACCAATATTTAAGAATATTTATAATCTCACCAGACACACCCGAATTTTGTAGTTTTTTTTCACACGATGTCGTACCTAACCAGGTAAAAAAGGCTAAGAGGCTACTAGTGAGTACTTAGCGGTCAGCCACAGTAGACTCTGACAGTAGTCAGACATCACCTGAGGATGCCTCGTGTAGAAGCGAAACACGTGTCGTATTAACGTCGATGGTGTGTCTTTCCTAGTGTAGTGATGTTGGGAGTAGTGGTGCTGGGATTAGTGATGACGTGGTTAGTACACGCATTTGAGGGAGGGCGGGAGGTGCTCTTCAAACTAGGTAGGGCACATCATTTTATTTTATTGGGCGTATATGTGTGAGGTTATTTTTACCAGCTTTAGTATAACGGATTTCCACAAAGTAAAGCTTGATTATATTATTTAAATAATAACAAATCAATTGTTACATATTATTAATTTAAAATATTATTTTATCGAACCTTAAAATAGTTAATTTTATCCGCGCACCGTTAAACCGTACTGGGACAATTCGGAGACGCGCACGAGTCCCGGTTCGGGCTATTCCTTGTTCATTTCTACCTGAGACTGCTTGAAGTTCGCAACGTGCGTGAGCCTAAACGAACAACCGTTGAACCTTTTTACCTACATTAAAATATAAATTATTCAAAGTGTAGTTGATCCCTCTGGGGTGAGTTCCTATTAAACAATAGTAAAAATTGTAACTGTTCTGCTTAATTCCTATATCTACTGCTGGGGCTGCTTAATGGAAGTTTACCTTATGCTGGCCTCCGTATGGGATTCCAGGATCAAACTAGCACCTAAGCCTTATTTGCTGCCGTGCTGTGAGCTAACGGACTATTGGGCTACCATCCTGCCAACGGCCATCATCACCGACAGACCTGGGTTATTATCGGCTCCCTCCGCTAGCTGGTTGTCTGTGATTCTACAAGAACTTCGCCTGGACTTCGCTTACCTACGTCAGGACAGTTATTCCATTCCTAGAACCTGACTTTTATATCCGCGGAAGTAAGATAAATAAAATATTTACTACAAATATTGACTATTTAAAGAACCCACCTATCTTTTGAACCAACCTAACGGTACAATACCTTCAATTTACTTTTCAACCATTGACACACGTTTTGCCACACCGGATACCACGAAATCAACACCAGCATCCCGTGCATTTAGCTGCGACTGCAACCTAAAAGGAGAATTAAACAAGTTAGCTATATCTCTGGGGTCTTGGGTACCCTCAACGCTTACTGGTACGCCAGGCTTTGGACTTAATTTCCTGGTGTTTCCAGAAGCTTCGAAAATCTATATCTTTGTAATAAATAGCTAAAATCTTAATTCTTTAAAAATTTTGATTCTTTTGAATATTGATTCTTTTGACAGAATTTTAACTTTTCCTTGTAATGTTTTCTGGACTTATACATATATCATCATATATAGGACCCCGAGGGTCGTCCGTACCATATCCAAGTCAATATTTTTTGCCTATCGTCCTGGTGAGCGTCACGTACATATTTGTTCCACCCGGCAACTGGTCGACCACCCCTCTTACTGCCCCCCCCCATTAATTAAAATTAATCTCCGCATCCTCTTGTTGTGATAAGATTATATTACTGTACAATATGTCAATAACGTTAATGTGCCCTAGGCTCACGTCATTACAAGTTGAATCACAACACTTCTCAAGCTCATGGGGAAATTCAATTAATTTTAATTTTTCGTTACAATTTTTACTGTAAGTATTAATTTGTTGCTCATCACATTCCTCCTAGATTACTTTGTTTAAAGTGGCCTGCGGCAGCCCAGTTAACTGTGTCAAAATTTTAATATTGCACTGAATTTCTAGTGGAAAATGGTCTGACCACAACACAGCATAATGCACCTGCACCACGCCAGTAACGGAACTACGGGCGGCCTCCGTGATCAAAACAGTGGTCGAGCCAGCGTCGACTGCCATTAATTTCACTAACATATGTGTATGTGTTATAACTGTGACCTAAAGTTTTTAGGTCTATGCACTTCCAGTTTGATCGTTATAAAAATTTATCAGTTCTTTACAAAAAGCTCCCTTTGGGTGTGCACTAAAATCTCCCAAAACAAATACAGTTACAATATTGTTGTTTTCCACTATAGCAGCTATTTCGCCAAAAATTCTATATACTCTACAAAATTTTCAGATGAATTAGTAGGCATATAAACTAAGAAAACTAGCATTGAACGACTGATAACACAAGGTTTATTTGCAACTATACGGTCACTCGCGCACGGTATCACAGACACACACTCAAATTGGAGGTATTCCATAAAAGAACCACCCCACCATATATTCTTCCTCGCAGTAGCCCTGTTGATGTAACAACCGCTGACTTGCTGTATATCCGAAAGCTTTATTTACATTGCTCAGTTCCTTAATTTCATGGAGTTAACAGCCATGTCTCCTGCAGCGCAATATTATCAGCTCCTTGACTCATTGATCTGACGCAGTCCATTAACCTTTTGAGATATTTACAATTTAACGAAATAAAAGTTGTACCATCCATACTATTTATGATTTAGTTATACCACTGATTAATCCAGTCCCTCTGTTTACTTCTCTTCTGTGAAAGTCAACAAAGCGGCGGAAGGAAATTCCGTCGGTTACAATTTAGGAATAAGTTTAACTTATGCTTAGGAACGAAAACCTTGTATGAGCTGTAGTCCCTTTTCTGCTTAGTTTAAATTTTTTTGTAGACTCACTTTTTATTCATAACATTATTCGATCATTACTTTATAATCAATACGTAACATTATATTCAAGACATATATTTTATGTCTAAAATGAATTACAAAATCATTAACTGTTTGAAATACGATTTAGAACCCTTAAACAACCTATTATATATTTGCGATATTCATTAAAATGTAATTTTCAAGAGTCACTGATTTCGTTGTCCACTTAGAGAAGCCATTTATACCTTTTTGCAGATAAAGACGACCCTTATTTTATTTTGGCAATCCCTGACAACCTTTTAAGTAAATAATAGTGAATGAAATTCTACCCATTTAAATAATTATCAAATATAAATTAAATAATGTAAAATATTATTGAAATGGGCAATATAAACCATTTTTTTTTGATTATTTTATAATAAAAAATAATAATATAATGTATTTTATAACTGACTTTGATTTATACATATACAATATTAGTATAAAGGTTGGTAGATCTCTTTTTCTGTCTAAAAGTCCGTTTATTTTATTTATGGGGTGAGCAGAAGTGCATTTTGTGTTGTGTTTCGGTTTGAGTTCCATACTTCGCTTGTCAGTAGGAGTTTGCCACTGGAGATAATATATAGATATTGTTTTTCTTAAAGTTGAAACATTTTAAAGGAAATTTACTTAAAACGGGCTAAATTAGTGTGTTACTCTAATACGTTAATTATAGCTACATAATATGTTTATAAGTTTTTTTTTATATAAAATAAGGGTGAAAAACGAGCACACAGTCCACCTGATGGTAAGTGGATGCTGAGGCCCATAGACATTTACATCCATTCTCGATTAAGAATCAAAACCCAGGTGCGTTGTCTACCCTGAGAACTAAGATCGTTTCCAGTAAAAAAGGGTCTCCGGATCTCTACACTCACCATACGAAACAAAGCAGTATTAAGCTGCTATTTTACGATGGTATTATTACAGAAGTGAGAGCGTGGTCCTTTCCAGGTCGGGCCGACCCATTCATGCTACAACTATAATATAGCTACAGCGTGGCTCTACCACGTAAAGTAAGATAATTGCAGAGTTGTGGTGATGTAGCAGCCTCCATCCTTCAATTAGTCCCTTGGTGGTGATATTAGGAAGTGCTAGAAAAAATTCCCAAAGATAGCGGTATCGTGTGTATTATCAGAGCTTACAAATATTAAAAATGCCTTTTTAGAATATATAATAATTCTAAAAGCAATTGACACGCTTCGATTTAAATTGAGGTGACAAAAGATCGTTCTTTTAATAACTTTAAAAACTTTTAAATAATTTTTATAATAACAAAACCAATTCCAATATTTTAAGTTATATTTACAACGCTAGGATTTTTTGCTAACTCGGACAAACATTCAAATCCTGAACAACTATTTTTAAGCTGTTTGTGCTGCAGCTTTGCAGCGCTACAGCCAAATGTATAACCACCCCCTGTCGCCAAGTCAAATGTATAGAGGATAAGAATAAATAATATAAAAAAATTAAACTTTATCTATACGATATGATACTTGTTTATCATATTGTAAATGTTAAACAAATTAATTAAAGAATTCTTATATTTACGCGAACACTTCACATTGATTAAAACTATTTTTACGGATTTTATCGCGTTTATTTTACTATTATTTTTAATTCCCGACGTTTCGGACGGTACGTAGACGATACTTTCACAATTTTACCATCAGACAAAGTATCTGCATTTTTAGAACATCTTAATTCCATAAACTCTAAAATTCAATTTACTATGGATTAGAGGCAAATAATTTCTTACCTTTCCTAGATGTATTAGTCATCCGAAATCCTAACTGGTGTTGCATTGGTCACACTGTGTATAGAAAAAAGACCCATACAAACCGATATTTAAACGGTAAATCTCACCACCATCCTTCACAGTTAGCTACCGTGGGTAAATCTTTGTTACAGAGAACACGAGGGATCTGTGACAGCAAACACCTGGCCGCCGAGCTTCAGCACGTCAAGCAAGTTCCAGTACGACAACAAGCTTCGGGTCCCGCGTCTACGTCACAGTGACCGAGTGAAGTCGGCTACAGTCGAGCGTGTGCCTGCTGTACTACCATATGTCAGAGGTGTCACAGACAAGATTGGCTACATCTTGAAACGAGCTTCTATTAGAACATTCTACAAGCAGCCGAAGAAGATTAGTCAGTTCCTACCATTAGTCAAGTGTCATATTCCTATACAAGATGCAGGAGTGTACAAGCTTGATTGTGAATGTGGTCTCTCTTATATAGGACAAACAAAAAGATCAATTAGAACCCGCGTAAAGGAACATATAGCTGATGTGAAGCATCAACGTTCCGGGAAGTCTGCAGTTTGCGATCATATTCTAGACGGCCCCAACTTATCTCGAACACTTCTTAAATCAATAAAATTAAAACTAAACCCAAGCATACCACTGCAAGGCCTCAGGACATAGTCAGTTCATTTTGCATAGATTGAACCATAAATAATAATTAAAAAAGTTGAAGGTACTCCGGGTTTAACAATGACATCGGGACGTCAGTCATCTCAGTCCCCCGTGACCACGGGTGCTGGAAAGCAAAGTGGAAAATAATAGTAATAAACGCGATAATATCCGTAAAAATAGTTTTATCAAAGTTAATTAAAATTCAGAAAAGACTCTTTTTTTAGTCATATCATAAAAAAAAAGTAAACGAAAATTCTTTGATCTGCTTTCGAGTTTCCAGTCCTTATGTTGGACACAAATACAGTCACACAAAGAAGGATACATATGCGAGATCACCTCTGGGGGCTAAGATGAAATGCATCGCAGCCTATAATCAGTATCTCTATCAATATCTCTATCCGTCAGAACGCAACAGCCCACCTTCCTATCGAATCTACTCCTAAACACTCTCTACCGGACTACTAGTAAATTATTGATTTAATATTTTCTATATTTTCGCCGAAAAAAGAATATTATAAAACCCTTACGTATTTATGACAAAAATATTAAGTAATAAAAATAGTATAACTGAACACAATTACCAGTATGATAACCATAATGTAATATTGTACGAAATAAAACGCAGCATAGTTCTGCTGACTAAAATAATCATAATTATAACTTTAACTTTGCAGAATGAATCATAGGCATTAGTACTGATGTTGAAGATTTAAACGGAATTCATTAATATTAAAGAAGAAACAGAATTTCACGTGCTTTATTTGTAAATAAATATTAAAATCTCAAAAATCTAGAAAGTTATACTATGTATACTTGTATATAAAATAAATAAAATATGATACAATAAGAGTAAATAAGATATAATTAACTCGTAAGTACACAGAAAATAAACCACTATTGTAAATGGATTCTATGGCTTATAGACATGACATAAAGATGTACCTCGATTAAAAATCAAAATTCAGATCCCTTATCATCCCTAAGGATTAAGACGAAATGTCTCGTTTCCAGTAAAAAGAGTCTCCGGTTTTCTGCACTCACTGTACGAAACACACATCATCATCATTCATCATTACAGCCTTTCAGAAGTCCACTGCTGAACATAGGCCTCCCCCAAGTAATGCCATAAAGCACGTTCCTGAGCCACCTGCATCCATTGACTTCCTGCATGCCTTACCAGGTCGTCACTCCATCTAGTGGGTCGCCCTTACACTACGCCTACCGGTATGAGGCTGCCACTACAGAATCTTTTTTCCCCATCGGTTATCGGTTCTTCGAGCTATATGGCCGGCCGATTGCCACTTCAGCTTACTAATCCGTTGGGATATGTCGGTTACTCTGGTATCCTCATTTCTGAGTTTATCACGCAGAGAAACCCCGAGCATAGCCCTCTCCATAGCTTGCTAAGCGACCTTGAGCGTCCTCATACGGCCAGCAGTGAAGGACCACGTCTCAGATCCGTAAGTCATCACCGGCAATACGCACTGGTTGTACAATCTAGTTTTCAGAGTTTGAGGTATACCTGACGAGAAGATGTGTTGTAATTTCCCGAACGCTGCCCAGCCGAGTTGAATCTGTCGATTGACCTCTCGGTCGAAGTTTGACTTACCTAGTCGGACTATTTGTCCCAGGTAAACGTACTCGTCAACTATTTCGAGCATAGTGCTCCCAACAACTACCAGCGTAGGTGTGACATGAACACTAAACATGATTGAAACGTTGGGAGACACCATTGAGGCCAAAGAGCATAGTGCTTAGTACCTCCAGCGATTCTGCCATAAGGATTATATCGTCGGCAAATCGAAAGTGAGTGATGTACTCGCCATTGATGTTAATACCTTATCATTTCCAGTCCAGTAGCTTGAAAACGTCTTCCAATGCAGCGGTGAAGAGTTTCGGGGATATAACGTCACCCTGTCTTACACCTCTCTGCAGTTGGATAGAGTTGGATAGGTTATGAAACACTACTATACAGTATTCTGTGAGAGCGTGGTTCTTCCCTAGTCGAATAGACCCATTCGTGCTACAACTATAATGAAGCTGCAGAACGGATCTAACAAGTTTACCAAGACCTTACCACGTTTATTCTAATTGTGTTTAATTTTCACTATAGATATTTAAGTATATTATATAAAAACTTTAAGATTTACAACATTCAGTAGTAGGAATACAAACTCTATTTGCGTTTTTCACATAATCTTTGTCGCAAAAACACGCATGTTTGTAGCAATTTGTTGATATATTAAGACATGGCGGAGGATTAATACCAGCATTATAACGTTCGAAATTTGTTTCTTATTGAAAAGTTAGTAGTATATGAATAAATCAATTGTAACTATGTATTTCTTTTTTGTTTATATTGATATCAATTACGATGATTATGATTACAGTACTAGGTTCACTATTCTATTTAAGTAATAAGTTAGAAAGCTATCTAACAAGCTATTTGATATTTGATATTACAAAATATATATACTATTGAATAAAACTAAATTTTACGGATTTTATCGCGTTCATTTAACTGATTTTACTTATTTTTAATTCCCGACGTTTCGGGTGCTTTACAGCACCCATGGTCACGGGGGGACTGAGATGTTTGACGTCCCAATGTCATAGTTCGCCCGGCTACCTTCAGTTTTTTAATATTAATTTTTCTGTTCGATTTACGCAAAACGAGCTTACAGTATCTTGAAATCTTGCAGTAGTATGCTTGGGTTTGAGCTTAATTTTGTTAATTATAGGATCCCAAGCAGATGGCAGCACCCATCCATCTTCTCTATTGAAATTAGGATGTTTTTTTTTTAATTTCAATAGCCTCACGTATCATCCTTGGTAGGAATCGGTGTTCTTTTGCGAGGATTTGTGGTTTATCAAATCTGATGTAATGGTGGGGACGATCTTGAACATTTTCACAGACTGCAGACTTCCCGGAGCCACTGCAAGACTTCAAGATACTGTAAGCTCGTTTTGCGTAAATCGGACCGAAAAATTAATATAAAAAAACTGAAAGTAGCCCCGTGACCAGGTGTAACGAAACGTCGGTAATTAAAAATAAGTAAAATGCTTGTAAATTTAGTTTTTTCAGTGCGTGTTGCGTATAAGAAATCATTATATATATACTACTTATGAAAAAATGCTGAAAAATATATAAGATATACTAACTTTTCAATAAGAAACAACGGACAGGAATTGATTTTTATATATAAAGATATTCCATGTAAAGCCTTTAAATGAAATTTTAATTTAACCAAGTTAGAAGGAAAAAATATAACTCTTATATTATCCTTTATTAACATAAAGTTTTTCTCTTTTTCTCTTTTCTCTGCCTTAGGTGTCAGTCTGGGTTTCTCTTGCCTGAATCTGTCGCTAGCACACAGCCAGTAGTACTCTTATTATCACTTTGAAAGTTCAGGGAGATGGGTTATAAAATTGGGCTGTTAAGCACTTCATCTCAGTTACCAGGATTTTTTTTTTGGTTTGTTGATATATATGTCAAACCTAATTTCAACTACAATACAAACACATGAGGCTTGTGACTTTTTATAAACTTTTCGTACTCTAAAATACGTAAATATTACTTACTCCACTCTTGATTTACTATATAATTAATCATGGTAATATCGAAACGGTTTCGAGATTGTTCATTTATAAACTATAGTTTACTATTTGTGTTAAAAATACGGGATAGCATTTTTTATTTCAAAAGTACATGAAATTTACTTGACATCAATTTCACACAAACCTTCAAATGTGCCATAATAAAGCGAAGTGCAAAGCGAAGTGAGGTCAAATTTTTGATATCCAACTTTGCTAGATTTCTTATTTGATAAACTCACAATAACTCTTACGTTTGCCATTGTTATGCTACGAGGGGCTGTTTTTCTAAAGCTTGGATTTATTACAAATGTGTGTAGGTTTCGCGTTAATATAAGAAATCATTACTTTTTACAGTTATTTTAAATCAACTGTTAATCTCTTTTTCACAGTCTATGATCTAATTCCTCATTAAACCATAACTAAATATATTAAAAACCATGATTGTATTTAGAAACTGTACTCGTAAACAATAAACTGGTTTTCCTCGTAGTGAAATATGTCAAATGTCAATTTATAAGTTTATTACTTTTTGCTTGACGAAGGTAGCGAACTTTTCTGCCCACACTAAGAGGTCATCATGAGTAAAAGTTTGAAAAACTATAAAACCTTCTGCTGAGTAAACAAAAATGATGGAAATTTTGTTTATAATAACCGAGTAAAGCAAAAAAATAATAAAGACAGCATTTAAAAAGGTTTCATACCGACTGCTGTTTTAATAAAACAATAAAAGTCTTGTAATATTACTTTATTTTCTCACGAATACAATTATCGATTTTAAATGAAATCCAAGTCAAAGGAATTTGTGGTTACCATAACTGAAGATTTTGGAAATAATCAGTTTCGCTGCTATACAAACAAAACTCTTCAAACTTTGTTTTGTGAACCTTTTTTGATTTTTCTCTTTATAGGTGTTTTAAAACAAACATTTTTAGTGTATTCTGAAAGAATATGATATTGTTTTTAAAAGAAAAGTGACAAACAAACTTAAAGTCTACCTGATGGTAAGTGGCGACTTCAGTTTATGAATATCTACAGCCAACTTAAAACAAAGAAAGCTACAGTTCATGGAATACCTCATAACTGTAGTTATAATGGCTCTTTATACCTACTATTAAAACTGAAACGCAGTGCAAGCACTGCTATTTGGCAGCAGAAATAGTTAAAAATGTGGTATCTACTCAAAAAAGAGAAAAGATAAAAAGAGTCCCACCATTCATTGTATTCGATTAATAAGATTATTTATTTCCCCGTATTGGGGCTACAAGTTATGACTAAAAGCCTTGTGGCTCCTCATAGATGGCAGTATATAACCATTTCGTTTATAATCGATTTAAAATACGCCGGCGCGGGTAGCAATATTAGTGGTGCTACTTGGCGGGTACTGTAAAGCCGCTTGCTTAACGTGGTGATTAAGGCAAATCCTCCCTACAGTAAGAGAGACCCATGATCAGCAGTGGAATTATAAGGGCTGAAGAAGTAGAAGATAAAAAATATTTATTATTATCAGTTAATACGACAGTTACATAAATACGAAAAACAATAAATATGTCTGACGACACAAGTGTTTTAATAACACCATTTCCTGACTTGAATTACGATCAGAGGTAAAATGGCTAACAGTTACTTTAATTGCTTTTTTGTAACTTAAGAATAAGATTGAATGTACAACGACATTAAAATATACGTTAACTTAATATAATTCAGAATAACAATATATCATATATAAAAAATATAGTACTCGTATTGACCTAAATTCGAGCCTTTTCTATTGAGTTGTAGTAGGCATAATAAGAAATCAATAGTTTAATATTTTGCAGCTCAAACCGCTTTAAGTATCGCTGCATACATTTTGTAATTCGCTTGTTAAATTACCTATTTGCTGTTGTCAGATGGCTGCAGCCTTATTTTACGTCTAGCGGACATATTATTAGATGTGTGATGGGAAAATTTTGCCTTTTTTATAAAATAAGGGCGACAAAACATGAACCGTTAATGAAACGATGTGATTCAGAAACCAATTTCAGGCATAATAAATAACCTTAAGTGGAAAAAATAATAGGCCTTCTCATCTTTTAAAGTATTTCTATTTAACTTAATGTATTTTAGTCCTTTCATCTGAAATAGCAGAACATTTAAATGCATCGGATAAGAATTAGGGCATTAGAAGTCATACATTCATTTTATTAAAACATATTATAAGGAAGAAATAGTGTATTAAGTTTGACACTAGATAATCCATAGAAAATAGTTTAGTAGTTTAGTACACTGTATTTTCTACTTGACCCATTTTGAAACATCTGCTTTCTATTTAAATTCGTTGTTTGTTGAATAATTGTAAAATCTGATACAGTTACTCAGCAAAAGACTATGTAGTTTTAAAGGTCAACAACTTTAAAATTATATTTTTAATATTACATTTTAGTCCATCACAAGTTTTTTTATAAACACAGGCATTTTTTCATTTTTTGAATAAATTACTGTAAGTCTGATTAGAGTCTGTCTCGCCGTTTTTACCGCATTACAAATTATATCATCAAATGGACGTTTGCCTTAAAGACCGTACGATAGCCGACAAGAGGAACTTAGATAATAGTCTAACAAAATAAGCTATATAGATTCCTTGTCACATTATATCCTATATGAAGCAACTAATTTTCTTTTTTAAAGCAATTTTCTTTTTTTTCTTCTTTTTTGTTTTTTAAATCATATTTTTTGTTTATTGTAATCTTTATTTAAATATCAAAACAATTCTTACCTACGTTTTAAAATAGTTCTCTTGATTAATTATCAAAAGTAGGAAAATGTCCAACGTCATGTAATGTATAATATCTAATTTATGTCTAATTATGACTACGTACGATACCAGACATCTACTGAAATTTGGGAATTTTCCTTGGCCCATTTTTGACCCATTGGTATACCAAATCAGGGTAACCTCACATATATCCTGTCCATTCAGCCAGTCTTCTATGAAGGGTAGTTCTACAATATACTTTTTATTAAATGTGTATAGTGGACGCATAATATCTGAGATTATGCGTGGAAGACAGAACTAGTGAGCAAATCGTCGGATTTGTCAGTTAGGACGCTAAAATAATAAAATAAAATACACAGTGGGGACAATACATTCAACACACAATAACATACACACATACGGTCTTACAATATGTACTTGGAGTCTCCTTTGTCCCTTTAATCGTTTTCTTATGTTTTAACAGTAACAATAATTGTCACGAATGTTAGTTGATTAATATTAACTATTTTTCCTAAACGTGAACACATTTTCATCATTCCTTTAATTCTTTGATACATATAATATGTGTAACACCGACTTTGGAAGGTATTATGTCCACGGAAACTAGATAGATCAAAACAAAACCAGATTTAGCACCTCTTTTATATATTATTTTTTTAATTTAACTATGATTTCGATTGAATTTAACTGTGCAACAAAAATTTTATGTGTTAGATGAAAGTTGAATATCGCAAAAACACAAAAGTTTGACCGCCTATATTATGCGATAAAAACTTTTTGTACTGTGTACTGTGTTTTGTTTGTGTTTTAACTATGATTTCGATTGAATTTAACTGTGCAACAAAAATTTTGTGTGTTAGAAGAAAGTTGAATATCGCAAAAACACAAAAGTTTTACCGCCTATATTATGCGATAAAATTGTTTTGTACATTGCTTAATGCTTGTAATGTAACAGCAACTACTTCATTATACATCGGTTCATTACAAATAACATTGTCAGACGTCTTGCACCTTTGACACTGCTGACCGTTGCCTATCTGGATATTTTTCTTCTTTCGCGGAATAAATGGTTATACCATAATCGGAATCGGAAGCGACAAGAGTTTATTTGGCATATCTCATAGTCACCTCTAATGATACTTATGGGACGAAATATATCATGGATTCTATTAAAGCGGCACTTCAAGATCACGCCACCACTACACATGGATGTCTATTTCATTTGATGACTAATAATAATTGTTCTTAATGCAGTATCTTATCTTAATTTAATTTTAATTAGGAGACAATACTACTTTTACCTTAAACCACTTTAATCTATAATAATATACATTATAGTGACACACAAGTTAACGGTCCACCTCATAGACACCTATATATATCGTTTAGATTCGGAAGACCTTAACAGTATAATGTATCCGAATCGTTCCAGTATAAAGAGTCTTTGGTTCGCTTCACTTACTAACTAAAACAGCATTAATTATACAGCCATTTTACATTGGTACTCATATTATTAACTAGCGTGGACCTTCCTCGGTATAATATAGCTGCAGCGTGGCGTTACCATGTAACAAGTTAGTATGATAAACGTAAAATGTAGTAGTATTTTATAAAAAATGAGATATGTGAAACCTATTGATAATAAAACTAGATGAAGAAATAAAATGATAAAAATATCAAAAAGCGAGGGAAAATATTCGACAGTTTTTTATAGTGTCTACCACCCTCATGTTATCCTTTATCCTACGATGTATAACCCCATATACATAAGAGAAAACATGACTAAACTAAACAAACAAATACTGTGGCTTGCAAAACAAGAACTTAAAATAAAGCTTAATTATAAATATGTTTGGTTCAAAAAAGATTTTGTTAAAGCACGTAAGGACGATACGAGCAAAATACATTATCTTAGAACCTTAAATGATGTGCATGTATTAGCTAATCAGAAGCCGTAATTGCTTGACCCATATCTTTAGTTTGACTTTCTGCCATTTTTGCTAATTAATATTATCCAATCGACGTATATTCGTCTTAGGTCCTTATAATATGACGGAAGAACTAAATGATGAAATTACAGAATGTCTAGACTGTATAAATATTAACAGCTTCTTAAAGAAAATTCCAAACAATATCAATTTATTATGCATGCACGTAAATATTAGGTCTTTGATAAAAAACTTTGCCTCACTTGAACAAATTGTCCTAACATCTAATGTATGTCTCGATCTCATTATTGTGACAGAGGTTAATATAAAGGAATATATTAAATGCCTATTTCACATCCCTGGATATCAAATGTTAACTTCTCTGCGCGAAGCTCGAAGGGGAGGCGGCATTGTACTTTACATACACAACAAACATCATATTACAACTAAAAACATCACTACGGAAAATTTTGAAAGTATTTTATGCACAATAGCCTCCCATTCGGGTTATTCCGCAGACATATGCGCCGTGTATCGCCCACCTAAAAATAGTAAAAACTTATTCATTAGCGAACTAGATAGCACTTTACGTAAACACTGCTCCAATGGTGAGTTGTTTTTAATAGGAGACATTAACATTGATCTTAACTCAGATAAACCTATAAAACATAGGTACAATAACACTTTGCACTGTATGGCCTTGTGCGTGGGATCACCGACAACACGCGTATAGAAATATCAGCTGGTAAGTTGAACAAGTCCTGCATTGATCATATTTATGGTAGATCCCATACACAAGACCTTTACACGGCAGCAATTGATACGACACTGGCCGATCACCGAGTTATAGTGTTCGCCTGCGTTGGATTGAGTATACAAGCGGTTCCAAAAATAAGAACTTGTCTAAATAATATTGCAATTATCACTCAGTAAAATAGAATGGGGAAAATCCAGGGAATTATCTTGCCCTCATAGTATTTACAATTTCATACACGAAAATTTTAATAACTGTTATACGGAATGTAGGAAAGAATCTAAAAGTATCCTTAAACGAAAACGTGTTGGTAATGAATGGATGAACAAAAAAATTCTGAAAATATGCCAACACAGGGACAAATTATTTAATCAATGGACAAAATACTTTAGAAATAGTATTTTAAAGCAAGCTTACAATAAGGCACGAAATTATGCAAACACAGTGATTCAAAAAAGTAAAAATAAGTGGCTTAAATTAGAAATTTATAAGAACATACATAATCCTAGAAACCTATGGCAGATATTAAATAAATTAACGGGGCGAATTACAAAACCGATTGATGATGTATTGCTCGACAACTTTGGTAACAGTAATTATCCTCCATATAATATTGCATGTTCATTTTCTGAATCTTTCGACGTAAACGTCAAAAAATCAATCCCTAAATGTAATCTGCCTTTATTAGATAAGTCATTGTATAGTGACAACGCGAATGTCTCCTTACGCTTTGTACCTGCTAATGCTAATGCAGTAGAAAAAATAGTACGCAACCTAAACTGTAATAAAGCGCCAGGTATTGACGGGATACGACCTATAGACATAAAAAAAATATGCAACTTAGTCAGTGACGTAATTGCAAACCTTATTAATGCCTGTATAAAAAGTGGAAAGTATCCCCATATTTTAAAAACTGGCATAGTTAGACCTATCTATAAGAAGGGTAGCCCTATGGTGCATGACAACTATAGGCCAATTACTATTTTACCCGTTATAGATAAAATTGCTGAAAAATACATCTGCAGACAGGTTTATGACTTCTACGCTAAAAACAACATAATAACGGAAAAACAGTATGGATTTCAACCAAAGAAAAATACCACTCAACTGTTATCGACCTTCACTAACAGCGTTTACAAACATTTAGATAATAAAAGACACGTCTTGGTAATCTTTGTAGACTGTACTAAAGCGTTTGATACACTTAATCATAACAAGCTAATAGACAGTCTTAATGATAGTGGTATCAGAGGACCTTTATTATCATGGTGCAGAGATTACCTTAATGACAGAAAATATGCGGTAAAAGTGGGAGATGCCATTAGTTATTATGTTAACTCTTTGGTAGGCACTGCACAAGGCTCTGTAATTGGACCATTGCATTACATCACCTATGTTAATAGTCTGGCAAACATCATCAGACGTTGCGAAATATACCAGTATGCCGATGATACGTGCCTTGTTGCAGCAGGCGAAAATATTAACGAAACTGGCCGCATTCTGCAAGAAGAACTTAATATATTAACACAATGGTCTCACGATAAAGGATTAGTTATCAATGCTAACAAGACCAAGCTAATGTATATAAGTTCAAGTCACAATAGGAGTAAAGTAATACCTAGCATTATCATGCATGACCACCTATGCCTTCACAAAGGACAATTGACTCTCAATTGTCATTGTGCAGAATTAGAGCCGGTAGAAACTCAAACTTACTTAGGACTTATAATAGATAGTCGACTCAACTGGAAACATCATATTGAGGATGTGTGTAATAGACTTCGAAGCATATTAGCAAAATTCTCCATAATTAAGTATAAAGTCCCTTATAGAATTCTGTTACAATTATATAAATCACTGGCTGAATCTAAAATTTCATATGGCTTGTCTAGTTATGGGCGAACTTACAAATCACATTTAGATAACATTTATTCATTTAAAATTCTCATCTTAAAAACTATATTCCCAGACCAAATTAAAAACTTACACAGGGATTCCGATTACCATAACCTATTCGATTACTGCAAAATTATACCGGTACATAAAAAAGTAGAATATACTCTCTTAAATGAAGAATTTTTTAATGAAGATTTAAAAAATATGGCATTTCTAACTATTCTAAAACCCGCGGTGCGGCCAAACCAAAATTAGATAAACCTAATTATAATAATTTATACGGAAAACATACTTTAGAATACATGGTTCCGAATTTAATTAATCATTTACCAATATCTTTTCAAAATGAAATTAATCATAAAAATATTAAACACAAATTAAAAAACTATTATACGAACTGTATATATCAGACTTCAGACTTAAAAAATAATAAAATTAAATACTATAATCCCCACTAACTATATTTCTTATATTTACATATATGATATACAACCTAAGAATAATCATTATATTCGTTTACTATTAAATAATTTAATATTAAGTAACTAACTAATTGTTACCTCCTGTATACGCAACGCAGGAACGACCGGTTTTTGACGCAGTGAAGTGGGCGGTGGCAAGACTCACACCTTTCTTGTTCACTATGAGGTTACTACGTATGTATTGCCGATTTACCGCGTGTTGACCGTGCCAATTGCTGTTTAGTGTTCAATAGTGTTGCGTTAAACATATCTTTGTAGATTAAGGTGTAGCTCATATTTAAAAAAAAAAAATTATGTCGGTGGTCTGTGGTACACGGTAAAGTTTTTCATTAAGCTTATGTTGTACCATATTATATCCTTTTTATCATGTATAATATGTTAAATAAATAAATAAAAATAAATAAAATACAAACGTAGTTGTGGAGAGTTTAATCAGATATAATCGTAAATGCCAATAGTCTGTCGTTGACATTTCATTGGCAAACGAATTAAATGGAGATTTCTTATTTGGTGAGCTATTACATTTTAGTAATAAATCAAGGGCAGTTTTTTTTAATAATATATATAAATTTTACAATAAAAGTACTTTTTTTATTTACTATCTGTTTGTGATTAGTTTTAATAGAATAAGATGTTAATAATCTAAAATAAAAATTAAAAAAACTAGACATGCACTCGTACTTTTCCGTAGGCACATAATAAATAAAAATACTACGTGGAGCATGTTCAAATTAATAGCTACGACATGAAAAGCTAAATTTTAGTTTTCATGTAAATAATTAGTTTGCATACAAAGCAAGCTGTTCAACTGCACATTAATATACATATATCTCGTATACATAATAACAAAACTATATAAATAGCAATAAAAATTTTGTTTTACAACAGACTAATCATAAATGAATATTTGAAATCACACAATGTTAAGCGATAATATTGTATATGTAATTGGCCGTAGGCCGAAGGCGAAGTTTTATCATACACACATCGCGATGACGCGAGTATACGCGTTACCGCTTGATGATATATAGCTAGTATTAAACAAATAAAAATCATGCTTTTTGCATAAATTATTACTAGACCGATATATGAAAGTGTTTCTTCCATAATTAGTTGATTCAGCTGGTAAGTAGAGTAATGCATTCGTTCTAAGGTTCACTGTAGGCGTTCTCAGTGATATGTGTGATGGCACATCAGAGCAGTCAACATTACCAGAACAAATTTTGAATAAAAATATAATTTCAGCAATCTCCCGACGCTTTTTCAGAGGTCACAGATCATGCTGTTTGCGTGAGGATGAATAGTCTTCTGATCGTTAGTTTTTATGAGTACGATAGCAAAGAGAAAGAGTAGAATTTACGTTGGATGGTTTCAATCCGTGAAATGTATGCATCATACGTTGGATTCCAGATCTGCGAACATATTCAAGCGTACTGCGGACGTAAGTACAGTACAAGGTTTTAATTGTTTTAATTTTATCGAACTCTTTTGCAGTACACATGAAGAAACCTAACGCCTTAGATGCCATAGCTATGATATTGTCAACATGGGTGAATGGTCGTGTAAAATCCCTAGATCACGCATAACGGATTCTTTTGTAACTTCTGGCCTTTAAGGTTATAGCCGAAATGAATTAAATTTCGTTTCCGTGAATAAGTACCATTATATTTTGATGGGTTTAAATCAAGTTTATCGATATTACAGTATTACTCCAATCTTAGTAGATCTTCCTGCAGTAATTAAGCATCAGCCTGAGATGAGTGTGTGAAAAGTATTTTCATATATTCAGAAAAACACAGTAGGTGTGATGACTTGAAACAGGTTTCAATATCGTTAACAAATATAAGAAATAGCAGCGGCCCCAGCAAGACCCCTGTTGTACGCCACTCGATATTGCCACCTAGTCAGATATAATTGTTAACAACTACAGCCTACGAGCGATTGTCGATGACGTGGCCCACGCAATTTTTTTAAAAGCCGATTATATTCAATCCGGTCAAAAGCCTTATTTTAATCTATATAAACGATGTCAACTTGATGACCATCATCCATGGCTTTAGTCAAGAATTAATTAAAGAACACCAAGTTGGAAACAGTAGATCTATCCTTGAAAAAACCATGTAGAGATTGGCTTATGTTTTGTTTGAGTAACGAATTCACCTGCTCATAAACCAAATTTTCAAAGACTTTGGAAATGATTCACAACTTAAAAATTACCCTGTAATTAGTGACATCAGTCCTAAGACCCTTCTTGTGCACGGGGATGATATATGCACGTTTCCAAATATCAAGAACTCAGCATTCATTCCACGATTTTCGAAATAGTAAACTTATTGGTAGTGTTTTCGTCTCTGCTCAATTAATTAGAAAAGTGACTGGAAGGTTATCAGGTCCGACAGATTTTGATGGATCAAGAGCTTTCAACAACCGATACACGTGCTTAACGTTAAGATCTATTTTTGAAATATTTGCAGTTGATATTGATATTACTTTCGTCATATTCGGCATAAGAAATTTGACTTGAAATAAGTTGCAAACGCGTCACTAATAGACTATCGTGTGTAATTTATATTACACTACTTCAATTGGGACTACTTAAAATAGAGTGAGGTTATGATTTACATTTAACATATGACCAGAAATATTTAGAATTTTTTCTATTGACCTTTCAACGGTTGATATGTAGTTTTTATGACACATATCTTCCAAATATTTAACACGAGTACGCAGTATTTTATACAATTCTTCATACGGATCTTTTATAGTTGGTCCTGAGTTTACTAAGGCACTTGTGGCCGTGGAAGGAAAAGGAGAGATCTCCCGCCGGGCAAGGTGTTCTGCCCGGGGACGTCCTTGATAGTTCGGAGAAGTTCTATATATACACTGTTTATGATTCGGAATGTTGATAGCGCGATTTAGGCTTCGGTGTGTTTTCGCTTGTGGCGGGACGACAGCGCCGCCACATCACCCCCCTGCTCAGACCGGAGGTCGATCGTACAGTCTCATTGTTGACGAATGTGCAAGTGCCACGAACTTCGCCTTGTAAGTCTGCGGTGAGTCGAGAAGAAGGCATGTAATCTGCGAGAGTGCCGTGAAGCAGAGGCGAGCAGTAAGGCTCAGAGCCGTTACCAAACACTGTATGGCGCAGAGAGTAGCTTGAAGGAACAGGAAGCATTATTATTCCAGTGCTGTGATGAACCTTGTGAAAAGCTAGATGGCTTGCAGGATATGAAGACTGCAGTTTATATCTGCTCGGGAGCGAATGGGTGGGGTATTCTATGACGATGATGAAAAGCTTGTAGTTTCCGAAGGTTATCGGTTGCTTGTTCAGATCACGTCGGATGGTCACCACTGTGGCCGTGGTAGGAAAAGGGGAGATCTCCCGCCGGGCAAGGTGTTCTGCCCGGGGAGCGGCCAACACTCCGTGTGATAATTCAGAGAAGTTCTATATATACACTGTTTATGATTCGGAATGTTGATAGCGCGATTTAGGCTTCGGTGTGTTTTCGCTTGTGGCGCGACGACAGCGCCGCCACACACTTATATGTTTTTCTTAAATTGCTGTTTTTAGCTGGGAAATACCACGTATGTTAGGAGTCCGGTTTAATTATTTTGACGGTATGGGCTTAACTCTAATTTCCGAAATATTTCATAAAAATATTTAACCTTCCAATCCCCATAAAATCCCATGCACAAGCGTCCATCAAATTCCGAGCGGTCGCATGTGACCGCATCCACCCATAGCACTTTAAACCATTAAAAATTATATTTAGGGACTACTTTTTTATGAAGAAGTTTTGCATTATCATGTGGTCTAAACCATAATCAGGTTTTACTTCATTACAAAAAGACTTTATTGTATTTTGATAAAAAAAAATCGGGTATATACCAAGTGAAAATGCGTGAAAATCACTATTATTTCTACATATTACTCGAAATTATTTACGTAAAAAGATAAATTATATTCACACAAAACTTTCATAGAAATTTTGTAATAAAACTGTACTAAAACACTAATAAACACTTAAAAATCCAAAAATCAACACAACAAAACAAAATAACATCCACACGAACGTAATGAACGTAGATTATAAACAAATAACCACAGAGTAACTGTTTTTTATTGCACTATAGGATAGAAAATTTTATATTGAGCCTATAATGCTAAACTTGTTTCTAGAAAAGTAGTTTCTAACCAAAAGTATTTATGGGTTAAAGTGCCGCGACCGAATTCGGTCGCTTGGTCGCTAGGAGATTAATGGAGTTATTAAGAGATTTCGAAGAAAATTCGGTTCGCCAATCAATTTCATATTTTTCATTAATTGATTGATAACCACTTTTATTATAATAAAAAAAAAACTAATAAACGGAGTTGTTTTAAGTATGCTTCATATAAAAAACATACTTCCATTACTAACGCTCCGTGAAAGGGATCTACTGGTACCAAAGAGTAACCAGATACGGCTAAATCGCAGTTACAGATAATAAAAGATCGAGTGTTTACCACATTTATTTCGTAAACCACTATATTGGCGAAACTTAACCGAATTAATTTCTTCAACTAGTAACCGTTCGTGGTGCGTACTATAGCCCGTTAGCTCATAGCAATCATTACAGCAGTTGGAACAGTTGGAAGCGGGTATCCATTTTATGTTGCTTAAACTAAAGTCACCCACTTAAGATACTTATCCGTGGGATATAAAAGTGGGATGTTAGCGTGTGTTTATCGTGATAAACTTTACAACGCGTAGTGTGGCGAAGTTTTATCGCAATAATTATATCGCGATGTGTGTGGCCTTGGCATTAGTGTCAGTTGCGTTAGAACATTATACGAGGTGACACCGATGTCTCTCTATATATGTTATCCACTTGGCGTATGCGTTATCCGCTGCAAAATTGGAGTGCAGTAATAACCAAGTTGTCTTACCATCGTTTAGGTTAAAGGACGAAGTGCTGGAGAAACCTGCAAAGTGCCTGTAGTAAGAGTAAAAAGTCATTAAAGACCGCAAGAACGTCGTCAAGTATAAGCTGCAATTTAATACGAAACCGCTATAGCTATGTATCGAATGGAAAAACAAGCTGCGGAAGCTGAATTTCAAGCAGTGGAGTAGAAGCCAAGGTTAAAAGTGCCCAGGCAGAAGCTGCAAATATTCAGTTGAAGCTCCTAAACAAACCGTTTGCAGAATTGGAGTCTTGATCACGCTCTTTTCACAAGTCAGCAAAGTTGAAAATTGCTAAATGCCCCAGGAAACCTACATGAGGAGAACCGAAAAGATTACTCTCGTGAAACAATTGGCCTAGAAAAGCTTACACATGCCTTGCATGAGGCAGTGGCTGCCTCATAATATAAAAATAAAACCGGGAGCTTTTAAAACAATTGGCAACGTCTTAAATCCTTTATTTATTTTTTGTAGAACCAATGAAATGTTTGCCGTTTAAACAGGCGTACCAAGAATCTACCTAGTTATATAATTATAGTGACACAGAAAATTTGTAGCGGCTACGTTAGAGCCTTTGTGGTGACGTTAAAAAAGCTGTGACTTCACTCTCTTGATTAGTTTTTTTATTATTCTAAGCCATAGCTTAACTACAATCACACCAGATGGTAAGTGATGATGTAGCCTAAGTTTGTGAAGCGCACTGACTTAACAAAAGCCTATTCACTCTTGCCGTGAAGACACCCTGTACTGTAATTGGATGGAAAGACAGATGCTGGCAACTTATTCCACTCCATTGTGCTTTTAGCAAACCTTTTATTTCAAATGCGTGGCAAGTCAATAACGAAAGGGTGGAGACTAGCCGAATGTCTGGTTGTCTGATAGTGGAAGGCAGAGGTAAGAATTAAATTATGAAAATTCTATACACACTCTTCGAAATAGTACCTGTAGAAAACCGAAAAGCTTGCTACTTGGCGCCTGTATTCAAGGCTTGTAAGATTGATTTTAACCAAATCCGGGTCAACAGTAAGCCTCTTAGCACGCCTTTCCATCGACTCCAAAGCTGCATTTTGCAGCACCACCCCATATAGGGTAGCAATACTCCATAGAGGTAATTTAGTGAGCAAATCCGCTTTCTCTTTAACCGTATGCATCATTGTGCCATACGGTTTTACAGTGTAGGCCAACAGAACTTTGTTTCAACCGCTTTGACAGGAGACCAAAAAGCTCTGGTGCCGAATGGTTTCACAGAGAGTTTTGCGCCAATATGTTTAATGCGATTGAAACTGGTTTTCCGTAATGCTTTTTTGAAGGACTTGGCGGCCTGGTTGAAAATTCTCTTCTTGAAGGTGATATCTGGAGCTTTGTGGTTTTGAGCGTCAACCCAGGATAGGTACGCTAAATGCTTGCGTTTTTCAGCATTAAACCATGTGCAAGCTTTGCTACCGGTGAAAGCGTCATAAAAGGGGATAAAATACTCCATATATTGATGCAGCAACATCTCGGTTAACGAATCCGCGCAACTCAACGGATCCGCGCAAACCTCCCGCCAAGCATAGAATTCAAAAAAGTGTCGCATCTCATCCCGATTGGCTGACTTATACCGCCATATTCGTCAAACCCTTTGGGACTCATAATCAGGTGGAGAGTATGACAAGACAGTGGTCAGATGTTCCCAAAGGGGAGGTAACCTGTACTTCATACCTGTCTGGTTCGGTGGTCAGCCGAAGGTCCAAGCAATTGGCTGTGATGTAGACGGTTTACATCGGGTACCCTAGTCACTTCCTTTACCAGCTGAGAAAGATCTAGCGTCAAGGCAAAATTCCTTTTTAGGGAAATATTTATTGAAACAGACTCTAGATAAAACCTTAGACTGATTTCTACTACTTTTTATAATAAGGTACAGTACAATTAAGTCTATTAACTCAAGTAACAAATATTGTCAATATTCTCTAGGCAATCTAGCCCATATTTGAATACCCTCAAAAGCCTTTTAAAAGTCCTAATCAAATAGAGCTAGACCCGAATAAGCATGTACAAACACTTTCTCAACTTGCCATTCAACAAAGAAAGGAACTATTTGTTTATTTTATAACTTCAGTGCAGCTTTAGATATTTACATTGACGTATTTTTTGTAGTATAGATATTTTCGGATTAGAGGGTTAAAGGGTCTTTATGTAGAATTAAACGAAATAGAGAATTGAAAAACCGTGCTACATTAGACAATGAGCACTCATAAAACGTACATTGTTAATTGAATAGTTCAGGCAGACATCTACACGTTTCATTACCATCATTACAACCTATCAAATTTCAGTGCTGAGCACAGGTCTCCCTCACAAATTAGATAGGAGAGAGATATTTAAATAGTTTAGTTTAAATTATACTAGTTTTACAGATTTTATCGCGTAAATTTAACTATAAATACCCGACGTTTCGAGCGCTTTACAGCACCCATGGTCACGGGGGGGACTGAGATGTTCAACGTCCAGATGTCATAGTTAACAGCGGTTACCATAGATTAAAATTTAACTTTTGTTCCGATCTGTAGAAGGCTGGAAGAAAACAACATGCCCGTATAATATGCAGTATTACTCAGACACTGCCTTACATCTGGCTACCTATTGTGGAAGGAGGAGTTCTACAAGCGAGTAGATGGTGTGGCGATGGGCTTACCTGTATCTTCCATTGTCGCCGACATATTCATGGAAGACTTTGAGGAGAAAGCCCTGCTTACTTCTCCCATAAATCCAAGATTCTACAAACGGTACGTAGACGACACTTTCACAATTCTACCTTTAGATAAAATAACTTCATTCTTAGACCATCTTAACTCTATAAATTCTAAAATTCAGTTCACAATGGAGTTAGAGGCATACAATTCTTTAGCTTTTCTAGATGCGTTAGTAATTCGAAATCCTGATAACACCTTGAGCCATACTGTGTATAGAAAAAAGACCCATACAGATAGATATTTAAACGGTGATTCTCACCACCATCCTTCACAGTTAGCTACCGTGGGTAAATCTTTGTTTCAGAGAGCACGAGGGATCTGTGACAGTAAACACCTGGTTGCCGAGCTCGAACACGTCAAGTAAGTTTTGCATGACAAAAAGCTGCGGGTCCCGCGCCTACGTCACAGTGAAAGAGTGAAGCCGGCCACAGTCGAGCGTGTACCTGCTGTACTGCCATATGTTAGAGGAGCCACTGACAAGATTGGCTACATCTTAAAGCGCGCTTCCATCAAAACATATGTCAAGCCACCGAAGAAGTTTGGTCAGTTTTTACCATTAGACAAGTATAACGTCCCTCTGCAAGATGCAGGAGTGTACAATCTTGATTGTGAATGTGGTCTCTCCTACATAGGACGAACTAAAAGATCAATTAAAACCCGCGTTTAAAGAACATATAGCTGATGTGAAGAATCGACGCTCCGGGAAGTCTGCAGTCTGTGAACACATACAGGATCGCCCCCGTCACTACATCAGATTTGATAGACCACAAATCCTCGCTATAGAACACCGATTCCTTCCGAGGATGATTCGCGAGGTTATTGAAATCAAAAAACATCCTAATTTCAATAGAGAAGATGGCTCGGTGCTACCATCTGCTTGGGATCCTATAATAAATAAAATTAAATCCCAACTCAAACATACAACTGTAAGACTTCAAAATACCATAAGTTCATACTGTGTAGATCGGAACAAAAGTTAAATTTTAATCTATGGTAACCGCTGTTAACTATGACATCTGGACGTTGAATATCTCAGTCCCTCCCGTGACCATGGGTGCTGTAAAGCGCTCGAAACGTCGGGTATTTATAGTTAAATATACGCGATAAAATCCGTAAAAACTAGTATTATTTCAATATATAGTGTTCGCGTAAATATAAGAAATCATTAGTTTAGTTTAAGATGGGCTGCTTTCCGAAACTTCACATCTTAGCGCGTATTTTACTACTTTGTGGTCAGGAAATTTGCGATTATTCAACCTTGAAATCTCCCCAAAGAAGTTCAACAGTCCTTTGATATTGAAAACAACTTCGGGGAATGAACCCAGCGTGCCGAGATGTTAAGTCCTTTATGAAGCGACTTCCGGATATACCAGTAACACGTGCACCGTTGTTTCCTCCCCTTCCATAAATTTCCTGCACAGGGGACTATGTGTTACACCTACTGTAATTAAATGTTTGTTAAAGAAGCCGTGCAATAGCACTTGCTACTTACCTGATATGTGGCTTCATCTATCTCATTAAGACCTTGGTCATACGATTCTTTTTTTCTGGCAGGGTCCCTTAGCTTGCCTACAGTCCACTTGGTTTTTTTTTCCAAAGTTGAGCGTGTTGATTAGTAAAGTTTTTACTTACCAGTAAACGAAAGTTACCAAAAGTGATCGATATAATTTCATCCAGCACTATAACGGCTATAGCCGATCTTCTTCTGGCCAGTTCGTCAGCTGCATCGTTGCCCCTGGATCCACTGTGTCCCTTGATCCGTTGTAGAGACACATTTTTGTGTTTACTACCTCATTTAATAGTTGATGGCATTTATATATTAGTCTCGAGTTTACCACATTGCAACTCAGAGCATGTAGTACCGTCATACTGCCGGTCAGTATTCTGATGGAAAAATATTTTACCTTCCTAGCATCTATTGCTATGGCCGCGTGGATGATACCCAAACATTTTGCTTGAAAGACAGTATTATGGTTACCCAGCAGTGAACATTATTATGTGGATATTAAGGTCTTCCGAGAAATATCCAGATCCTACACTTTTAGAACCATCCGTGAAAATTCGAAGCTCCTTTAGGTTTAATCCCTCCGACTGGTTGGTTTCATTTAATTGTATCTTATATTTCTTATCTAACACAAATTGTGGATCTTATCGTACTTGGCTTGTGGAATAGGAAATTTTTGAGTAAATTTTGAAGTGTGTCGTCATCCGACATGTAGACTAATTGGGTTTTCTATATAGTTTTATTATCTGGTTGGGTTCTATAAATATATAATTATAAATTAAAATGAAAAGATAAATATTCATAAATAATAATAAAATAAAATAAATACAAAAATACATAAATAAATAAGAGCCCAACCAGATGGAAGCCCTCGACAGGGGAGACCAAACGGCCGAGGGTTAGGGAGAAAGCGAAAGAACCGGCGGACGATGCGGGCGGTATCGAGGAGCACCGACTTCTGCATTTGAGCCCGGAGCGGTCCGTCACGGAGACTCAATCGCTTCAGATGATCCGAGAGACTGACTAGGATTAGCCCATTCGCAGAGACGACTACAGGAATAATTTCGGTCGGCAGATCATACCACATGTCAGTCACCTCGTGAGCCAGGTTCAGATATTTTATTTGCTTATCTATTTCAGCTTTCCCTAGGTTCTCGTTATGCGGAATGGTAATATCGACCGAAAATATCTTTGACTGCGTCCGGTCCATCAGCACAATACCAGGTTTATTCGCAATAATAGTCCTGTCTGTGATGATGGCCCGGTACCAGTAGAGCCTGGCGCGATCATTTTCGAGTACGGCTTCTAGCAAGTACTTGTAATACGGCAATTTCCGGTCCAAGAGACCGTACTTCATAGCGAGCTCCTGGTGAAGAATTCTGGCTACTAGTTTGTGCCTGTGCAAGTAATCAGAGTTAGAAGGCGCCCAACAACCGGAGATGACGTGACTAAGTAACTCACCAGGATGGCGAGAAGCTCGACAGATGTCGACAGGTGCCATCCTTTAGGATGTATCTCCAAAATTTGTTGATCTTAATAACCTGATTCTGTATTGCACAGACAAAACCATCGGTTTCCCCGAGAAGGTCACTAAAGCGTAGCCAGTGGAGGGAGGCTACTGTGTCTACGAAAGGTTCATGTAGAGCATTGTAGAACCTCCCGTAGAGCTCTTTCTCATTCCATAAGGTCTCCCGATCGGAAATTCTTTACACTGCCAGGTCTTGCCATTGCTCATTGGCTAGGGACATAGGACCCCTATATCCCTAGCCAATGAGCAGTGGATACCTTTATCACAAAAAATGATGTCCTTATAGAATGGATCATCCAATCTCCCCTGGAAGTAATTACGGATGCTGCACACTTCGCGATTATGCATGGTGAGCGCGCTCAAAAAGCCACACCCATCATGCTTTCGCAGCAAGTACAGCCTCATTACCGATGATCTCGGATGATGCATCTTATAGGACGTCATAGTAGTGCGGACTTTTCTATCCAGGGCATTAAGTTCAATCTGAGTCTACCTGAGTATACCAAAAGTATACGTGAGGACAAGCATGACCCAACCATTATATGCGTGTGTCTTATTCACACCAGACAAAAGGCTGTTAAGCACTTTCAAGCGTACCTAAAACACGTCGCAAACTGACTGCTTCGTACCAGCCTCATCAATACGGATGTTCTGTGACATACCCAGGTATCGGTATGTTTCAGTCTCTAAAAGAGTCTTTAAGTTGACGGACATAGGTATATCCATGCTCTCAGAGATAGTAACCCTTCCCCTTTCAACATGGAGGACCGCAAACTTATCCGTTCCCGGCTCCATTGTAATAGAATTGCTAAAATCACAAGTGATGTTTAGCAATTCCACAAGATGGGAGGGACTGGAGGCGAACAACTTGAGGTCATCTATGTAGAAAAGGTGGGTCACTTTTGTACCTCCTTCCTGAAGCTGAAATCCCCTCCCGGAGCCCTCTAGTAAAGTATTGAGAGGGTTCAAAGAGAGGCAGAACCGGATTGTACTCAGACAGTCGCCCTGGAACATATCCCTTTTTTTCCCTCTGCGGCTTTTCGCGGCCGTCATATGCTCGCTCAAATGGCAAAGGTTCGTACTGCACTGCCCCATACACTGCTCGAGGAAGTCTCTAACTGTACAGTCAATCTTGTACACCTCAAGAACCCTCTTTAGCCATGTATGGAGGACCGAGTCGAATGCCTTTCTTTTAAGTCTCGCCGGATTTCTTGCTGGTTCTTCCCGAGACAGAGGAACGGAAAGGAAGGTTTCTATCCGAACCAGTGGTAAATAAAAAAATGACTTTCAATAAGTATTATTCAATTGAAAAAATCATTCATTTCATTTCATTATCGTGCAACTAGCCCATCATAGTAAATGATAAGTTTCTAACGGCGGTTACTAACCAAGTTGTGTCAGGTTGCGTCACGTACCGGTCTATCTTAAAATATCATTATTTTAACGTTGTGAATCTTAAAATTCACTTTACGAAACGATTACGCTAATATCTGTTGGACGTTTTGAAGCATTGATAACAGCAAACGAGAAAGTCGTATTCATTCGTACCATTCATCAAGAGCAGCTGTTACCAAAATAATTTTGAATTTTTGGTTATTTTTCTAACATGTAAAAGTAAAGTACACTGCTGGGCACAGGCCTCCCCTCATTTCTGAGAGGGTTTTAGGGCAAGGAAGTGTCCGCCGCGCTGCCCTAATGCGTGTTGGCGAACTTCACATGTCTTCGAAATAATTTTTTTCTTATTCCTCAGAAATGCAGGTTTCCTCACGATGTTTTCCTTCACCGCCCAGCACGTGGTAAATCAGCACTTAAAATTGCAATTAACAATTTCATTGGTGCCGGCGGGGATCGAACCCGGGTTACTCGCGTTCTCTTATATTTACAGCGAGTGTTAACCATCTGAGCTACCACGGCTCGACATTTCTAACATGTGTCTACACTTTATTTATTTGTATATTTGCTTAATAGTATTTAGTATTTTTAATGAAAAGGTGTTAGAAGAATGGAAGATGAAAGAAGAAAGATGGAATGGAAGATGAAAGCGGGGCTGCCACCGTGCCGCTATTTTCATCTGTTACGTGATTTTAATTGAAAAATAATTACTTTCAATGGAGAAAGTAAACTGAAACCCATGATAAAATGTGACGTAAAGTACCAACACGAAGTAAATTTCTTGAGTCAAAGTGAAAGACTAGTGTTAAAAAGTACAAAAAATCTTGCTGCATTACAACAGTTACACATTTTTTTTATAGTGATGATTATCGAGAACTTATCTTACTTAAATTTTAATATCTGTAAATATTTTTGATTTCCTGCTTGGATACCCAAAGCTGTTTGATAAATTTATAACCATGTCTTAGGTCTTGCTTCGTTTCCGACGTCTTCTTTGGTACATTTTGAATTTCCAAATTTGCTTTGCGTCTGTCTTTTTGCATATCTCCAATTTTGTCTTCTAAAATGGTGAAAAATGGTGATATATATTCGATCTTCTTTTATCAGGTCTTCTAGTTTCTTAATTCTTTTTTCAAAACTCCTTTTTCTGCTCGGCCAAAAAAGAGATTACGCGTTCGATATTCTGATTTATTTTTTGTATTTCTCTGAGTATATTCGCATTTTTTTTGGAATTGTAGATTTTGGGTATTCATTAAGGTAATGAAAATACTAGTCATTTCGTCTCTTAGTAAAGTAAGGTTTGCAGCGCTATCGTCACTCATTTTTCACTTGTTTTTGGTTGATATAAAATTCGGTGGAGTAGTATTGTGTTGCGTAGTTACTTCAAATTCTGAGTCAGATAATCACTTGTTCGTGTTAGCCAATATATACTAGAAGATGATACGTTGAGAGGAGCTTACTTGGAAACATGGTAAGTAAAAGGTGGCAATGAACTTGTGGGATAGTTTAATGGCTCGTTATAGGAAGTGCCAATTATAATTTCAGCAAAAATTTGAAGACAAATAAATAAATGTCTATATATGTAATAAAAATAAATGTAATATTAAGTACTAGGAGATCATGCGGTGAAATAAATTAAATTAACTTCGTAGTAAACAAAACAATGATGTTTTTTGTGGAAAGGCCTGGACCTTTGTTGGAGTAGTACCTCCAACAAAGGTCCAGGCATCAACATTAACAAGATGCAAAAAGCAAATAAAGAAAAATGTCTGCCGAACTCACTTGTAGTTCTTGGTTTGTGGTGTGTTGTCACTTGTGGTTCTTCCGGAGTACTAGACAAGCAGAGCATAAAAGAGTAATTTCACTCACGGTTTAAAAATTTGCTTTGTTCTTGTCTGATCCTATTTTTGTATTTTATTTATTTGCACTTTAAATTAATAACCAAATTTGCAAAATAAGATGTTTCTTTAGACACGTTTAAACTTCACGAAGGTCGGAAGTGAAGAAGAAAATATGATTTCTTATAGAATATTCCATTTGGATAAATAGGATCTAAGTAAACAATTGTTACAGCCTATGAGTGATTACCACGTTTCGGTTCGTTATTTTGATATGGTCACAGTGACATATACTATAATTTTAAAAGCGATAATACTTCCCGGTCTACCGGTATCAATAAAATTTTGTTACATCCCTAGTGCTGATGTTTATACACGTCAATATTTTTTTTACTTTTGATTCTAATTTTATCAAAATATAAATAGCTTCGACTTATTGGTGAACGGATATACCACTGTTTTTCAAATTCCACAACTGATTCTTTTTAATTATCGCACAAATTGGCATATTTAGAACTCAATGTCAAGGGCATCAGGATGTTTCTAGGGGTAGTGCATTGCCCCCCATCTACCGACTACTTCGCCACTTTAAATATGGCTCTTATTGATATTTGTTCTGCGTACACTCACTGTAAAATCATGGGTGATTTCAATACTGATCTGTTGAAAAACTGCCCTCGTTCCAAAAGGTTTCTTTCAATTATTGAGTCGGTTAATCTTTCTATTCTCCCTTTAAAGGCTACTCATCATAATATCGGAACCGATGACTCATTGATTGATCTAATCCTTGCTGCTTCTCCTGAACATGTGATGATACATGGACAGTTACCCGCTTTGGGTTTCTTTTAAAGCAAATTGCAAATTGGATATCTTTTAAAGCAGCCAGGAATAGGTGTAATTAGATGGTACGTGCAGCTAAACGCCGATATTTCCATAACTGTATTAATAACTCTTCTCCAGTTTTAGTGTGGAAATTCCTAAAATCTTTCGGTCTTTGTAGACCAGCTACGTTAGATTGTGGTCCTTCTCTGTCACTTGATGAAATAAACCAACATTTCGCTTCTGTAAAAGCACTCGACCCTACAATTCGTTCCCAAACTATGGCTTCCATTGCTTCTATGCAAATTCCTAACATTTCTACCTTTAGTTTTTCTCCTGTTTCTCAAGATGATGTCAAAAAGTCGATTCTAGCAATCCAGTCCAAGGCCGTGGGTTACGACCAGATTAGCAGACATGTGGTAGTATTTATACTAGAGCACCTTCTCCCAGCAATTTCCCATATAATCAATTTTTCCCTTGGTTCAGGTCAGTATCCCAATCTTTGGAAGAGGGCTTTTTTAAAGCCTCTCCCAAAAGTTTCTACTCCCAAGATTATGATTATGGTTAATGCCAATAATATTTTACTTTCCGAAAGCTTTAAAATATAGTGCACGAAATGTGTGGTGTTATTTTGAACAACTCTGTATTTTCCAAGTGTTGGATTCCGAGAAAGATCCTTTAATCTTCATTAAAAATTCAAATACATTTTCGGACTACAAGATGCTTCAAAATAATCTCTGTCCACGTCCCGTAATATGAAGCAACATAATACATAATTAAGTGTATACTGTTCATATGGGAATAGTAAAGTTGAGTACGGTAGGACGTTAGCAAAAGACCGTAAAATTATTTAAGTATCTTGAGCAACATTTGTTTGTTATTTCATACCTTTGCATTTATTTGTATATCGAACCAATTAATAATCTAACACAATAAATATAATGTTGTAAATTACTATTAATTATTAAAAATAAATAAATAAAAATTTTGGTAATGGAAATATTTGCCCAATTTGTTGTATATATATATAATTAATAAATTTCTGATAATAAGTAAATATTTTTTCATATATATTTTCCATGAACAATTATTTTTTCTTTTAAATACTTAAAAAATAAGTAAAGTAATTTTTATTTATTTCAAACTACTCAATCTTTTTTTTTAAACTAACAACCCGCCCGGCGTCGCGTGGGTGGAATTTGTCAACTCAGTGTCAATTATTATTTATTAATTTTATAAATTTTTCGATTTCCAAAATAAATAAACTTTAACTTTTTTGGATAAAACATAGCCTAGATCACTCCTGGCATCGCCAGATGTCATGCAGACAGACAGAAAGACAAAACATTAGTTTAGACATCTGCATTTATTCTCCAATACAATTCAAATGTGACGTCTGAAGACTAAGATGGAAAGTCTCGTTTCCAGTAAAAAGGATCTCCGGTTCTTTACACTCACCATACGAAACACAGCTGCATTGAGCCTCTATTTTACGCTGGTATTCTGTGAGAGCGTGGTCGTTCCCCAGTCGAGCCGACACATTCGTGCTACAACTACTAATTTCTGCCGAGGCTGCAAAGTATGCAAATATTCCGTCTTCTATCGTTTCTAAAATGACTGCACCAGCCGGTCTAATAAGTAATGGCGTGAAGGAACATAAAGTTTGTCTTTCCTCTATGTCTATGGCGGGCAGATGTTTCAAAGGCGTTAGATTTAAAATTTGCGCTGGAGTTAGAGCCAATGGCTTCGAGAGGTCACTTGACAACGTACGACAAAGGGGGCGGCTATTCATGACGCACTCGATTTTGCGAGCACAGTGCTTAATTCTTCTAAAGACAAAATTGATCTCCAATTATTCGGTATAAATGGCTCTTTAGACTCTTAATACTAGTCTCCCAATTCCCCCCAAAATGACTTGCGGCGGGGACTTTCTAAGACCACTCGATGCGGCTTTTGACTAAGATGTGAGCGAACTCCGAGTCACAATATTTAGATGTTAGAAATTCATGCAATTCCTTTAAAATATGTTTCGCGCCGACGTGGTTTGTACAGTTATCCAAGTACATTTTACATTCGGGGCCACAGCGAGGGAAACTTTTAAATGCGCCTATGAAGCTTGCTATGCACAGATCATAGACAAATTTTATATGCACAGCGCGAGTAGTCAAACATACAAAAATACAAACATAAGCTTTCGTAGATCTTATACCATGCCCGCGAGTGAGCGTGACCTGAAATGGTCCAGCAAAGTCTGACCCGGTGTACATAAAGGGCTTTGCAGATTGTATAACACGACAAGACATAAGGTCCGCCATTTCTGGAAATGACGGTTTAGGACGTACTCAAAAGCAATTATCTATGCGCTTGATTGCGAATTAAATAACGTGCAGAAAAAAGCCTAACTCGGGCGCAAAATGGACATCAACAATTCGGGGCCAGCGTGACAATTCAATTTATGATGGTAATCAACTAATAAGTTCAAAATATGATCTTTACGCGGTGAAACTATAGGGTGCCTTTGATCGAAACTCAAATGTGAGTTAGATAAGCGCCCACTTACTGTAACAATTCCATCCTGCAAAAATGGCTTGAGGCGTTGAAAAGCGCGACTGCAAGTTCTATTTGATTGTAATCTTGTAATTTCATTGCAAAAGTGTACACGTTAAAGATCATGCAATATTATAATCGGACGCATCGATATACGGACGTCGTGGTAGAAGCTTCGCGAATCAACAAACGTAAACTATGCTACGCAATATAAACTACATGTAGACAATTGATGCTACAAACACGAACAAACACTACTTAATCACTTCTAGAACCAGAAAGGCTAAATGTTAACGACAAAAAATGATTTAACCCTTCAATCTTCATAAAAATCCCATGCAGTTGCATGCGCCCGGCAAATCCCGAGTGGTCGCATGAGACTACACCCACCCACATACTTGAAACCATTAAAACTTATATTTAGAAACTACTTTTCTAAGAAGAAGTTTGGCATGGGTTTTACTTCATTACAAAAAGATTTTATTGTATTTTGATAACAAAAAATACATACCAAGCGGATATCGGCAGCGTGAAAATCACAATCATTTCAATATATATTATCCGAAATTATTTACGTAAAAAGATAAATTATATTCACAAAAAAACTTTTATTACAATTCTATAACTAAAAACTATACTAAAACACTAATAAAACCCTAGAAAAATACAAAAATCAAAACAATAATCTTCACACGAAAATGGCATACGAAATGAACGTAGATCATAAATAAATATCCATAGATTAACTGAGTTTTTATTCCACTAGAGGATAGAAAATTTCATATTGATTCTTTGATGCCAAACTTCTTCATTGAAAAATAGTCTCTAAATATAACATTTATGGGTGAAAGTGCTGTGGGTGAGTGCGGTCACATTTGACCTCTTGAATTTTGACGGAATATCGAAGCGGTCAAATTTGGACGCTTGCCGTTTGAGAGTTTAAATATAACACAGCGTCAGCGTACTGCTGTAGCGTAGCTAAACTATATATTTTTTTTTAACGGAACACTTTCTAACTAAATAAACACTAATAAGCCAAATAATTAATTTATAACTCTAGTAAAATAAACCAATATTTAAATCACACAAAACTACCTAATCATAAGTATGCAATATCTAAAGCAAATAGAAACTAAGTATTAATAATTATAAGCGGTAAAGCTATGTGACGAACGTTTTGGAACAACATTGTTTATAGCTTGTTGCTCACGAAGCCTCACTTTTTCCGGCTGAATGCTCGACTGTTGACGCCAACCTGCTTGGCTTAGCAAGATTGACATCAGCAGGCCCATTCGAGAGTCGCGAAACACGTGCACCGAATATAATGGGTCGCAGGGTGACCCAACCTTGCCAATCTGGGCTCTTTTCGTCGTATCCACAAACCTAGCTCCAGGACAATCCCTATGTGGCGCTCCCTTTGGCTTCTACAAAACTACAATTGGTTCTATTCCTGTTCTTGTACAAGTAGACTTTAATGTCTTGTTTTTCGAATGCTCGCATAATCTATTATCTAAACTAAGTCTAGGTGCGACGTTCCCCTCCTCCTTTTCCCGAAAATTACGGGTCAATAATTCGGGAGGTACAACAACGGCGATGCAACAATAATAGGTTGCTCAAATATTATCCACGATGGGGGCGAAACCAATGAAAACGTAACTCAAAACGATCTCCAATTCGTAAGGAGCAGTATGCGAGGAGTTACCCCTGACCTTATTGTGTAGCAAAAGGGATGTGAAGACAGATGCCCAGATAAGCATGTCAATTTCTCCAGGGACGGCGTAAATGTCGTCCGCAAAAGTTAAATTATCAAAATTAATTACTGCTGAGGAGTCGACCGAAACGGTTGGCAGGCGCTCGGTGACCTTATCTACTACTAATGAATTTATAATAAAATTAATAGTACGATCTAGACGAGAATAAAATTTTAAATTTATGGTACCTTTCATAGTTTTATTGAAACCTCCAATTTTTTTTTACTACGGGCACGAAGGCGTCCTACTTATTAACAATCCTAAACGTTGACATCATTGCTGCGTCCCGAAATTACTCTGTTATGCATCATCCAATAACGCACGAACGCTCCGTTCGTTTCTATGCGAATCTCTAACTATAATACGCGCTGTACCCAGTAACACAGTGGAAGGAGACCACGTTCCCATGTTCAACAGTGAACACAGGGCATCGTCACCCGGTCGACCGTTAGAAGGGTCGACCTAAGCGGGTGGAGTTTCATCATTTTTCATCATCATTACAGCCCTTCACAAGTCCACTGCTGAACATAGGCCTCCCCCAAGTAATGCCCCAAAGCACGGTCCTGAGCCACCTGCATCCATCGACTTCCTGCATGTCTTACCAGGTCGTCACTCCATCTAGTGGGGGGTCGCCCTACACTACGCCTACCGGTACGAGGCTGCCACTCGAGAACCTTTCTTCCCCATCGGTTATCGGTTCTTCGAGCTATATGGCCGGTCCATTGCCACTTCAGCTTACTAATCCGTTGGGCTATTTCGGTCACTCTGGTTTCACTGCGGATATCCTCATTTCTGAGTCTATCACGCAGTGATAGCCCTCTCATAGCCCTCTCCATAGCTCGCTGAGCGACCTTGAGCGTCCTCATACGGCCTCATACGGTGAAGGACCACGTCTCAGATCCGTAAGTCATCACTGGCAACACGCACTCGTTGTACACTTTAGTTTTCAGAGATTGAGGTATACCTGATGAGAAGATGTGTCGTAATTTCCCGAACGCTGCTCAGCCGAGTTGAATCCGTCGATTGACCTCTCGGTCGAAGTTGGACTTACCTAGTCGGACTATTTGTCCCAGGTAAACGTACTCGTCAACAACTTCGAGCATAGTGCTCCCAACAATTACCGGCATAGGTGTGACATGGACATTAAACATGGTCTTTGTTTTGTCCATGTTCATCTTAAGACCTATCCGTTGGGAGACACTATTGAGGTCATTGAGCATAGTGCTAAGGTCCTCCAGCGATTCTGCCATAAGGACTATATCGTCGGCAAATCGAAGGTGAGTGATGTACTCGCCATTGATGTTAATACCGTATCCTTTCCAGTCCAGTAGCTTGAAAACGTCTTCCAACGCAGCGGTGAAGAGTTTCGGGGATATAACATCACCCTGTCTTACACCTCTCTGCAGTTGGATAGGTTTCGTACTCTGGTTCTGTACTCGGATAGCCATCGTAGCCATACTGTACAAACACTTCAGCACTTCAATATACCGACAGTCAACTAGGCACCGCTGAAGAGACTGTAGGACCGCCCAAATTTCGACGGAATCAAAGGCTTTCTCATAGTCCACATACGCCAGGCAAAGTGGCTGATTGTACTCTTTGGACTTCTGTACAATTTGCCGAAGGATATGTATGTGGTCTATGGTACTGAAGCCTTTTCGGAAACCGGCTTGTTCGGGAGGCTGGAAGTCGTAGAGTCTGCGTGCGAGACGATACGTAATGACTCTCGAAAACAGCACGTAGACGCGACTCAGAAGGGAAATCGGTCTGTAGTTCTTCAAGAGAGCGTTGTCGTCTTTCTTAAAGAACAAGACCACCGCGCTTCTGCTCCACGCCTCCGGAGTAATGCCACCATGGTGGACGGAATTGAAGAGCTTCTGAAGGACTTTAAGTACCGGTGTTTCACCCGCTTTCAGAAGCGTAATTCAATCCTCGCCCGGGGCCTTTTCGTTTTTAAGGTGGTGGAGAGCCATTCTAATCTCGCTCAGACTGACGTCCGGGATATCATCGGAATAGTGTCGGATAAGACTTGCTCTTGGATCGTTACTCACACTTGCGTGTGGCTCCAACGATGATGTGTACAGCTGCCCATAGAACCTCTCAATCTCACTCAGAATCTCAGGTGTCCCGGAAACTATGTTGCCACACTCAGTCTTCAGCCTTGAGAGTTGGCTCCTTCTGGCAGACAGATCTCTGGCAAAGACTTTGGAGCCCTGGTTCCGCTCGATCGCTTCTTTAATACGAGCAGTATTAAAGTTGCGTAAGTCTCGCCGCATGTATTTGGAGATCTGTCTGTTCAGCTGCCTGTATGCTGTTAAATCTGTTGACGATTTCAGCCTCATCTCCCGTCTAACAGCCATGAGATTAAGAGTGTGATCGGAGAGTTTTTGTGTTCTTCTGCGGCGGGTCTTGCAGAACTTAGCTTCGACCGCATGGACAGTTTCCACGAGCTTGTCATTCATATCGTCCACTGCATTGCAATCCTCTAGGCACTGAAAGCGGTTTTGTAACTCGAGCTGAAAGGTTTCGGGATTCTGGATTAGAGCACGAGGGGGACGGAGCGTTGACTTCATTAGACGAGACCTCTCCAATGTTTTAACGTTTAGGTTCAGTGTGCCTCTAACCATTCGGTGATCGCTGCCAGTTTTCACCCTTGCGATCACTGAGACATCACTGAACAATTGGCGTCTGGTCGTCATAATGAAGTCAATCTCATTTTTTGTCGAACCGTCGGGGCTCGACCAGGTCCACTTCCTGTGGGGCCGCTTCAGGAAGAAAGAGTTCATCATAAAGAGTCCCTCTTTCTCCATAAAGTCGGCCAGCTGCTGGCCCCTTCGGTTCCGTTACCCTACTCCAAATTTCCCCACCTTCAGCTCACCGCTTTCTCTTGTGCCCAGTTTTGCGTTGAAGTCTCCCATCAACACCGTGTAGTGGGTTTTGGAGGAATGCATGGCTCTGGAAATATCCTCATACATTTCCTCCACCTCCTCATCGGGATGTGCCGAGGTTGGTGCGTAAACCTGTATGACCTTCAGCGAATACCGTTTGGTGATTCTGAGTATCAGGTACGCGACCCTCGTCGACACACTCCCAATCTTTACAACGTTGTTGACGAGAGACTTGTGGACGATAAATCCGACACCTCCTTGGGACAGATGGTCGCCCTCCCGGTGGTAGAACAAGTTGCCGGACTCGAGGATTGCCGTATCCTCCCCCTCTCTTCGGACCTCGGATAATCCAATAATATGCCAGCGCAACTTGTCTACCTCTTCTTCCAGCTCCAGTATCTTCTCGTCAGTCCTCAGGGTGCGTGCGTTATATGTTGCCAGGTCGAGTCGTCGTAGGTGGCAACCGAACCTCCACCGGAGATTCTTAGCACCGTATCCAGGAATAGCGGGGCCGCCGGGGACTGGGGGCCGTTTTTTTGCGTCATTATTCATGGGGGGATATTTGCCATAGTTGCCACGCTTGGCGAGCGGGTTGGCAACCGCAGTTTTTTATTATAACACAGTTGTTATCAGGAAGATGCTGCTGCCCATCTCCTGCCTGTCTCCCCTCTGTCGCCTCTTACGACACCCACGGGAAGATATGGGGTAGTGGATATTCTCAACCGCCACTACACGGCACACAGTGGGTGGAGTTTCACTGTCAGATTTTTTTTAACGCGTATATGCTACCACTCTCAAAATGCAACAATGTATGGTGTCTTTTGTGGCATTTGTTCCATACTAAACTTGAGTTACAATTAACGACACGATGCTTGTTGCTTAAGCAGGTCAAACACAAGTTGTTGGCCTTTGCTATCTTATAACGTTCACTCGGTGAACGCGTAAGCGTTCGAAGGTCGCACAATTATACAAATGACCGTATTGGTTATTTTTACATAAAAAATAGGCATTATGAGTCGATGAAGGCACGATGTTTACATACGTCAAAGACCTAGCTGTCCTCGATGACGAGACGGGTGGATGTTCAGCGCACTTCTTTGTGTTTAGGATTGGCACTCGATGAACGTTGTATTACTTTAATTTGATCTCGAACGAAATATGCCAAAGATTCGAACAATGGCAATTTAGAGCCACGATTCTCAATTTCAAATGCACGCTCGTTGTTCGAGTCTAGCTTCTTTAATGCATTGCATGCATTATGTAGAAACACAAAGTCCATAACGTCATCAAATTTAAGATTTTTGAGCGCAGCTACTGATATTACGAATTTGTCCAAAAACTGCTCGAGACCAATGATATTTGCGGATGACATAATTTTAAGATCCAAATATTTGGTCTAGATATTGTGACGGCCCATTATTATTATTAATAATTAATTTATATATAAGGGGGCGTCAAAAATAATGTTAAAAGATATATATTAAACAATAAAATTACATTAATAAGCATAAAGTTAAAAATAAATTCTATTCAGACATTAAGTATTATAGTAAATTAAAGGTAAAATATTGTTTTTCAAAATAAATAAAATTATTAAAATAACTTGTAAAAACATTCAAAATGTGATAAATAATAAAAATACAAATTGAAAATATTATAAAAATAAATACAAATAATATTTATAAGAAGAAGAATTGGAAAATTGGTTAAAAATTGTCTAAGTCCCTCCAGGACTTAGACAACTTCGTGACTCCGTGTATAAAATAAAATTTTCTAAAAATTAAGTTATGGAGGGTGTTCATGTATAGATGTCTTACATATATAAGGGGTGGTCGGGTGCCCGACTGCTTGAAGTACTGTAGCACAATGACTAGTCCTATTAGGGACTTATGATAGAAAGTCAATGATACAAAAGCATTATAGAAGCTCTCTATGATAAATTAGCAGTACAATAGTAAAGTTGTGGGTTGAAGTCCCATATATTAAAGACATATAATAGTAAGGTCTATGATACAAAAGCATTATTACAGGTCTGTTTGATGTATAAGCATTATGATAGTAGAGTTATGGGTTGAAGTCCTATATATTAAAGACATATAATAGTAAGGTCTATGAAATAAAGCAAATATGTGGAAGGTCTTTAATAGGAAAAAGCATTATATTAATAGAAATAGGACTTGAAAAGGATTATTATAGTGGCGTGTACGTTGCTTCACGAGCAACTGAGACCGAGGTAAACTTGGACTCGCTAACCGATGTGTCCGAGACATATCATCTTCGTGCCGGTGGTAAGCGGGTTTGTTGTAGCAATACGGCTTTCCCGTGTGCATCGCACACCCACGTGTGCGATGTCCACAGGAAAGCCGTACGTGGAGTTTTGATCACTAGCGTCTTAGAAGCGTGCTACTATGATACGTTGCTGTTATTTTTTAGTTAACAACAATACAAATTTTGTTACCAAGGCCGATAGGGATCATGTGGGTGTGTTGTGAGGGAGCGCCATCAATATGATAGTTGCATTGATGCTTACTGCTACTTGCGGTATTGCGTCTCGTGATGGATCTGCGGGTGTGCTGCGCCTGATTCGACGCATTCTTGTGGTTCTGGTCGATGAAGGTATGGAAGGGGTGATGTCTGCTGGGATGTATGGGGGACCTTGGGATAGTGTAAGCCCGACGGTAGTCGTATTGATGCTTGTTGCGTTCTGCAGCATTGATTCTCTGCGATGGTTGTTTTGGTTAATTAATCAAAATATTAAATATTATTATTTAAATATTAATAAAGTTGACCATCTATTAAAAATTTCACTAAATGCACAAATATAACAAATAATTTTAATGAGATTATTCTTAATGTCTGAAATGTATTCATTTTTAACTTTATTTATTGTTTAATATATATCTTTTAAGACTATTTTTGATGCCCCTTTATATAGAAATTGATTATTAATTATTAATAATAATGATGAGTCGTCAGGTCAGTTTGATTTAATTTAAAGATTTTCAATATAACTTTTTTTAAAAGGTTTTTCTTCACTATTAAATATTTGTTATTTTTTATTTGTCACTGCGTGTGTCTTTAAATCTTTTTATTTAATTGAAAACGTCATTGTTGGTTTTCAATTGATATTTTAGATTCATCATCTTAAATTTTTTTATCGCTAGCAGTTAAACCTTTTCGGTCCCTAGAACATTTGTGCGAGCACCACCAAACTATCCCTAACCTTTGCCGAGTTATAACTTTTAAAAATTGGTATGGCTACCATCTTATTTTCGGCCTTTTTGATTTTTTGTTACCACCGCTAGTATTTGTCCAGGGTGTAGGTCGATATTAGTTAAGACGCGACCCCTCTAAGTCTCACCGTTTAGTCGGGTAATAGTACACCATCTCCTGGAAAGGCTGAATGCTGACGTCATTTTATTTGTATTCTGCTTAGCGAATCCTTTAATTTGATATCCATATCATGAGAGTGAATAATAAACATAGTCCGCCATAATTGGGAGTCCACTATATTGGATTTAGAGAAACGTCATTTTATTTCGTATTTTTTCTCAGCAAGCCCATTCATTTGATACCCAGATCATGGGAGTACATAGAAAATAACTAGACCTTCATTTTGCCTTCCGCCTCATTGGATTTATTATGACGTCACTCAACCATGCATTGTCATTCCAACTAAACATGTATGCAAAATTTCAGCTCAATCGGTTGAGGACAATGACCTACATAATATATACAATATGTAACGTACTTAACGCACACACTCAGACACCCAAATTAGTATATTATGTTATAGTCATAATACATACACTGAATTTTTAGTTAAACATTTTTATGCACTGATTATTTATCAAATGAGTTATACTAATTCCGGAAGAATGTTGTGGTCACAGTACAAATCCATGAACGCAAAGACTTTAACGTGCTTGAAATAATGTTCATTTTTCTTTATTTTTATTGAATGACGGAATTAGTAATAATACAAATAAAACTGCACTCTTAAAAGTCTTATTGCCTTAAGTTACGGTCCATTTCAGTTTGTTTTGACTGTACAGATTCAGTGTGACTGTAATTAACGTAGTTTTAATTATTTTTGGGATAAAAAATTACCTATATTAAAATGACAAGAATCGATTCAGTAAACGAATCTGAACAAACTACTTTCTCAAAGTGCGTTAATTATGTTACATGTTGTATACTAGTACACTGGACTGGCTACCCTACAAAACGTTTGTGCTGATTTGAAGCACTGCCATTGAATGTACCGGGAAATTAATTTCACATAATTTGCAAAGGGCCGTTGTTTTGTTAAAAACATCAAGGAGTATTTTAAAGATTTAAAAGAGTAAAAGAGTGTGTTATGCACTTCAGTTACGTTTCATGTTAAGAACGTAGATAGACTAACGCAGCGTCGATTTTTTGTTTAAAGTACCAGGCTTGTGTCTGAGTAGACATAAGTATTAATTGATACATTTATTTACATTATGCATTATAATAAAATGATACAAAAATAACATGATAGGCCTGGGTATAGAATTTTTATCGATATATTTTGTCACACTGTCCACGGACAAACTTCCACGGAACTAATAATAGAGATAGCTATTATTAGTTCCGTGGACGCTCACTTCTGCTATCAGTGCCAAAATGGCGAAAATAAAGTCGCATCATCATGTCACGGTGTATCACCAGTCCAGCGTGTTTATATAATAGTAGTCAGTAGTTGAGGATAACTGCTTCAAAGTTCAATTGCAAGATTTGACCCTAAGAAACTTACAAATGTCGCAAGTTAAATAAAATCTTTTAAAAACAATAGACATCTAAGAATAAAAATAGTTAAATAAATTTATCATTTCAAAAATATCAATTCCAGTCAAGATTTGACCTAAAACCGCGATTCAGTATTATTACAATTTGTATAAGAGTAGTATAAATTGTTAAAAGGCATGATAAAATATTTGGATCGCTGAACAAAGATGACAAGAAAATCTAAATTTAATGAAAATCGTTTCTCATTTTACGCATCAATGAATTTCAGGATTTCTGTGTTTTAGCGATTTCAATACAAATTATTTTTTTCCTACAGAAGTGATGATAAATTTCCATTATTTGGCTTAATTTTGAAACGAAAAAAATAAATTGAACATTGAATCTAAGGAACCGTCAAGAAAAATGAAGATTTTGCTTCTTCAAAGCAACGCAATTAAGGAAATTTTAATAAAAAAACTACAGTAAAATATACTGAGGATAAACATAACATAACATAAACACTCACGCCTGTCACCCAGAGGGGTAGGAAGAGACTACGGATTTCCATTTGGCACGATCCTGACATACTTCTTTCGCCTCCTTTACATCCATATATCTACGCATACATGCTTGTCGGTTAAGGGTACTTCTAATGTGGCCCATTTTAAAAATATCGCCCATTTGGTCGATAAACTTTCTTCTAGGGCGTCCCTTCCTGACTCTGCCGTTCACATCCGCCATATAAATTGGCTTTGTCACTCTTTCTTCATTCATTTTTTCTACATGACAAAACCGCCGAAGCATTCCTTTATTAATCCTGGTCACAACATCATCTTGCACAATCAATTATCACAAAGTTTCTCACCCTGTCATTCAGATTCAACCCTAGCATATTCCTTAAAGACCGCATTTCTACAGCATTTATTCTACTTTCGTGCTTCTTCTGCCACACTTAACTTTCTCCACCATACTTTAAAGTAGGGATTAACACAGCATTATGCCTTTTTTGACAAATTCTGATTCTTCTTAATAGAGTGTAGTGCCCCATTCACTCTATTTTCTGCATTTACTCGTCGTTCTATATCCTTATCATATCTACCATCCCTGCTAAATATACATCCAAAATACACGAACTCATCTACTTGCATAGTCAACAAAAATATTAATTAAATAAAAATTTAAGCAAGTTATACTCTGGTTGCGCGGAAAACCATTCGTATTTATTTTATTTGACGGTAGGCTGCCAAATCGGTTATCCCTTTCCAAAACGATATCATTCGTACCCTCCTATCGACACATCGGGGTGGTGGGGTGGGAGGGGAAAGAAGATGATTCTAGAACATCACGTAATCATCGGAACCGAGGATATATAAGACACGCGCGACCGACGCGTGGCCTCTTCCCGCCGCGCTCGCCGTTGAAACCACACCGCCTAGGATAATAGTGTCCTAAAGAGCTCCTCTTCCCGCCGCGCTCGTTGTTGGAAACACATCATTATTAGAAACCACTTTAGCCTGGAAGCAGTCGAGCTCCAGGAAGCCCGCCTCACCTCGTGTGAGATATAGTCGCGCACCGCCTCTCTCCGGAGTGTTCGAGAAGTCGCAGTTATAGTGCTCGACCGCATAGAAGAAACATCCCGGTGAGTCAATATCCATTATTATTGCCTGCTTGATATAATCGCTTTAACCCGCTCCAATTTTGTGTTTTTCCTAATCAAGCAGGATTCCTTTCATCGATTTGGCATAATAGTTCGTTTTTTTGGGAAGATCGAGTGCATTGTACCGCATATACAAGTGTAGAAGCATTAGTAGATACAGTCCACTTAGATTAATAATTCGCGCAATAGGTTTAAGGTTCGACCGGGGAACTAGACTTCGGTAGCCTTAAACACGTGGCTCCACCATTTTATGGTCACTTCGGGCAGGATTTGGATTGGTGTTTAGTGGTTATCCAACCATTTTCTGGTCGAATAATTAGTGTTCGTAAATAGTGTAAATAGTGTTCGTTTAAATTTTGATTAGGTACTCGCAAACAGAATTGTTTATTTCATAGCGCTCGTATTTGGTTAAATTTAAGGTTTAAAATTGAAACAGTGTGATAGCAACCGTTTGGTACGATTACCCGACATTCTTTATAAAAACATTGAGTTAGCAACATGTCGCCTCGACTGTAGCAGGTGTTCGATTTAATTACGTAACACGGCATACCGAGCGTCCATCGTCCATCGTTTATGCGTGTGAGATTAATTGTGATTAATAACTTTATTATAATAATTTAAAATGGCAGTTAGTGGAAGTGAATTTAAAATTAAAACGCTTTATGCCAAGAGGGACGTACTTTTTTTCACGTATTCAAAGCATTAGCGATCATATAAAGAACATTAATGTAGAAGCGGTGCGGGAAACTTTTCTGAATGAAATTGAAACGGTGGATTCTTTGCGGATGGATTACGAAAGAATATTAGACCAAATTAATCATTTGGAATTACAAATCGACCCGAAATACACAGTGAACTACCAACCGCTGCTGGCATTCCAAGATATGTTGTGTCGCGTGAAAAGAACGGCAAAACTCCTACAATCTCAAAACGAAGCAAAGCCGGAATTGCAGGTACATCCTCGTGACTCAATTAGGTTGCCGCCAATAGATATTCCGGTATTCAATGGTGATATTAAGACGTGGCCCTTCTTCTTCAGTAGTTTTCAAAACAATATACACAATAACCCATCGTTATCGGACGCTGAAAAATTATATTACTTAATTAGTAAACTTAGTGGCAGAGCACAGTCGATCTGCTCTGGTTTTACACCTACAGCAAACAATTACTTATTAATATTCGAAACGCTTAGAACTAAATATGAAGATAGGAGAATGTTAGCTTCCGAATATTTGAACCAGTTTTTCGATCTTAAACCTATATCATCCGCGAACATCAACGGCTTAGAGCAGTTTCTAGATAAATTTGTGGCATCGGTGGCTGCACTTAAGAATTTAAAATTTAATGACCTTATGGACGTGGTGTTTCTCCATATTGCACTAAAGAAATTAGACCCCGACACCGTGCGTGCGTTTGAAATGGAGCATCGTAGCTCGGAGATGCCTTCCTTTCATTCATTAGCATCGTTCGTGCGAGATCAAATAAAGGTGATGCAGCGCTCTCCGAACGTTAAACAAGAGATTAAAAGGTGCGTCGACCGTAGACAGACTCAACCATCTAAAATAGCTGGGTCGTTAACTTACGTAACCGATACGTCAACATCACTTCAGCATACTTGTATCGTATGTAAAGATAAACACGGTAATTTATATAATTGTGCGACTTTTCGTAAATATTCACCAAGCGAACGTTATAAATTAGTAAAGACAAACAACCTATGTTTGAACTGCTTAAGTGATAAGCATTTAGTTGCAAAATGCAATTCGAGCTCCGTATGTAGCAAGTGCGCCAGGAAACATCACACGCTATTACATTTTGAAAATAGCAACATAGCGGCGTCAAGTAAAGCGGACAAGGAATTCACCTCTACTAAGGTCAACGATTCTAGCGGTCGACCTGGTAATGTCGCTCTGTGCTGATTGGCAAATATGGGAGCACAACCTCCTTCAACCGTGTTACTGGGTACGGCGCGTATTTTGGTTAGGGATTCGCGTGGGAACGAACAGAGCGTCCGTGCACTGCTGGACAGCGGAGCCCAAAATAGCTTTATAACACGACAATGTTGTCAGCGCTTAGGCTTAGTAATAAATAGGTCACTTTCATGGCCTGTAGTTAAAGGCATCGGAGGTACTAGTAAAGCTACCCAGGGATATATTAATTTAAAATTTTATTCTCGGATAGATCGTAATGTTAACTTTGATATAAATGCACTAGTAGTAGATACTGAACTGAACACTGAACGGTTGCCAACCGTTTCGGTTGACACCTCGGCAATGATTGAGTTTAAAAATTTGATTCTAGCGGACGACACTTACGCCGTTCCTGGAAACATAGACGTGCTCATTGGAGCATCGCTTTTCCCTCACCTTTTGTTAAACAATAAGGTCAGGGGCAACTCCTCGCATACCGCGCCTTACGCACTAGAAACCGTATTGGGCTATATTATCATTGGCTCCGCCCCCATCATAGATAGTATTTCGGCAACCTCTTACTGTGGTATGGCTGTCCAACCGCTCGAGTCGTTGGTCCGCAAATTTTGGGAGATGGAGGAGGTGAACGTCCCACCCATAGCTAGCTCAGATGACAGGTTATGCGAGGAAATTTACGTCCGCACGACCGTTCGTGATCGCGACGGTAGATATAGTGTAGCGCTGCCCTTTAAGGGAGATGTTTTATCTCTCGGCGATTCGCGTCAAATGGCGGAAAAACGTTTCTACAGCTTGGAGCGTAGGATGCTCGCTTCACCCCAGTTAAAGGAAGCTTACGACGGCGTCATTAACGAATATATAAGAGAAGGTTACATATCACTCGTGGCTTCGAAATTAGATAACTACGAAGACACACCGTCGTATTTCATACCACACCACGGGGTCATTAGGGAGCACAAACTTACATCTAAGTTACGTGTAGTGCTCGACGCTAGTGCTAAAACTAGCACTCACCTGTCGCTTAACGATATCCTCTATAGTGGGCAAAATTTACAGGGCAGTTTATTTAATATAATAGCCAATTTTCGTTTATTTAGTATAGCACTATCCGCCGATATTCGCCAAATGTTTCTTTGCATAGGGGTCCGTGAATGCGACCGTAGATTCGACCTAAAGGAACCTCTAATGGTGTTTGAATTTAACCGCGTTTGTTTTGGTTTAAAGTCGAGCCCATTTCATGCGTTACGCACGGTGAAACAGCTCGCCCACGATGAAGGTCCCTCTTACCCTAAAGCTAAGAGGGTAATTGAGAGCGGATTATATATGGATGATTTTGTATACTCGGTCGATAGCGTGAAGGAGGCCACCCTAACCACCGCCGAGGTTATAAGGCTCATGAAATCGGGTCAATTCGATTTTGTAAAGTGGACTTGTAATTCGCGTCCGGTTTTAGATACAATCCCACTATCACACCGTCTTTCGGCGATAAAGGAATTCGACGATTCCGATACACACAAGGTGCTCGGTCTGTGTTGGTCACCAGAGTCCGACGTGTTTAGCCTTAAGGTAAATCCGCCCGTAGAGAAATGCACAAAGCGCACAATACTGTCATGCGTTGCTAGATTATGGGATGTCATGGGTTTCGTAGCTCCAGTGGTATTATACGCTAAGCTTTTGATTAAACAACTTTGGTTATTTGAATGCGATTGGGATGATTCGCCGCCTGACAGCATTGCTCGTTTGTGGCAGCGCTTTAGAGAGGAACTTCCTTTACTAAGAGAAATTAGAATACCGCGTCATAGAAACGTCGATAGAAATAGCGTCATAACGGTCGTTGGGTTTGCAGACGCCAGCGAGAAGGCTTACGGGGGCGTTGTATATTTCCACGTTCAGAATAATGGTATAAATTCGATTAGCCTCATTAGTTCTAAGTCGAGAGTCTCCCCCCGTAAGGTTGTCTCTCTGGCGCGCTTAGAGCTTTGCGCAATATTAGTACTCACCAAGCTTATTACCGCAGTTATCAGCGCATGTAGGGATAGAGTTCACATAGAAAGGATATTTGCCTTTTCCGACTCCACCGTCGCCTTATGTTGGGTTCATTCTTCACCTCACCATTGGGATACGTTTGTCGCGAACCGAGTGGCCAAGATCCAAGACGAGTTAGAAACGCGGAACTTTTATCACGTATCCGGTACGGAAAACCCTGCCGATTGTCTATCCCGGGGACTCACCCCGATGCAAATAATGGACCACCCGCTTTGGTTCCACGGACCTTCTTGAGTTCACTTGGATCCCTCACAATGTCCGATAACCGATTTCGAACCTTCGTCAGTGTCACAACCGCCGGAAGAGAGGAGACACGCTCTAGTGGCGAACGTTTCGAGCGAGGTTTCTCCAATCATTGCTTTGGCGAACCGCTTGTCCTCTTGGTCGAAATTATTGCGTAGCGTAATTTACGTTTGTCGATTCGCGAAGCTTTTACCGCGACGTTCGTATGTCTTAGCGTCCGATTACAACTATGCCGAGTCGCTAGTATTACGTGAACTTCAACGTGCGCATTTCTCTGAAGAAATTACAAGATTACAATCAAATAGAGCTTGTAATCGCGCCTTTCAACGCCTTAAGCCATTTTTACAGGATGGGATTGTAAGGGTAGGTGGACGCTTGTCCAACTCGCAATTGAGTTTCGACCAACGGCGCCCTATAGTTTTACCGCGTAAAGACCATATCATGAACTTAATAGTCGATTACCATCATAAATTGAACTCGCACGCTGGCCCCGACTTGTTGATGTCGATTTTGCGTCAAATTTATTGGATTCTTTCTGCACGTAGTTTAATACGCAATCTGGTGCACAGATGTATAGCTTGCTTTCGGGCACGCCCCAAGCCGTCATTTCCGGAAATGGCGGAACTTAGATCTTGTAGAGTAATACAATCGGTAAAGCCCTTCACGCACACCGGGTCGGATTTCGCTGGTCCGTTTAAGGTCACGCTCACTCGCGGGCGTGGTATAAGATCCACAAAGGCTTACGTCTGCATTTTCGTATGTCTAACTACTCGAGCGGTGCATATAGAACTCGTTGGTGATCTAAGCACAGCAGGCTTTATGGGTGCATTTAAAAGATTTCTATCCCGTAGAGGCCCTGTAAGTAAATTATATTCGGATAACGGTACGAACTACGTCGGTGCAAAACGTATTCTATCGGAACTACATGAGCTCTTAGCTAGCAAGTATTATAATTCGGAGTTCGCTCACATTCTAGCCGAGAACCGCATTGAGTGGTCTCTGAACGTCCCAGCCGCGAGTCATTTTGGGGGCAATTGGGAGACTAATATTAAAAGTCTAAAGAGCCACTTATACCGAGTAATAGGAGATCAAATTTTGTCCTTCGAAGAGCTAAGTACTGTGCTCGCTCAAATTGAATGCGTAATGAATAGCCGCCCACTTTGTCGGACGTTATCTAGTGACCCCTCGGAACCGCTGGCTCTAACTCCAGCACATTTTTTGAATTTAACGCCTCTAAGGTATCTGCCCGCCGCGGATATGGATGAGAACAGACTTAGCATTTCCGCACGCCACAAATTATTGGACCGGTTAGTGCAATCGTTTTGGAAACGATGGAGGATGGAATACTTGCATACTTTGCAGTCTCGGCAAAATGGAACACAGCGACTGAGCCTTTAGCTGTAGGGACTGTAGTTGTGCTCACTAAGGAGAATACGCCACCTCTCCATTGGCCGTTAGGAATTGTCGAAGAGGTCTTTCCCGGTTCCGACGGAGTAATTAGGATAGCTCGCGTTAAGACCACGGTTGGGTCTTACCTACGTCCTGTTGTCCGTTTGTGCCCCTTGCCTCTTCCATAATTTAAATTAGCTTTCTAGATTAAAATTGTAGTTAAATTTAGGTAATCTTAGCGTTAGTTAGGTATTTGTTAGTTGATCTTAGCTCTAGTTGTTTTAGTTATTTTTTGAAGGAGATCCTTCAAGGGCGAGGGAGATGGTTGCGCGGAAAACCATTCGTATTTATTATATTTGACGGTAGGCTGCCAAATCGGTTATCCCTTTCCAAAACCATATCATTCGTACCCTACTATCGACACATCGGGGTGGTGGGGTGGGAGGGGAAAGAAGATGATTCTAGAACATCACGTAATCATCGGAACCGAGGATATATAAGACACGCGCGACCGCCGCGTGGCCTCTTCCCGCCGCGCTCGCCGTTGAAACCACACTGCCTAGGATAATAGTGTCCTAAAGAGCTCCTCTTCCCGCCGCGCTCGTTGTTGGAAACACATCATTAGTAGAAACCGCTTTAGCCTGGAAGCAGTCGAGCTCCAGGAAGCCCGCCTCACCTCGTGTGAGATATAGTCGCGCACCGCCTCTCTTCGGAGTGTTCCAGAAGTCGCAGTTATAGTGCTCGACCGCATAAAAGAAACATCCCGGTGAGTCAATATCCTATATTATTGCCTGCTTGATATAATCGCTTTAACCCGCTCCAATTTTGTGTTTTTCCTAATCAAGCAGGATTCCTTTCATCGATTTGGCATAATAGTTCGTTTTTTTGGGAAGAGCGAGTGCATTGTACCGCATATACAAGTGTAGAAGCATTCGTAGATACAGTCCACTTAGATTAATATAATAAGCGCAATAGGTTTAAGGTTCGACCGGGGAACTAGACTTCGGCAGCCTTAAACACGTGGCTCCACCATACTCAATATCTACATGATTATTAGATAAAACATATACTAGATGCATTTCTAACATAAACCTATATCATCATTTACCTTTAGGAGAATTGTTAACCCGTTTTGATTAAAATTGAACAAAATCACAAGATTAATGAGTCTATCTTTATTAAGTAATCTTCAGATTCATCATATATTCATCATCATCATATATTGGATTCTCTTATCTTGCTCCTACACGGCGTGGAATTCCGGCACGGAACAATACGAGTACTTAATAATATTAACATCCTTTCAATAAATATATCACATTAAATTCTGATAAAATAAATTAATATTCCAAATGTAATAAAACGTTTATGCTTGTTTTGAATATACGACTGGACGGAGAGCAATTAGGCGAGGGTCACGATATATCACGTTGGACAGGTAGCAACGTATTGCTGTGACAGCGATGACGCTAAAGCGGTTTTAATAGCAACATTTAGTACTTAACTTGAGCAATTAGGTTCCACAGATCGCTTTAATGGATTGCTGAGGAATTAAATGTTTAACACAAATAAAGTAACTATTTATATGTATTGTTCTCTTCAAATAGCACCAACAGAAGGGCAGGCGGTCATTATTAGAAATAAGGAGTGAAGACGAATATAAGAGTACTTTTATAAGAGGGATATAGCGAATATTATTATAACCACTACATTTATATGGATGTTGTGAAACGTATACACTTACATCCCTGCACTAGTGTTGTCACCCTTGAGGTTAAGGATGGAATGCCTCGTTTCCAGTAATAAGGGTCTAGTGTGTTACTCATTATTTCAACATTTTTATTTTTTTATAAGCACGAAATTTAAAGTATGAACGTAAGCCTCTCCCGTTGCCTTAATCCATCTGCCAAGTGTTACAGATGGCAGTTGGGTTGCTGCGAGTCTCCGGACTGAGTTTTTTTTTTTACATCATACAATATTAAAATAGGTATACCGTCGTAGATCTCACCGGCATTATTTATTTTTTTGTGCTTCTAAACTAGTGCTAACAAATATCCCACCTGATAGTAAGTGTCAAAGCAGCCAAAGATGGTGAAACAAAAGCCCATTCACTCTAGCCTTGAAAATACCTACATTTCAATCAAAAAAATGAAAACACAGATGCCGGTAACTTTTCCACTCCTTTGTTGTATACAGTAACCTCTTAAGAGACCTACAGGACGAAATGTGGTGATGTGGCGGTGACTAAATGTGGACTAATAAATACAGCCTTAAGTATAGGGCATACTACTAGCTAGTCTATCTTATCTAAATGGCGGAAAATTAATGTGACCTTTTTATATTTCGGCTCACACCTGAAATACTGAGCTTAGGTAAGTGAACTAAATATTTGGAAATAAGAGAGCTAACTCAAAAATCCAAGATAAGTAAACATGATGGATTTATAATTCCTTACTTACTTTCACCCCGTGTCACTTTGACATCTGAAACGAGTAGATTAGCAATGTACATCAATAGGTACAGTATCAAAAGTTTCCGATGGAACTCGTTAATTCTTGCTCACTTAAATTAGTTTATCTCGTTGAAATCGAAATATACGTCACCTAAGTTAATTAAGCCAATTTAGTTCGCGCTGTGGCTTGTGCTCAATGCTCAGTGCTACCTGAAAAAACATTTTAATATATGTATAGAAGAACAATGTCGTTATATTATCGTTCGTAATTTTAATCTAGACGCCTTTAATAAGAGGCTATAATAACTGGTTCAGCTAACATTTTTTCAAATCCGGAACAAATGAACACAAAATGGTGGGGTCATAGGTTCCTGGGTTCGAATCCGGAACGAATGACACTAAAATAGTAAGGCGACTACGTTGCCCTTTCAAATCTAAAGTGAAGGAACATAAAATGATGGGGCCATAGGTTGCTGGGTTCGAATCCGGAACGAGTGGAACACAAAATGGTGGGGTGACTAGGTCACGGGTTCGATTCAGGGAATAATGAACCCAAATGATTGGGTGCGCGAATGACAAAAGTGGACTGTATTTGCGTGGTTTGTTATAAACCAAACAAAATGGCAGACGTGGCACGTGGCGGGTTTTGAACTATATACTTGTTATAATCTACGCATTGAATTTAATTACATTGAATTGAATTACTTGTTATAGTCTAGTTCAATGCGTTAATCGGCACAACAGGAGTACGAGCTGCGGTGGGAAAAAGGAATAAGAAATAAAAACAGCTCATAAATAGGTACGGGCTTACCAAGGCTGTCCGCAAGCGGCCTCTCTCCAAGGCCTGGAGGCTGGTGGATCTACGTTGCAACTGGTGCGAGCGGTGCGCGACGATAAATGCACTTGTTCACGACAAAATTGCACATTAGAAACCGAAGTGGGAAGGGAGATTGTTGCCGGCTAATCTAACCAACTAATTAACACAAAATGCGAGGGTATTCGTTTTCCGCGCAACCAAGGACAATAAATAGACATCAGAGGTAAAATTTGCTCAAGGTTATGTTAGGTCTGCTGACTCTCTTGTTATAATAAAAAATAACTCATTTACCCGCAGACTTCTGCTTGTTAAAATCCTCTCAGTAACGAATAAGATCTGTGCAGCCATAGGACCAATGTACTTCAGTAAGATTATATTATTGCAATAAATTCGGTAATCATAAGCGACCCATTTTCTTGAGTTAGTTGGCCATTAAAACGTAACTTTATTTTATTATATCAAGTGCCCAAAAAGTAAAAAGTAGCTTCTTAAATTTTGGAAAAGCTTAAGACGATATTTCCAACTTAGCCGTGGTACAAGATTTTAATCCACTACGGAAACTTTAAGAAAGACTTTTAATACATAATTAGAAGTGAAAATTTCCGCATTTTTGTAACTTAAACCTATAAATAGCTTGGTAAAGAATAATGAGGGTAAAGAGGAGGCCATTAAAAATTTATTAAAGTACTTTAAAAATAAGAAGTATGACTGTTCACCTACAACGCAATCATGATAATTTAATACAATAAAGCAAAAGATAAAATGTGTATTTTCCTAAATAAAAGTACTAGCGTTGCCAGTTTTAAGTAAATATTATAGAATCTATTGCTCAATATGTACAAGGTTTAAGTGGAGAGTCTTTCGCGAGGAATCTGGCGTAGCGGGGCGTTCGGCATAAGTGAACGCCCAAGACCAGTGTAAGGTCGTAACTTAGTTTATACACTAATAGAGATGTCACAAATCTATTAGTTTCCGACAGTTGAAAATACTGTACCACAAACAAATGTCCCACTGTTTGGCCCTCTTTTTCTTCTTTCTACGAGTGTTATGCAGCAAAAAATTGCTCTCGTCAAATTGGTAGACTTATATACTATTTAATATTATGTCGTTGAAATATTTTTATATATAAATATACAGCCGGATCTTGAGTACTTTCTCAACTTATGGTACGTTTTGGTGTTGATAAAAATATTTACCCAATGAAAATAATGTCTTACTTCAACGCTTAGTGCATTAAGAGACCTGACATATTCTCACAAAGATACACATTTACTTTTTTTATATAGGATAAGGGTGACAAACATGCACACAGTCCACCTGATGGTAAGTTGATGCTGTGGCCCATAGACCTTTACATTAATACTCGATTAGGAATCAAAATAGCGATGCGTTGTCATTCCTGAGGACTAAGGTGTAATGCTTCGTTTCCAGTAAAAATTAAAAGTAAAGGGTCTCCAGTTCTCTACATACACCATACGAAACACAGCATCCTTAAGCGGCTACTTTACGCTGGTATTCTGTGAGAGCGTGCTCGGTGACCCGGGTTGAGCCGACTCGTTGGGGCTACAACTCATATAGCTGCAGCGTGGCTCTATTATGCATAACGTTACTTATATGATGATTCATTAAATAGTTTTAAAAAATACGTGTGGCACTCGGTGACTGCCGCGGTAAAACTATTGCATAGCATTTTTTATCAACTTATGCAATTATAATTATTTATTTATTTTATTTATGCAGTTAAGTCTTTGATATTAAATCAAGTTACACTTTTTGAGCGTGGTGACCGATAAGAAAACATTTTTTTTTATCTTATTGAATAAATGAGAAGTTAATATTGTTTAAAATATTTTTAATATCTTACAATACATGTAGGTTATTCAGGAATTTTTATAATTGAGTTAGCAGCTAGTGTACACGCACACAAACACCGTGGCGAAGTCTGCCGAGTGCCGAAGTCTGCCGAACTAAAACGACGTTAGACGATGCACGGCTTTCAACGCCACACCTCCGTGCCCGTCGGAGTGGAGAGCGTGAGGTTTTCTTCGTTACGGAATTTCTGGATTCGATCCCCGCACTCAAGGCCCGCGATAGAAGCTATGCAATAGCTTAAAAATATATAAATTTTTGGGTATTATTTTAAAAAACTTTTATAAAATATTAATGGCGTTATAATATCGATTTTTAAGTAATACGTTTTTGAATGAACTAATTTTACGGATTTTATAGTCTTTAATTTTACTTAACTTATTTTTAATTCCACCATCAGCTATACTGGAAGTCTTAGTATTTAATTCTTTCTAATAGACCACAAATTCTCACGAAAGTACACCCATTGTCTCTTTCTACTTAAGTTCTACTTAAGATGATTCGTGAGGCTACTTAAATTAAAAAACATCCTAATTTCAATAAAGAAGACAGATGTGCGCTACCATCTGCTTCTACGAGCAATCCTGTGTTGATTTTGTTCAGTATTCACCCACTTCTGGTTATCCAAATAATAAAAAATGTTGCTGGTGTATTTTGTACTGATAACAATATAAGAATTTCATTTTATTTTGGTTAGTATTTTTGAGTTACATCACGACTCGTGATACATACGTATTCTTTAGTTTTTTTTTTTTTGTTTTTAACTGACGCATAATAATATAGTTTTTATAATCTAGTTCATCCATCAGCACACCAATTATTATGAACCAGATTATAACATAACTGAAAAATTTCATTTTATCTCATAGGTCAATCAGCTATTTAAGGGTCACTCCAGCATTATAATTTTGATTTCATCGTTACTAGCTGCGACAAGTTTAAGAACTTTAATCAAAAGCTTTAAGATAATCTGCTTAATAAACTCTGTAATATATTCTCAAAAGCCTTAACGATTACTTACGATCATTTTTATGTATACAAAAGTACTAAATATATCCAATTACGTAACAACCGTGCAGTAGATAGGTAGGTTAGTATTCTACAAGCAACCAAGTTCTGGATTAAAATCTTGCCTTGGCTACCTAGTCAATGTGAATTATATGAATGCTGCAAAATATTCCGTAGCATTCTTCGGGCCAGTAGGTTCATGAGGTCTTAAATTAAAGATCTTTGTTAAGTACTGGACTTGTGAGGTGCGGTAATGATGATGGTGATGATGTGAATGCCAATTCACGTGTACAAGTGTAGTATGGCGATTACTATAAATGCCCCCAGTACAAAAGTAAGACTATCAAGTAGCTCATTAGTAGCAGCAGCATGTGTAATATAAGGAGAAAAGACAACCTAATAAAATGAACAAGACTTTCGTAAATAAAGGTGGCTCAAGTTTGGCCCTAAGCATATCTAGCAAAGGTTGGAAAACAAATGGGGTTGTAATCCCATCCTTGCTCTCGAGACCAAGATTACATCATTTATATTTTACTTTAAGCAAAATCGCCTTCTAGTGCTTATAGTATATAAATCTTTTTTTTATATCAATAAGTTATTTCAAATTTATAATACGATTTAGGTTACAATATTTAAAATAATAATTTAAAATAATAATGTTAACAATAATAAATAATTTTATACATCTCTGTGTCTTTCAATACACAGATCGTGGAAAAAGTGGGGTCATCAAGGTGACAAAGACGCTTACAGCAGTTGTCGTTGCGAACGTGCGCACACACATACTCCCGCGCGCTTGCGGAAATTATACTCCAATATGTACTCAGGTTATTCATGGTATGCCGCATCTGGAAGACATCTAATTTGCGTCTCAGTCAAGAAGAGTAAGTGCGGCTTGTCAGTCGCAAGGTGGAAGTGAACTGCATTGAGATAACACACATATAAAATAGGGACGCAGACAGTCTCAGCATCGATGGTACCCAGCATTGAGATGGTGAGGACGCCCGAACCCTCCTGAAAATCGCCACCCGGCCCTCTCCTCCCGTCATCAACCAGTATGGTGGAGCCATCCTAGAATTTTTAGTAAGATGGCGGGGCAGCGTTTCATGAATAGCTGGCTTATTAATTCGGCCCTCAATTATCTAGGGTCCCCAAGCGGGGCAACCGTGCTTCGGAACCAGTTCTTATGTGCAACGCAACTGTCCAGACCCGACCTCCCAATAAAATGGGTTTTACTTAACATCATACCAGAATACGACTTGCGTCGTGGGTGGGTGGTAACTAAACCTCGACCGGGCCTCTCACAAGTTGAGGATCAACCTAGCACCAGTATGTGGTGCTGCTCATTTAGTGCTACCCAGGGGATACGTGTAGAGAGTCCGGATTCAAATAATTCCTACGGGCGCGAGCCGATTCATTCCCCAAACTGTTATCCGAAAACCTTGGAGATATTTTTTAAGAAATCGAAATACATATTAACAAAACAATGATGTTAGATGATTTAATTAAATCTTATTAATGTCACATTCACAGATATTTCATTAATATAATTAGAAAAAAAAAGATTTAAAAAATAAAAATAAATAGACCACAAAAATAAAAGCTTTTCAATTCAGGCGTTGGCCTATACATTGTTAATTACAAGATTTATTTTAGGAAAAGACTACTAAAAGTAGCAAATTTTATTTATATGTGGTAATTATCTCCTAATGATGGTCCCAAAATGTGAAAATTGTGTATAAAATAGGAAACACCTTCAAAATTTCGAATGAAATTCTTAGTGCAGAATAAACGTTTTTTTTATATCATTAGCTTTCGAGTACAATGTTGGTACAGGCATCAAGGTCAAATCAAAAAATCAAGCATCAATCATCAAATTCAAGAAACGCAAAACCTTGGATGAATTAATCAAAACATCGTCAGTAAGCTAATTACTAATCTGTAAGGTTTGAACTTGGCATCTATCCATCCGTCTATTAAAGCCTATAAAAGTTCACTGCTGAACGTAGGCCCTACCTCATAGATTGCCTAATGAAGGGATTTTGCTATAGTTGCCAAATGCTTGGCAATCGGATCAGCAACCGCAGTTTGTTATCATTTTAGTTGTTATCAGGAAGATGCCCATCTCCTGTTTCATTTCCCTCTATCGCCTATTACGACACACTTCGGGACGACATGGGATAGTGAATATTCTAACACCGTCACTATTTACACTCGGTTATAAATGGTTGGAGGATACGAGTGTTAACGAAAAGTTTACACTCGTATCCTTATCAAAATTACTGGCCTGTATTGATAGTGACGATGATATGGAAACGATCACAAGTCAACTGATGATATAGATCTACGCAATAGATAATAACAAAGTTCGGTCCTAACCCACCTGCATCCATCGACGTCCTATACAACAGACAAATTACATTTTTTAGTTATATAGATCTACGCAATAGATAATAATAAAGTTCGGTCCTAACCCACCTGCATCCATCGATGTCCTATACAACAGACAAATTACATTTTTTAGTGATACAGATCTGCAATAATATAAAGTCCTAACCCAGGTGGGATACAGATTTCATTTTTTAGCAGTATCTCTATATTTTGATTATTTGATTACTTGAAATGTATGCCCCGCGTATTCTGGGGAGGGGGGGGGTGCAAAATTCCGCTCAAGACTACAACTGCTCGGGGCAAACGGAGCAACAAGACCAAGGCGACCCCTGCCACGCTATCCGTGAATTTCTGCAATATCAGGGTACTTCACTCTAACTTAAACGCCGTCCACTACCATCTCGAGAGGGCGAGGCCGGCTCTGCTCTTTCTGACCGAGACGCAGGTGTCCTCTCCGGCTGATGTCTTGTATCTCTCCTACCCGGGGTACAAACTGGAACATTCTTTTGTGCCTCGGGCTGGAGTATGCGTTTACGTCAGAGAGGACATCTGTTCTCGACGCCTCGGCAGTCTTGGAGGTTCGGACACAGGTCCAAGGATGGACAGCCATCCTTTGGCAACGCGTAGACAGCGACGACCATCCGCGTATCTACGGGTGCCTCTATAGGTCCCATAGCGGTAATGACGAAACAGACCGACTCTTCGACAACGTCCACATGGCTACAGATTCGTTGCTACAGCAGATCCCCTCCGCAGAGATCGTGATCCTCGGCGACTTTAACGCCTATCACGCCAAATGGCTTGGTTCACGTTTAACCGATCATGCGGGGAAACCCGTTCATGATTTTTCCTTGGCATATGGTCTGACACAACTGGTTACTTCGCCTACGCGGATTCCAGATGTGGAGGATCATGCACCTTCCCTGTTGGACCTTCTGCTGAGCTCTCTCGCGGACGGATATCAGATTTCCGTCGATGCCCCTTTAGGCTCCTCGAACCATTGTCTTGTCCAGAGTGTGGTGAACTCACGCTGAAATCGCAGTTGCATTCGAGTGATTGATAACGTCAGTCGATTGGGATGGGATGCGGTCTTTCTATGCATCCTACCCTTGTGGGCGGGTTTGCTTCTCGCCGGCCGATCCCAATGTTGTTGCGGATTCTGTCGCTGATGTGGTACTTCAGGGTATGGAACTTTTTATTCCTTCCTCTGTGGTGCCCATTGAAGGCAAATCTCAGCCATGGTTTGGTCGCTCCTGTAAAATAGCCTCATGCTATAAGCAGGAGTTATACCAAGCCTGGACTGACGCATCAGCGTCCCGGGATGTAAACACCAGCGCTGTAAAAAAGAAGTATAATTCCACCTCTAGGTCCTTCAAAAGAGTCATTGCCAAGGCAAAGTCAGAGCACATAGGCAGAATTGGCGAGAAACTAGTTCGCCTTCCTTCTGGAAGGAATGCACGGGCATTCTGGTCTCTCGCCAAGGCTGTCCAGGGGAGTTTCTGTCAGCCATCTCTTCCATCTCTGCACAGGGAGGACGACTCACTGGCCCATACCGCAAAGGAGAAAGCCGATCTGCTAGGCTCTTTCCTCCTCTCTCAGACCCGTCCAACTACCGGCCTATCGCCATCACCTCCTTGTTCTCCAAAACAATAGAGTCTATTGTTAACTGCGAGCTCATGAGGTACCTTGGGGATCACCAGCTGATTAGTGATCGGCAATACGCAGCGTACGTGGTCGGTCAGCTGGTGATCTTCTGGTCTACCTAACTCACAGATGGGCGGAGGCAGTGGAGTCCAAGGGCGAGGCATTGGCCGTTAGTTTGGACATTGCGAAGGTCTTCGATCGGGTTTGGCGCAAAGCGCTTCTTTCGCAGTTCCCTTCCTATGGGCTTCCCGAGAAATTGTGCGATTGGATCACCAGCTTTCTTACAGATCGGAGCATCAAGGTCGTTGTAGACGGTGCAAGCTCCGATTGCAAGCCCTTTAATGCTGGTATTCCACAAGGTTGCATGCTATCGCTAACGCTATTTCTTCTGCATATCAATGATATGTTGCAAACCCGTAACATTCATTCTTATGCATGTGACAGCACTGGTGATGCTCTGTAAACCGGCCGTGCCAATATTTCGTCGGGAAAACGTCTCCGAGTACCGGGACAAACTTGTTTCTGAAGTCGAGTCTCTGCTGAACAGAGTCTCGGATTGGGGGCGATTAAATCTAGTCCAGTTTAACCCCTCGAAGACTCAAATTTGCGCGTTAACCGCTAAAAAGAACCACTTTGTCGTATCTCCTCAGTTTCAAGGCACTCCCCTTGTTACCTCAGCCAGTATCGGAATCCTCGGCGTCGACATATCGAGTGACGTGCAGTTTCGTGGTCACTTGGAAGAGAAGGCTAAATTGGCCTCTAAAAAGCTTGGCGTGCTCAGCAGAGCGGGACAGTTTTTCATGCCGGTACACCGCCTGCAACTTTACAAGGCGCAGGTTCGGCCGTACATGGAATACTGTTGCCATCTCTGGGCTGGGGCTCCCCAGTACCAGCTCCTTCCACTTGATCGCATCCAGCGCAGAGCGGCTCGAATAGTCGACGACCGAGTGCTTTCCAATCGGCTCGATTGGCTGGCGCTGCGAAGTGATGTTGCATCTCTTTGCATTTACTTTCGCATATACCATGGGGAGTGCTCTGAGGAATTGTTCGGATTAATCCCAGCCGCCAAATTTCGTGACCGCACTACGCGGCAAACGTCCCGATACCATCCACACCATCTGGATGCTTGGCGGTCCACCACTGTACGTTTCAAAAGGAGTTTTCTTCCGCGTACGACCTTTCTGTGGAATAGTTTACCACCGGCGATTTTTCCGGACCGATACGACCTGAGGACCTTCAAGAAAAGGGCTTACTCCTTTCTAAAGGGCCGGCAACGCACCTGCAAATTCCCCTGGTGTTGCGGTTGATCATGGGCGGTGGTAGTCACTTAACATCAGGTGAGCCGCATGCTCGTTTGCCCCATCTTCTATAAAAAAAATGCTTAATACACGTTATTGTTTGGTTGCGTCTTCACGAGGGAACTTATGAAGATGTGTTAAACTTCTTATGTCCTTAACAATTAAAACTGTGTGATATTCTACATAAATAGTGTCATAATATTTATTAACATTTCAATTTCACAACTGAATACAATATAATATGCATATTGCATTGTCTAAGCATAATAGCACAATATAAGCACTTATTGACATTCTCGACGCCTTAAAGTAAACATTATCAAGCCAAATGTATACTCTAAAATCGACACGTTTACTTGAGAGGGGTGGGTGAAACTGTTGGAGATTCATTTTAAAGAAATTTTTGTTCTGATAAACATGCTATTACCTTAATTGGGATTTGACATAGCTATCTAAACTAATCGCTTAGATAAGACTCGATTAATGCGATACCTTCAAAGTTAGGGGCAATTAGTAGATGTGGTACAAACTATTTGTGATATTATTAATGATGCGGTCGTTATGCTTGCCATTATCAGCTTGCATCCTAATGACGTTATATATAGCAATTAGAATAATGAATCGAATTACGTTTATAAACGAGGAACTTCCCGTTCTATAATACGTGCATAACAACGGTTTTTGATACAAGATTAATATTGATAATGTCCTCCAGATAAAATTTTGTTAACGGCGACTCTTCTCAGCAGAGATTAGCTATCCTCTATGAATAAAATATTCAAGTGGATGCGCAAGCACAGGTGCACTCTCTCTTGTCCCAATCTTAAAGACCGATAGGATGGCAATCTAACATGACTGGAAAGATATCAGGCGCAGGACTAATAGCTTTACGTATTTTCCGAGGCACGGATGTGGAACACCGCCATATTTTATTTACAGAAAATCCCATTAACTGGCTTTTGCCTGACCTGAGTTTCAAACTATTTAGACGATGATGTTATGTGGTAGAGCCATACTGCAGCTTTATTATGGTTGTAGCACGAATAGGTCGGCTCGACCGGGGAAGAACCACACTCTCACAGAATACCAGCGTAAAATAGCAGCTTAATACTGCTGTGTTTTGTATGGTGAGTGTAGATTTGTGCTGGAAAACATTCCATCTTAGTCCTCAGGGGTTCCAACGCATCTGCATTTTTATTCTTAATCGATGTCAAATGTAGATATCTATGGACCACAGCATCCACTAACCATACGGTGGACTGTGTACTTGTTTGTCACCCTTATTATATAAAAAAGTCGGTTGACCCTGCAGACCATCCCCAGAACTTTCCGCTAATTTCAAATGCAAAGCGCTCCAAATTTCACCAAATTATGTTGCGAAATCTCGATGTTATAAATATAAAAAAAAAAATATTATAAAAATATATAAATTCTTTCTCCTTCGATATCTTACGAACGAATGAACCGATTTTTATTTTCTAAACGGCATTCCACGTAATTTTTTAGGTTAAGAGTTGATTAGTTTTTGAAATCGATCGATAAAGTTTAAAAATTACTCCAAAAAAACAGGTTTACAAAATTTTTATTTTTAAGATTTTTCAAAATCTAATTGTCCGAATCAGTTCATATTATCACCGAATCTATTCCACATTGAGATCTATAGAACACTGTAAACGGTATCTCAATCGATCAAGACATTAAAAAGTTATGAAAGATTTACATACTTACACACACACAC
>CAJQZP010001429.1:0-27191 GCA_907164705.1 Parnassius apollo | reverse complement strand
AGTCTGTGGTAACGTCTAGCGCCCAATGTGTTCTAGCTCTATCGTTATTGTACATTTTGCGACATAATTATTTTACACAACAATAAACTCTAAACTTAATCATACATTTTACGTTGTGATTTGCGATTACTTCTCGCTATATATGAGTACTAAATGTGAGTGACGACTAGGTAAGAGATGTAGGAATTTGAAGGATGTGGGTGGCCCAGGACCGCGTTATACATTTTAACACGAATTGTTCGGCTCGACCGGGGGAAGGACCACGCTCCCACAGAATGCCAGCGTAAAATAGCAGCTCAATGCTGCTGTGTTTTGTATGGTGAGTATAGAGAACCCCAGACTCATTTTAGTGATTACTAGTCATTCCATCTTAGTCCTCAGTGGTGACATGCATATGCATTTCGGTTCTTAATCGAGTATAGATGAATATGTAGACTGTATGCTCGTCTGTCACCTTTTTAAAAAAAAACGTGCTTTGTGGCATTCGACGGATGGGCTGTGCTAGTTATGATGATGATAACGTGAAAGTGGCTGTGAATAATTCGTGTACAGATTAATTGAAGAGAATGAGACTATACACATATCAAGTAATAATTTTGATTAGTGCTGGTTCCGGACATCAGATTATTACTATCACGACGGTGCCTTTGGTCCCACGGGAGAGATGCAAATTGTGTGGGATGCTACGTGCGTAGAAATTTTGGCAATCTCTCATCTAAGGGGTACCTCGTCTAGAGCCGGGCGGCATCAGAAGCAGTGAACTGGGTATATGAATCCCTTAGAGATGCCTCTACTAACCGTGTAGTAACGGTGTAAGAGTATTCACTACTTCACATTGTCTAATGGGTGTCGTAAAAGGCGACAGATGGAAACGGAGAAAGATTTTTCTGTGTTTTACTTAAGTTGCTTATAGAATCAAAGTTAATACGATTAGACACCCTGTTATGTTGGTAATTGTGATTTAATTTTTTTTTCTTCAATATTATAATCTTGTTCGAAAATATTTTATTGTTTATGAAACATTTGTTGAAACAAATTAATATTCACAGGTTTACAATGTTCTAATTTTTGGAAATAAACGTTACAAATACAAGTTTATACCTAACTTACGAGTATATTAAAATATATAATATTTAAAAAAAAACTTAAGCTAAAACCTTAATTTATTACACTGTCTTACTTCCTGGTTAAAGTGCCACGAAACGTGAAACGAAACACGAAAAGTGTACTTGCACTTCGAGTTAGAAAAGTACCAGGCCTTTTATCCCCAACGAAAAGGACGCGGGTAGAGTTCCTTAAGAAACTTCACAGGACGTGTACCTCATGGACAGACCGTCTCTACCGCAAACGGCACAAACATGTGGTCATCTTTGAGAGACTCATATTTGCTTACTCAGTTCAACAACTTCTAATGCCACTCCATCCTCGGTTTCAATGTTTTCAAAAACATTTATTTTCATTCAGTATCATATGTTTTGCTGTCCGGGTCTTATTAATTAAAATCCCGGGGAAATATTTTCCACGCAATCTTCTTAATTTAAATTAGGGACAATACGACCCGCATAATCCGTGGTTTAAATGACGATGTTTGTCAAATGTATTGAGGCATATGTTTTGTTAAGTAAGTACCGTCGGCTAGTCCGTTGACCGGAGTGAGGGAAGGCTTCGTCAATTAGCTGTTTAACTGTTTACTTTAGGCGCCGTGAGTCCCTTTGTTTGGAATCACTACGATATAATACTTTGTCAAATTATGTATTCAAAACATTTTATACTATATTTACTATTCAATAAGTTTAAGGGTGACAGTATTTTAGTTAGTTCTCTGGTTGTAGCGACGATTTTCTTAATAGCCACACTTCTCAGAAGGATTGGCGACCAGTATCCTAGGCAATTCGCTACCACGTTACTGGTCTGTGACTGGGTATTTCATGTCTGGAGTAAGCGAAATGCTTATGCCGTTAATCGGAATTCATAACGTCTTTCTCACAAATCGGGCATCTTCCATAGAAGAGATAATATCTCTATACATAAAACTCAATTGATGTCCGTTAAGTCTCGCAAATATAAAAAATGGCTCGACTGACTTTTATGAATTTGATTGTCGCTGTTTTCGAAATCCAGAAATCACCAGTGCAAAGCCGGAACATCCGCCCTCGCTTTGGATGGGTGACCCGCTAATAAATATATACATATATTACCTTACTATGTTATTTTATAATGCGGTTCATTATTCAAGATTTGTAACTAATCAACTGTGTCATGCGGTTTTATTTAATTATGATGAAGTTAGTGAGTTATTACTAAATTATAAATAGCAGAAGTAATGCTGATGTTTTTTTTTATTTGAAAAGACGTTAGCCCAATACTAGGATTTATGTGTATCGTGTATGCAGTTCACATACATAAATGAATTGTATAAGGAAAAATATATAAATCGAATACCGTACTGAACAAAAATATTTGTTTAGCATACAAGTAATTGAATTGTGTTTGAATGTATAACATACATTCAAGTACAAATTATATTAAAGCAACTCCACAGCGCTAAAGAAATAATAGGTATAATAATAAAATAGAGTAGAGTAGAGTAGTAATAGAGAGAATTAAAAGTTTCCATTAAGTAATAGTTATAAGATCTAACATTTGTGAGTTTGTTGGATGTATATATACGGTCTTATACCGTCCGTCTAATTAGGATGACAAATTCACGAGTTTTTGTACAAACGCCCGCGAAGTTATCTGATAGAAAAATGACTATTTTTTTGGTTATTTTTTCGTCTTGCTTTGTTCCTATGCCATTCATCAGGTGCGATGCTTGGTTACCTAAGTAAACTGTGTCTTAACCGAGAAAGAGCCCTTGTAGCTCAAACGCTTAGCGTTCGCTGTAAATTTCACAGTACCAGAACAACCTGGGTTTGATCCCTGCCGGCACCAATAAAAATTTAAATGCAATTTTAAGTACCACGTGCTTGGGTTTGAAAATTAATGTAATATTGGGTACTGCTTTGCCACTATTACATACTACTATATAAAAAGAAACAGGTCGAAAACTCTTCGAGTGATAAATTTGAAATTTTCTTTTCTATATAAAAACAGTTCAGTGCCTTTGTTATTAAAATAATTGATTAAGAAATTTTCTTAACAACCAAGAGATAAAAAATTCAGAAAGACGTGCTTATCAAAAATATTACGTTATTTTTTAAATGAAAAGTTTTCAAATATGCCACCTAATCAATACTAGAAAATACTCAAACTCAGTCACGGGTTCAAGAAAAGACAATTCATACGCTTAAACCGTTTAAAAAAAACTTTAAGTTTTAACAAATTTTATAACAAAATACATTTTTTTTCAAAGTAATGGCTTTTAAAAGAGGAAAAAGTAAAACCATATGAGAAATGAGAGTGGGATGGGGAGGAGGGAGTAGGTTCAGCAAGTAAATGAGTTTGTTTACTTACTATGTGTGTTTATCAGAAATGGATATAGAACGAAGGGCGAATGCAGTATATAGAGTGAATGGGGCGCTCCTCGCCCTTGGATGGGATGAACGTATTGTTGCGCGAATAAGTCGACGTCATGTATCAATTTTTATGTGGCAATTTTTATTGTCACGAACCTCAAGCTCGTAACAGTATCATAAAATGCACATATGGCGTATACACATTACCGTGTTTTGCTCTTTCCCATTGTTTAATAATTAATCACTTTCTATGATAGTAAAACTTGGGCGAAACAGAAAAAGCATGAGATTAATGCGGTGAAATCGAGGTCATTAGAATTATGTTAGGGGTGATTCTAAATGACAGATTGACAGATTGTGCGTTACGGATAAAGTGAGGTATGCAAAAAATGTTGTGACTAAGATTAAAAAGGAACGTTTCGGTAGGTTGAATACGTAGGAGGAAATAATGACGAAAGATAGACAAAGTAAATGCTGCGGAAGTGAGTGGTGGAGCCGAATATGTTCGCCCTAGACGGAAGTTCTTCCTAACCAAATTAGAGTTTACCAAATTACCAAATACCAATACATTGAATATATACCACATTAAGAGCATCTCACGTAGATATATGGATGTGCAAGAATCGGAAGAGGTGTAAGGATCGTGCCGAATGGAAGTCCGGGGGCTCTATCTACCCCTGTAGGTGAAATGGTTGGCAGTTTATGTACTCATATATGTATTTTGCAAAGTTTATAGCTGTTGGCTATTATGATAGCAACGGGATGAATTTGTGTGATAATTCGTGGTTCACTTACCTTATAATGCCATTATACTATTCGTATTCATAAAACATTCTAGCGCTGATTCCTCAAACTAAAAGCGTATGTGTGTTCGCATTAGTTGGATCGCAATTCAAAAGGAATTCACAACATAATCCCTTAACTGTAACATAAATAAATCAAGCAATTTCACAATTCTGTAACTCAATTTTTCTCAACGTTAATATCTTAAGGGAAACATGTTTGCTAGTTAAATTTTAGCTGTTGTGTTAGATCTCTGTTAAAGATTAGGATTCGTGAATAATTATTCCAATGTCCGAATAATAGATGCTGGGAAAACACTTTTGGACCCCATGATACAGGTTTATTCTACTTTGGAGTCCATCGGTTCACTGTTGTTGTATACATTTTTGACTCTATTTGACAATAAATATATTTTATTTATTTATTTCATTTATCATCTCGCTATTTAATAGTAGCTTAATAGTACTACTACTAGACTTAATAGTATCGTTAATACGTTACTTTAGTATATTATGCGCATGTAAAAAGTCCTCTTTGTTATAAATACCGTGATTAGGAGTGATATTGCGTAAAATTTCAAAACTCGTCATAACGAACGAGTTACACAACATTGTCCTCGTCCAATGTATGGAGCATTTGCGTAAACAGTCACAGTCGGCCAGGCGGGATATCTCCCATATTTGACGCTGCAATCAACCATGGGAATGGGACGCTATAAGGTGACTGTCATACAGCTGAAAGTGTAAAATAAGTTCGTATTAATTTTATGTGGGGATAATAAAGAAACGTCTATAAAACTTTTGCCTATTTCAATTTCGTATAATACTGAAACTTATTAATAAATTACGATGGTACATACATGTTTTTATCTTTAACTCTAATATATAAATATCTTTAAATTAATGCATAACTTAATCTTTTTCTGTTTTAAAAAATATTATTTTAAATATCCATATTATGGTTTTCTATTTGTCGACGATAAATTATTATGATGTAATTTACTGGTATCAGGAGATAAACGCTTTCTGGTCCGTTCTCAGTATTCATTAAAATGGCCTTAATATTTCATTTGTATTACAAACAGAAACATGGAAACAAGAACGCTCCGGAAATGAGAGAAGAATTAATTTAAAGAAATGACGCATAAACAAGGCTACAAAGACATTTATCTCATTACTTTGATGAAGTTCGGCAAAGAGAGAAAGGGAGGAATGATTGAATGATGTTGGAATTGATGTAGTTGAGTGAGAATCCACACTTAACGTTGTAAAGTCGTAGAATTAAGTTCGATATTAAGCAAAGATATTTGATGTTGTTTTGTTTCCTTTTCAAGTATATTAGTATGCATATTCGTTGCGCGAATAGAATATTTTTTCCTTATCATTTTGTACGAAAAGAATTTCCCATTTTTTTAAATTAAACTGGCCTAGATTATGCAGTATAAGTACTAAAAATATACAAAGACGACAAATTTAGGATTTTGAATATGTCACTCAAGCATTTTATAAAAAGTGCGTACTGCCTGAAATAATTATTACTCGAGATAAGCTCGGTAATCGCCGTTGCGACAAATATTTTTATAATAAAAAATATAGTAATTGACTGTAAATACCGATTAAAAACTATTAGTTACAGTTGGTTATATTATTTATTAAAACAGGTTGCAACCGTACTATTTATTTATTTATACCATTATGCTACCATTGGCAGATATCATCGATTATTAACGAACATCGGTTAACAAACGATTATTGCGAAAAAATTAAAATATTTATCTGTACTTATTTATACCAAGGTTCATAAATAATGAAAAATATATCAAATAGATTATAATAAATTAATAAGATGACATAAAAATGACACACAAAAATTTTTCCATTCACTAAACTCCATCCTAAGAAAACTTGTATAATGGAAGGTCAAGATTGTTTAGTCGCTATACTCACAGTACATAGTGAGAGCGAGTGTATAGATATGAAATAAAGTATCACTCGCGTAGGTCGTCGCCCTCTCGTAGCGTAAAATACCTAAATTTGCGTAACGTCAAAATGTCAGAAGGATCTTAAGTAGACGTCATGTATAATCCGTTGTCTAGTTTTAAATATGTAATCAGTAAACATTTCACAACTCTGTCATTAAATTAGCAGATTTATATAGTATAGAATATAAGCATTAAATCCTAAAACTGTAGTTGTAGCAAATCTGGTTTCCATGTAACTGTATTTTTATTTGCACCGCGTAGCATAGCATATTATTATCTGTTTCCTTTTTTTAAACCACTTCGTTAATCTATGTATATTGTAAGAGGTTGAATACGTAGCATGTAGCCCTAATAGTGATATGTTATATTTTTGTCTCAGTGGTGTGTGTTATCTGTTGATAAAACAAATAAAGAGAAAAAAACTTCAAACAAAGAAGACAAATGCGATTTAGCCTCTGAGGGATAACACGGACAGACGTGGCTCTTTGTATGCTTGAGACTGGAAAACACCAGGTGAGAGGTGGTGCCTACCCTGGAGGACTCCAAGGCAGAAAATCAGTCCTACAACCTGCAAGCAATTCGAATTGCGGTAATTTAGTTCTAGCTGCCAGCGCATTCGTACTGCATTTGGTATTACAAGAACATCAGAGATCGGATGTCACTTGCAGCACTGAATGATTTTTTGATTACTTTATTTTTCTCCATATCAAATATTCTTATTTAAATATAGATATTAGCTAATTTGGAGAGGTATTCCGATATATTTTTTATGAAAATTATAGTTTCACTTTTATTTATTATCATGATTAATATGAATATACGACTCCCTATATTTAGTAGTGGACTTGTTGAGGGATGTAATCATAATGATGATAATTAACATAAAGATTAAATCCTCGAATTAGAATGTCTAAAATTAGGTCTAGAACTTTAAAATAATTAATTCTTAGACATCCTTAATAGAGCAAATACGGCAAAGATTGAACAACTCACCCTGAGTTGTTGAATCTTTGCTGTTATTCTAATCAAACATACTCCGCAATCTAAGCAACGAATAACTCTTTGGCAAATTTAATTTTTTTTTAAACGTAATTTAAGATTTTCTCCAGTATCGTGGAGGCAGTTTACAAACATAAATTGCACACAGACAAACATCCAGACATCCAGAGAGAATTCGAACCCGCGGCCCTCAGTGCTATAACTCATTGCTCAGCTACTGCGGCACGGAGCCGTCAAACTGTTGAAACTTATAGTTTTGAGGCTGCACGCCTATGTTTCAGCTTTTCGTTGACCAATTTAATTACACAAATACCATATCCGCTGTGTAATAAAGGTTTGTGATCTGCGACCCCATATCATCACGAATTTTGTAAGAGATGACAGTGGAAAACTAAAATAGAGGCTAGGAATAGTAGCTGCCAAATCTTCCTGATAGAAACTAGAAATAGTAGGAGATTGCTGTTGCAAACCGGCTCGTCAAGCGTGGCAACTATGGTAAATGAGGCGTGACGTAATATATGGTGGTGGCCTGTGTTCAGCAGTAGACTCTTGATGGGCTGTAATAATAATAAATGTACAAATGTACATCTACATGTTCGTTCATGAAGAAAAATTTATCTCAGATGAAACTCAAAAAAATTTAATATTACAGTTTAATTCCAGTACCTGGATGACCGAGCTTTGCTCGGTTTTTTTAAAGTTACATTTAGATACAAATTACATGAATAATATTTTTTGATCTTATTGACATAATAGAAAAAACTTAACTGGTTATTTGAATGAAAATCATGAGTGCAATTAGTTTAATTAAAATTTTTCTTATTTTTAAAAATTACTAAAAAAAGGCTTGAAATAATAGATTTTCTCACAAAGGAAGGGAATTTGAAAAAAAAAGGAAAAAAGTCCGAACCAAGAAGGGACGCGAACCACGGAACTCCGATATCACGCTCGACCGACATCCCACCTGAGCTATTACGATCGTTAGTAGTCTGTCAAAATTTACCTTCTTATATTGTAGCAGTTTTTTTATTGCCTGAAAACACACAAAAGGACATTTTCTAAAAATAAATCCTAGCTAGATCGATTTATTGCCCCCGAAACTCCCTGGACACTAAATTTTATGAAAATAATAATAATAATTAGTGTGCGGTCCTCCATGTTGAAAGGGGAAGGGTTGCTAACTCTGAGGGCATAGACTTATCTATGCCCGTCAACTTAAGGGCCCTTTCTGAGGCTGAAACATACCGATACCTGGGTATGTCACAGAACATCGGTATCGATGAGGCTGGTATGAAACAGTCAGTTTGCGACGTGTTTTATGCACGCTTGACCAAAGTGCTTAACAGCCTTTTGTCCGGTGTGAATAAGACACTTGCATATAAGGTTGGGTCATGCCTGTCCTTATGTATACCTTTGGCATACTCAGGTGGAGTCAGACTGAACTTAACGCCCTGGATAGAAAAGTCCGCACTAAAATGACGTCCCATAGGATGCATCATCCGAGATCGTCGGTAATGAGGCTGTACTTGCCGCGAAAGCATGGTGGGCGTGGCTTTCTGAGCGCGCTCACCATGCATAATCACGAAGTGTGCAGCCTCTGTAATTACTTCCTGGTGAGATCGGATGATCCATTCTATAAGGACGTCATTTCTAGTGATAAAGGACTTACCCCTCTATCCTTAGCCAACGAGCAATGGCAAGACCCGGCAGTGCAGAGCATTTCCGACCGGGAGACCGTATGGAAGGAGAAGGAGCTCCACGGGAGGTACTACAGGGCTCTACATGAGCCTCACGTACAGCCGCCTCCCTCAACTGGCTACGTTTCGGTGACCTCTTCGGGGAAACCGAGGGTTTTGTCTGTGCAATACAGGATCAGGTTATTAAGACCAACAACTATCGGAGATACATCCTAAAGGATGGCACTGTCGACGTCTGTCGAGCTTGTCGCCATCCCCGGGAGTCACTTAGGCATGTCATCTCCGGTTGTTCGGCGCTTTCTAACTCTGAGTACTTGCACAGGCACAACCTAGTAGCCAGAATTCTACACCAGGAGCTCGCTCTGAAATACGGTCTCGTGGACCGAAAATTGCCGTATTACAAGTACTTGCCGGAAGCCGTGCTCGAAAATGACCGCGCCAAGCTCTACCGGGCCAGGCCCTCATCACAGACAGGACTATTCTTGCGAATAAGCCTGATATTGTGCTGATGGACCGGGCACAGTCAAGGATATTTTTGATCGACATTACCATTCTGTATGGCGAGAACCTCGTGAAAACCGAAACAGAGAAACGAACAAAATATCTGGACCTGGCTCACGAGGTGACCGACATGTGGGGTGGTCTGCCGACCGAAATTATCCCTGTAGTCGTTTCTGCGAATGGGCTAATCCCAGTCAGCCTCTCGGGTCATCTGAGGCGACTGGGACTCCGTGACGGACCGCTCCGGGCTCAAATGCAGAAGGCGGTGCTCCTCGATACCGCCCGCATCGTCCGCCGGTTTCTTTCCTTTTCCCCCTAACCCTCGGCCGTTTGGTCTCCCCCTGCCGAGGGCTCCCATCTGGTTGGATCTTATTTATTTATGTAGTTTTTGTGTTTATTTTATTTTATTGATATTTATGTATATTTATCTTTTCATTTTAATTTATAATTATATATATATATTGAACCCAACCAGTTGAGAAAATTATATAGATACCCCAATATATAATACAATAATAATAATAATAACCGACCCGAGCAAATACCGCCCCATCACGTGTCTACCCACCATATATAAGACACTAACATCTATTTTGAGCGCGAGAATCACTCGTCATCTGGAGCTAAATCAGGTGATGTCACGCGCTCAAAATGGATGCCGGGGCGGTGGTCGTGGAACCAAGGAACCACTCCTCATTGACGCGGTCATTGGCAAAGTGGTGAAACGCAACCGTCGGAATTTCTCCGCCGCCTGGATAGACTACAGAAAGGCATTCGACTCGGTGCCCCATACGTGGCTAAAGAGAGTCCTCCAGCTGTACAAAATTGACTGTACAGTTGGAGACTTCCTCGAGCAGTGTATGGGGCAATGGAGTACGATCCTTTGCTATCTGGGCGAGCGGATGATGGCTGCGGAGAACCACATAAGGATAAGAAGGGGTCTCTTCCAGGGCGATTGTCTGAGTCCAATCTGGTTTTGCCTCTCCCTGAACCCTCTCAGTACTTTACTGGAGGGCTCCGGGAGGGGGATTTCAGCTTCGGAAAGGAGGTACAAAAGTGACCCACCTTTTCTATATGGATGACCTCAAGTTATTCGCCTCCAGTCGCTCCCATCTTATGGAATTGCTAAACATCACTTGTGAATTTAGCAATTCTATTGGAATGGAGCTGGGAACGGATAAGCTATGGAGCTCCACGGGAGGTTCTACAAGGCTCTACATGAGCCTTTCGTAGACACAGTAGCCTCCCTCCACTGGCTACGCTTTGGTGATCTCTTCGGGGAAACCGAGGGTTTTGTCTGTGCAATACAGGATCAGGTTATTAAGACCAACAACTATCGGAGATACATCCTAAAGGATGGCACCGTGGACATCTGTCGAGCTTGTCGCCATCCCGGTGAGTCACTTAGGCATGTCATCTCCGGTTGTTCGGCGCTTTCTAACTCTGAGTACTTGCACAGGCACAACCTAGTAGCCAGAATTCTTCACCAGGAGCTCGCTCTGAAATACGGTCTCGTGGATCGGAAATTGCCGTATTACAAGTACTTGCCGGAAGCCGTGCTCGAAAATGATCGCGCCAGGCTCTATTGGGACCGGGCCATCATCACAGACAGGACTATTCTTGCGAATAAGCCTGATATTGTGCTGATGGACCGGGCACAGTCAAGGATATTTTTGGTCGACATTACCATTCCGTATGACGAGAACCTCGTGAAAGCCGAAACAGACAAGCAAACAAAATATCTGGACCTGGCTCACGAGGTGACTGACATGTGGGGTGGTCTGCCGACCGAAATTATTCCTGTAGTCATCTCTGCAAACGGGCTAATCCCAGTCAGCCTCTGGGGTCATCAGAGGCGACTGGGACTACGTGGCGGACCGCTCCGGGCTCAAATGCAGAAGGCGGTGCTCCTCGATACCGCCCGCATCGTCCGCCGGTTTCTTTCCCTTTCCCCCTAACCCTCGGCCGTTTGGTCTCCCCTGCCGAGGGCCTCCATCTGGTTGGGCTTTTATTTATTTATGTATTTTTATATTTATTTTATGTTATTGATATTTATGTATATTTATCTTTTCATTTTCATTTATAATTATATATTTATAGAACCCAACCGGATGAGAAAACTATATAGATACCCCACAATAATAATAATAATTTCCGTCAAAATGGCGGACGTTGTCAAAAGTAAATGATGCAGTCAGTATAAAATCTTAAAAATGAATTTTTGTAGCATATGTTTCAAGTTCCCAAATAACAAATTCTCAACGCAAATAGATTTTACAATATCAATATAAATAAAACTTTAAAAATCTGTGGAAAAGAAACTAATTTCAAGAAAAATGTATTTCTTTCAAATTGACAACTGTCATCTAAGAAATTTTACAAACAGATTTATATAATATTTAATTTCACGTTACATTATGCATCGAACGTAAACATAAAAACATAAATACCGCCAATACCACAATCGCACACGTAACATCGCCTACGGAGGATCAGGACACATCCATGGAATGTAATCCAAGAGGCACAAGAAGAACCCCCGTACCATCTTTGTGGGGACGAAGAGCGCCAGAGGCTGGCTTGGGACCTGCAGGAATTACCATCCTACATGAGGACCCCGCTACTGATGGTGTAGTGCGACGACGCATGCGCTGGACTAAAGAATTAAATATAAGTGTTATGCGCGCGTACTATAAGGCTACCAAAGGAGGAACCAATCTTACATCTTATCGCCCTAAAATGCTGTTTGAATTCCAACAGCTACAACCCAACCTAACAAACTTAACTGCCCAAAGACTTTCAGATCAAGTACGTGTAATTCTAAGTCGTAAGATTTTGGACGACAAATTAATTGAACAACTTTGCAGTGAGTACTCAACATCTACTATCAATTCAATTCCTGATTCCCAACGAACACTTCCAGGTGAGACTGATGACTTAAATGAAAATAACAGTAACCATAATATAAATATTACTAACTTAAATAACGAAAAAGTAGAGCAAAATTGTTTTGATATAGATGTGAGTTCCCAAGACAGCGAATATATGAAAAGGACTTTCGAATGTTCCCTTCTGGAATATAAAAATACACCAATAGAAAATAGACCGAAACTACCTAAACTTCCTAACAACAAAAAAACTTTTCTAACAGTAGCATCAATGAATATTCTTTGTAAAGATTATTTTGAAAAAAGTAACTCTATTTTGGAAACTATGTCTCTTCTATACTGTTGTGCCCATGCTATATGTATGATAATGAAAATTCCTGTCATTTCAGTACAAAATTTTAAGAAAAATAATACAGAACCTAAATGGAAACAAAGAATTCAAAAACGAATTGACAATACTCGCAAAATTATAGGAAAATTAATAAGCTACCAAACAGGTAACAGGCGTAAAAAAAAAATTACTTTAGTAAATCAAATCGCTAATGAAAATGATATTAGCCAATCAGATCCCCATTTTCCGGATAAAATTACTGAATTCATTGATACACAAAAACAAAAGTTAAAAGCATGGGCCAACCGTATTAGACGATATTCAGAAAGATCTAAACGGTACTTCCAGAATCGCACATTCGAAAGTAACCAAAAGTGGGTGTATCGGTTTTGGGAGAACACTACAACTAATAGTTGTACTCATGGCAGCCCAAGCTTAATTGAATGTCTAAATTTTTGGAAAAGTATGTGGTCTAACGAAGTTTCTCATAATGAAGGCGAATGGATTCGTGCAACCGAACGTAAGTTTTCTAAATTGGCTAACATGGGTTCTATTTCAATTACTGCTGAAGATGTACACTCAATTACTCGTAGATTACATAACTGGAAATCACCTGGACCAGATGGTATACACAACTTTTGGCTGAAATGGATAACAAGTAGCCACGTGCGTTTGGCTGCACAGATTCAAGAAGCCATTGAGTGCTGTGAGCTCCCGAGACTTCTTACAACTGGTATTACCCACTTACTATATAAAAATGGAAACACCACGGAACTTAAGAATTACCGACCTATAACATGCCTTTCAATTGTATACAAATTAATAACTGCAATTTTGAATAACAAGATCTATAAAAATTTGGAAAATAATAACATTCTTTCAACTGCACAGAACGGATGTCGGAAAGGGTCACGTGGTTGTAAAGAACTTCTTCTCATTGACGCAGCTATTTGCCGACAAGTTTTTCGTAATCGCAAAAATATGTCTGCTGCTTGGGTGGATTACAAAAAGGCATATGACTCTGTTCCACATTCATGGCTAAAGAGAGTTTTAAAATATATAAAATACATGACAAAATTTGTAAGTTTTTAAGTAAATTAATGGGTTACTGGAACACTGTTATAAATCTACCAGGTGAGTGGCAAAGTAGTTCGATAGACTCTATAAATATTAAACGGGGTATATTCCAGGGCGATAGTTTGAGCCCAACTTTGTTTTGTTTAGCCCTGAATCCTTTAGGCACTGCTATTGAGGAATCCGGATTAGGGTTTCGGTTTCGAAAAGAAAACTCACCGATCTCACATCTACTTTATATGGATGATCTCAAACTATTCACATCAAAAGAGAGTAATCTACTATTATTGTTGAAATTAACACATAGTTTCAACAATGATATTAGAATGGAATTTGGAATAGATAAATGTGCTGTCATTAACGTAATTGTAATTTAGCAATTACAAATGACTTACATTTCAGTTCTCTTTCTGAAACAGAAACCTATAAATACTTGGGCATGGCAGAAACGCTAGGAATTAATGACAAAAATTTTAAAGAAAATTCAAAAGTAAAATTTATGTCAAGGTTAAAAAAAGTTATCAAAAGTCATTTATCCGGCGGAAACAAAATTAGAGCCTATAACTCCTGGGTAATACCTAGCCTTCTATATACTTTTGGTGTTACAAGATGGTCTCAAACGGAATTGGATGACTTAGATAGACGAGTCCGTACATTAATGACTACGCACAGAATGCACCACCCACGATCATCTGTCATGAGGTTGTATCTTCCAAGAAAAGATGGTGGACGGGGCTTATTAAACATTAAAAACCTACACAACCGTGAAGTGTATACATCACCTCAGAGACTATTTTATTAAAAAAAAGTCACATCACACATTCATAATGACGTAGTGATTAATGATAAATCATTAACCCCGCTTAATATGTCGGCAAAGGACTGGAAGAGGCCTCATACTATGTCTATAGATGAACGCAAAAAGGTTTGGAATGACAAACAACTGCATGGTCGATTTTTTAAAGCATTGACTAATCCTTATGTAGACATGGTTGCATCAGTACATTGGTTACAATTTGGTGACCTTTTTGCAGAAACTGAAGGTTTTATCTGTGCAATACAAGATGAAGTAATTAAAACGAACAACTACCGGAAATACATTTTGAGGGACGGCACAGTTGACGTATGTCGCGCATGTCACCACCCTGGAGAGTCCCTCAGACATGTTATTTCCGGTTGTTCACAACTATCAAATGGTGAGTATTTGCACAGACATAACCAAGTAGCTAGAATAATACACCAACAGCTTGCCATTAAATTTGGCTTTACTCAACAGGATGTTCCTTATTATAAGTATGAACCAAAGCCAGTCCTTGAAAATAGAAGTGTCACGCTGTACTGGGATCGGTCAATTATCACAGACAGGTTTATAGTGGCAAATAAACCTGACATTGTGGTGATAGACCGAACTACACGCAAGGCAATAATAGTGGATATCAGTGCTCCTCATGACGAGAATCTCGTAAAAGCAGAGAATGATAAAAAAAATAAAATATATCGACTTGGCCCATGAGATTGTCGCTATGTGAGACGTTGATTCTACTATTATTGTACCAGTAGTTGTGTCAGTTAATGGACTTATTGGTAAAAATATGGACGATTATCTGTCCAAGTTAGGTTTGGGCAAATGGCTGAAAGCATTAATTCAAAAATCGGCCTTATTAAATACGGCTCGAATAGTAAGAAGGTTCCTATCTTTGGATGCCTAAATTCACCGATGGCTTAGAATTCCTCGCCGCGGTGGATAATAGCCGAAATAATAATATTATTTATATAGATTGTATTTATATTTGTAATATTATAGTTTTGTGATAATATATGTGATCATATAATAATAATTTTATTTCAGACCGTGGTCCATATATTGTTAGTAATGTTGTTAGTAACGATAGTGGCTTAAAACTATGTTAGTATTGTAAGTAATTACACATTATTTTAATCCTATGACTACGCCCACCCAGTGATTCTGTATGGGACAGTCATATCTTACAGATATCGCTCTCAGGATGCTGTTATTACTGTTTCGTAAGCGTTGCAAGAGTGAAGCTGTTTTCTTTCGAATGATCGCTGAAAAAGTGTCAGTACGCGCTTGTGCAAACATACCAGATGCACTGCAATGCCACGGCAGCCGCAACAACATCTTGAAAGCATTATTATACTGTACGCGCAGAGCATTGAAAGCTCGACGCGTATATGTCACCCACAGGGCACTAGAGTAAAATGATTGACAAAACGCTTTGAACAGCGTTATTTTAACTGTATCTGTACATCTAGCGAACCTGCGAGCAAGCATATTGGCTCTCACTGTCAACGCCCTGCGCTCCCTTTCTATGTCCTCGTCGTCCCGGAGGTCTGCTGTCACAATGTGACCCAAATATTTAAAACTATCCACCAGCTTTAGAGGCACCCCATCGAGGGCTACTGGAGGCACACGGGAGGGCTGGTGTTTGCCTGCTTTGAACACAAGAAGTTGGCTTTTGTTAGCGTTATATTTAAGCCCGTGTGCTTCCGCATATGTCTCGCGTATTGATAATAAAGTCCTCAGTGCATTGATTGAGGGACTCAGCAGCACCATGTCGTCAGCATAGCTTATATTATTGAAGCAGACATCGTCAATATGACAGCCGAAATGAGTACTACTGAGTCGCTCAATAAGCTGATTGACATACAAATTAAACAATAGAGGCGAGCTTAACCCCCCCCCCCTGTCTTACACCACATTGCAATCTATATTCATTCGAAAGCGTACCGGCCCATCGCACTTGATTTTTCTGGTTTGAATACCAGAATTTTAGGAGGGAGATGCACTCCATCGGCACACCCGCACACCCCAACTTCTCCCATAAGCGGTCATAAATTACGCGATCAAAGGCTTTTGACATGTCGAGGAAGCAAGCGAATACTGGAGTCCTTCTCTTCGTATAATAGTTTACTGTATGTTTCAAGCTCAGAATAGCACTCTCGGTAGATAATCCGGTCTAAACCCGAACTGGGCATCATTCAGCTTCACATGTTTTTCGAGATTGCTATTCAACAGACTGTCAAGCAACTTAGCTGTTGTTGTGCAAGTGAGATAGGCCGATAATTATTTTTGTCAGAAGTGTCACCAGTCTTATTTTTAAGGATCGGTATCACAATAGTGCGCATTAAAGCCTCAGGCAAGTAAGAGTAACATAGACATAAATTAAAGAACATCGCGAGTACGCGCGGTAGGTGCACCCCAGCATACTTAAAATGTTCAATGCTGAGACCATCGTGACCGCCGCGATTTGCCCCTCTTCATGTATTAACTGTCGATACATGCTTTGCTGAGAAGGAAACCTTACGTTCCGTCACAATGGTCGCAGCATCATTTACATTACAAGGAACTGGATCCGAGGACGACTGAATACTAAAATGCTCGCTGAATAAATTGGCAATCATCTTATGATCATGGACGCCGCCGACACTCACAGGAAGCGTAGGTTTTACATTCAATTTATTGGTGTTCTTCCAGAAATTTTTGAAATTTTTAGCCGAATGATTTGAAGCAAGTAAATCCATTTGTAGTTGCTCTTGCCTGTCTTGGCACCATTTTAACTTTGATTCAAATTTTTTACGCGTTTCTAACATTTCATTATAAATATTGCCGATTTTTGGTTTACCTGCCATTAACCACATCATAAAATTTAAGTCTAGCCTCCCTGTGCGCGCCAGCAACGTATTTATTCCACTCAGTGACATAACCTTTATTTCTTGTACATTTTCTTTTAACATAGGTCTGCGAAGCTGATTCTGACAGAATACTTACAATCTCCCTATACAATTTGTCTAATATTAAGTAACGACTTGTATTACTACATGAGTAATCACAGCATTGGTCTAACTCTAGCGGAAATTCGATATTCTTTATTTTAGAATGACACAATTCATGATATTTATTTATCTGTTCCAACTGCCTATCTCCCCATATTATACATTTTTTGGACTCGCCAATTGGAACATCAATTTCAACTTTCTGATTTAATTTGTATAGGTTCACATTCAATTATGAGCGGAGAGTGGTCCGACCAATATACGTCATGTTTCACCGATACTTTATTAATCGTCGCCCATGCAGATTGAGTGACTATACAGTGGTCTAACCATCTCTCACACCCATGTGCATCACTACAAAATGTATAAGTGTTAGACTGAAGCCCTAACATATCAACATCCGCGCAGTACCATGTGTAATCATTACAGAAATTAATTAATTTATTATAAAATATTTCCTTTGGGTGCGCATTAAAGTCTCCAAGTAAATAAAATGCCTTCCAAACCACAATTCTCTTCCACTTCAATAATAGATTTTATTAAACTAAGGCATTCTGTAAATATACACAAGTTTTCATGGCAGTTTGTCGGCATGTCGGCATGTAGTAGTATGTAGACGCTAAAAATTACTACGGATCTATTACTTACAGTTATTTTAATCGCCGCTGTCCGAACATTCTCACAATTTATCACAGATACCGTTTGAAACACACTTTTCCTCCATAACAACGCAACACCACCGTACGGTCTACCAGTAAGTAGGCCAGCAGAGGTGTTGATTGCCGACGTTCCCGTAGCACCAAAACCACTGTCAATTGTGCTCAGTAAAGGCAACTCGTGTGGTAGAAGCCAGGTCTCCTGTAAGGCTATTACGTCGGCAGAGCGACATAATTCTCTAACGCCTTCGAAAGACCTCTTGATTGATTTGCAGTTAAAACTTATTAATCGAGAATAATTTTTATTATCGCTGTCCATTATATTGTATATATACCTTAAAATTGTATTTATATGTGTAATGTTTATCTATCTATTTATTTATATTTTTACTAGGTTTTTTTTCTCTTCTTCCTCTAAAGTTAATAAATCGCCTAAAGCCGATTCTATGGGGCCATAATCTATCGTCTAAAAACACGTCTATTTTGTATTTAGGAACAAAGACTTTGTATGCATTGTAATTGCTTTGTATTTTCATATCTATCTTTACTAAAGAAATATTTTCTCCTGTCTTTTTATGAATATAGTCAATAATATCCTGTTCAGACACCTCTTTATGCACTTTTGAGATAAATTGGCCTCTGCCGCCTTAAATTTTTCACTACCATTTAACTCTGGAACAGCATTCCCACTTTTTGTTATAAACCTGTTTCTTAATCTTCTTTTCTGTACAAAAATCCACTCTTCATCTTTGTTTGTTTCTTTTCACTTATTGCCAGCTTTAGTCGTTTCCGCAAAAGATAGTTTTTGCGCCAAGATATTATCAGAGTTCATATATTTATTTTCCATAGTACTTATAAGCTCCACACTACTACGTGACTCATTGAACATGATCTGAGCCGGCCGAGTGCTACTGGTAAATACATTTACGTCAGTGGTCTCTTTTGCACACGCTTCAGAATCGCACACCTGCTTTGCTTGCGGCAATATCTCCTCCTCTTTCAAAATTTGAGTATTTTGTTTATGTTTACAAATACATGCACGCGCATCGGGTTCATTATCAATTTTGTGTGAGGGAGATGAGCATACATTGTTGTCCTCTTTTGTAGGCGATTCATTACCATACAATGAAAGTGCCATCGGTCCGCTATATAGTAGCTATTTATTTGTTAAATACCTTCCGCAAATTAAGTTTTTGTTTCGCTTGTTATTAAAAGGAGATGACTGAAGACATTCTGATACACAATCCTTTAATTCTTGTTTTGTCACAATGTTTTGTTGAATATTTGTAATTGTATCTTGTAACAGTACGATTTTCTTAAGCAACGCGGTAACATCCACATGATCAAATGTGACCGGCGGTAGTTTCTCCAAATCTTTCGCCACAAAAATTGGTATTTTTTCGGGGTCACTCGCTTTAAACAAAGTTATAATATCATCCAGATTGCGCTGAGTTTTACCCTTACGTTTTCTGGTTTTAATGGTTTTCTGTAGTCATTCAAAAAGTAGCGATTTTGCTATTTCAATATCTTCGACAGGGGGGGGTTGGGGGGGGGGGGGGGCCTTCGGGGCCGGGGGGGGTTTTTTGCTGTGGTCAGGCATCGGAGAAGAACCAAAGGGTGGTAGGGAGGGGGGGGGGCGGCAGGGTTGAGGAGCGGAGAGACGAGGGAGGGGAAAGGGTTTCGGGGGGCGGCCCGGTGCGGGGGGGCGGGGTGGTGGGGGCGCCCCCTAGTGACTTGGTAAGAGGGGGGGGGTGGGGGATTGGGGTGGCCAACCGTTGGGTACTGGGAGCCTATGTTCAGCGTGGACTGTGGGTGTGATGATAGATGTGAATATCTTCCTAAAGGCACTTTCACATATGCGGATGAGACTCTCTTCATCCATAACGTCCAATTTATTTTGGATAAATGCTAACACTTCACAGATGACTATATTACAGCTTGCACACTTTACTCTTTTTGAAGACGACATATTCGTAGCGTAAGGCACTGCCCACACATACGCTCGTGACCGCGATCAAGCGCTGACTGATCCTAGCTAGATCGATTTATTGCCCCGGAAACTCCCTGGACACTAAATTTTATGAAAATAGTTCTTAAGTTGGATATATTAGATCCAAACATGATCCCTGATAGGGCGTAGCAATATTATATTATATCTCAATTTATTCTTATCAATTTAGAAAGAGTAATTTTATTTTACTTACTTAAACTACTTACTTAAACTACTACATTACTTTTAGGTTTAATAAACATTTGCAATATTTACAACGATATTAAAGAGGTACATACATATTCAAAATAATTATTATTTTTCACCAAAAACTCTGACAACGAATAGAAACTTTTTTCAATTAAATATTTTTAAGCTCTCTGAAATTTATACAACGATTCTTCTTTTTGTAGACATTTGGGAATTTTATTATAAATTTTTACACACATACCATGGGGTCCTGATTTAACTGTTTGTAATTTTGTGATAGGTAGAGCTAATTTTATACTAGGACGTAAAAAATGAGGCCGGGAGTATATTGAAAAAAGGTGCATATTCTTTTTAACAAATGTGCATACTTCTAGTATATATATAGATGTAATTGTTAATATTTTTAATGAAATAAAGTAGGGTTTACAGCTGTCAGTGCTATCTATGTTTGTAATTATGCGGATACATTTTCTTTTGTAAATTAAACAATTGATTTACGTCTGTGCTGTTTTCCCACAGTAAAATGCCGTACTTGAGCTATGCATGGGCATAAGCATAATATGCACACGTGGCTGTTCTTGTATTAAGTTCGTATAGTGCATACGAAAAACGGGAAAGTTTAGATGATACTTTCTTTATGTGTTCTTTCCAATTTATACCTGAATCTATGTTTATACCTAATAATGTATATGAATCAACACATTCTAGTTTAATATCGTTGTAAGAATAATTTATAGATAGGGGGCATTTTTGATACGGCTTAAATTATTATTTTTTGTGTAATTTATGACGAGATTGTGATTTTTTAACCATTTAGAGATATCTGTAAGTACACTATCTAGACAGTTGTTAAGATTGTTGTTAGTATTATTGTCGAAAGGTATGACTACAGAAAGATCGTCAGCAAACATGGTACAGGGGGCTTTGACTATTTTCGGCAAATCATTAATATAAATTAAAAATAATAAACAACCGAGAACACTACCAACCTTAACCTTTGTTTTAAACTTAAAATTTGTCTAGGAAGACACTAATAAATAGTTGTCCTATTTTTTGTTTACTATTGTTGTATTTAATTTAAACTTTTGAAAACAACGTATTTTATAATAACTTCTATTTTTCTTATTCCCTCTCTTGTTTTTGCGTCCGTCCCGTTGTTTTTAACACATACTTATTAAATAGTCATATCAATACGGAAATCTACAAATTAATTTCATTTATTTCTCATGCACCGAGAAGCACCGCCCATTTTTAATATAAAAATATGAATGCCCAAAAAAATTTAACATTTACTACGTTTCGAATACCGTAGAACTGGTAGCCGAGTGCTTATTCAAGCAATTAAACTTTCGCTTTGTAAAGAGAAAGATAAACTTCACAGCCAGTAAGTTCTCGCTATGAGATGGCTGTTCATTATGAGTACGGCTACATTAGGCTACATATAGTCGTTTATTTAGCAGTATAATTTTTATAGAATAAAAGCAACAAACGAGCACGCAGTCCACATGATGGTAATTTAATATACTATGTCTCATAAACACATGTCTACATTTCCCCTTGATAAAGAATCAAAATACAGATACTTTGTCATTCTAGAAGATTAAGTTGGAATGCCTCTAAACCGGTACTAGCGATATTTCGCACGGGTGTCACGGAATCGTTCTGTCTATTGATGAAAACCGCATCAAAATCGGTTGCGTAGTTTAGAGATCCAAGCGTACAGACGGCGGGCAGTGACTTGGTTTTATACTGTGTAGAGGAAATGGCTCTCCGGTAGCCCATTCTTACCATACGAAATACAGCAGCATGTCTAATGCTGAACATAGGTCTTCCCCATAGATTGCCACAAAGTACGGTGCTGAGCCACCTGCATCCATTGACTGCGGCTTTAATCGGTTCGTCACTCCATTATGGGGGCTCGCTTAACACTGCGCTTGCCAGTACGAAGCTGCCACATGAGAACTTTTCTTTCCCATTTGTTGTAGGTACTGCGATATGTTCGATATGTCTCCATTACGTAGTCAGTTGGGCTATGATAGGTACGCTTATTCTTTTCAGGATTTATATTTATCAACGTTTTTCATTGTGGGAGCCGTGGGTTTTCCGGAAGAAGGAGTTTGAAGCGTACGTTTTGTAGGTTCAACCTCGTCCTATTGTTGAGCACATCAAGTAACGACCTGGAAAGACATACAGGAAGTCAATGGATGCAGGTGGCTCAGGACCGTGCTTTGTGCATACCTTGGGAGAGGCCTATATTAAGCAGTGGACTTGTGAAGGGCTGTAATGATGATGTAGATTTTTAAATGGAATAAACGTGTTTTCTTTTATTCCTCAGCGACAAACAAAACATCTAAATTTTGATAGTTTATCTATGACAGATGTAGATATCTTGGCCACAGCATCCACTAATCATCGAGTGAACTGTTTGTTTGTCACCCTTACTTTATGTAATGTTTAATTGAGACACTCTGTCATTTCTGTGAGGGCTACGGTCAATGGAATTTTCACCGCGCTGTCCCGATACGTGTTGGTGAACTTCACATGTCTTCGAAATATTTTTATTTAATTTCTCAGGTGTGTTAAATTCCTCACGATGTTTTCCTTTGCCAAGCGCGTGGTAAATCAGCGAGATCGATCCGGGGTTGTTCACGTAGTGTGGAATTTTTAGATTACATCCTGAGGTATCAGGACTCGTTTTCGTAATATGTGACGAGCACATCAGTGTTTTTCCCTTCGTTTGAAGTTAGTTGCAGGTGTCCATGGGCTGCAGTAACCACTATCAGGTTAGCTGTACGTTTCTTTATCGTTTACATTTAATTAAAAATGTCCTTGCGAACAATATCCCTGTGGAACATTAGCGTGCCGTCCACTCTTCGCAGCTGAACGTTTCCCTGCTAGGTGGCCACAATAATCGCATACAATCCGCACTGCTCTTACAGCCTTACAAATTCTACCGCCGGTACCGCAATACCCATATTATGAAAAGTTTCATCGCTTTTTGTAACAACTCGCAGTCATTTTCCGGTAATTTGAGTGCTAAAAGGAAAACTTTCGTCGTGAGAATAGTTAAAGTTCTTTAATAATACTTCTTCTTTGGGTAAAAATGAAGCTACATATCCGAGATAATAAAAAAACGTTGTTTACTATATAATAATAACTTGTGTATTTATATACAATAATATATTTTTTGACGAGTTATTATTATTAATAACTTGTCAAAAATATATTATTGAAATCAATTCCATCAAAATAAATATATAATAACATTAAAATAATAATGCTGTGATTTAATTTCCAATATTATTTACATAGATGTCATCTCTGATCTTTTTAAGGTTTTAGCGAAGTTTGGTCGCCCAAAATATGATCTCGTATATGACGTAATTAACTATAACTATAACTGCGACAAGAAGCAATGTCGAAGGTTCGAGAATCTGGTAAGTACGAGTATTACGGACTAATCTGTCCACTAAGCGTGACGATACTGGCAAATCCTTCTGACCCCGGCAATGCATATTGGCCAAACCTCAGCCAACGAGAGCGTAGGCAACCGATTCCAAGGCCAATGTTCACGAGTTTTTGTGGAGCTATATTATACATGTTGGCCGTAATTAATCGTCATTGAGAATTGGTATGATATGGACGACGTAAGAGTTATTGCAGCTTTTGCTATTTATTTAGTAAGTGCATATAATTATTATGTAAGTTTACTCCGCAGTGAAGTTAAAAAACTTAAAGACTTCCTCGTTAGTATAGTGAAATTGTCAAACTTATTTTAAAGTTGCAACTTAATTAAATCAATATCTTACCGAGACGGACGCCAAGCTGTAACTGACATGGGCGACTAACATGTGGACGAGACTAGCCGAGTGCAGGCGAACGCCTTTGAATTGTGCATAAAAACCGACACTGTTCCGAAGTGGCCAAGTCGTAGCGAGCTATCTCGATTGGCAGCAAGGCACGCTAAACGAACCGTATACACGTTGGCGTTTACCTGCACTCGGCCAGCTAGGCGAGAGTCGACGAGCAATGGCGAGGCTCGACAAATGGACTGTCTATACGTTGGTGCTCGCCTTCGCTCGGCCAACATGTATATCCGGCTTTAGAATTGGAGAGGAACATTCAGTAGTAAACTGTTACGGGATTATACAGTAGAAGGAATATTCCATAATAATATTATCGTAGATACATTTAAAATTGTAGTATATTCGAAGTTTCAATGGGGTACGCTTTCTGAATATGTTATTATTTTGAATTGTTGTAGAGCAGCTTGCTTATTAGTCCAAAAAGAACGAAAAAAATAATAGTGGAATGGAATAGAATAGAATATTTTTGAATGGAATAGAAGAGAATATTTTTGTCCAACATAGATTACAAGTAATTCATATTAAAAGTAATTTTTTTAATTTACCACCCGTTTGAAAAAAAAAAACTCTGTTCTGGTAAAAACCAGCGCGAAGCCCAGCGGGACGTTTTTCAAACAAAATTTTATAAAAACACCGGTTGTATAAACTACTTATAAATATATTTAAGAAATTGCTTGAAAATAATAAACAAATAAATTATTTGATTTGATTTGATTTGAAAGTGAGCACCTCATTCCCAGGGGTTATTATTAACCATAGGTTTACTAAAGTTGGTAAATAATACCTCGCACATATCCGCTCAAGAAAATAAAATGATATCTCTTACCTAGTTTGAAGAGCACCTGCTGCCCTCCCTCACTTGCGTGCACTAATCCCATCACCACTGATCCCAGCATCACTACTCCCAACACCACTGCACTAGGACAGACACACCATCGACGGAGCAGGCTTAAAGGTGTTTAATAGAGGTGAGTTAGAAACATTTGTTTATTCATTTAACAGTGCAACGTTACCATTATTATTATTTTTAAATCTCTAACTGTTCCAGTACACAGTTGCAGCCCTTTATTACAAATATGTAAGAAAGACTTTAAAAGAGTGGTCGTTGGCTAGGTTGTGTCCGGTATCTAAGAGATGTTTATCAAAATGGGGTTTATCAGGATTGCGATTTCTGTACGCAGCTAAATGCTCTTTATAACGTGTCTCAAAGTTGCGACCAGTCTCACCCACGTAAATGGCGTGGCATTCTTCACAAACAAGTTTGTAAATACCCGACTTTTAACTAATATTCAACTTATCTTTATTATTGCAGATATTCCTAAGAGAATTGTTTGTTTTGAATGCCCCGTTAACGCCGTTATGTCGCCAAGCGTGGCATCTATGGCAAATATCCCCCCATGAGTAACGACGCAACGGCCCCCAGTCCCCGGTAGCCCCGCTATTTCTGGCTACGGTGGTGCCCATGGTAACAGCGGGGCAGGGGGTGCTAAGAATCTCTGGTGGAGGTTTGGTTGCCACCTACAACGACTCGACCTGACAACATATAACGCACGCACCCTGAGGACTGATGAGAAGATACTGGAGTTGGAAGAAGAGTTAGACAAGTTGCGCTGGCATATTATTGGATTACCCGAGGTCCGAAGAGAGGGGGAGGACACGATAATCCTCGAGTCCTGCAACTTTTTCTATCACCGATAGGGCGACCATCTGTCGCACAGTACAGTACAGTGTGTTGTACAGTAGGAGTACGATAGCTATCCGAGTACATAACCAGAGTGCAAACCTGAGGTATAAGACAGGGTGACGTTATTTCCATGAAACTCTTCACCGCTGCATTGGAAAACGTTTTCAAGCTACTGGACTGGAAAGGATACGGTATTAACATTAATGGCGAGTACATCACTCACCTTCGGTTTGCCGACGATATAGATCTTATGGCAGAATCGCTGGAGGACTTAAGCACTATTCTCAATGACCTCAATACTGCCTCCCAACGGATAGGTCTTAAGATTAACATGGACAAAACAATGATCATGTTTAATGTTCATGTCACAACTATGTCGGTAGTTGTTGGGAGCACTATGCTCGAAGTTGTTGACGAGTACGTTTACCTGGAACAAATAGTCCGACTAGGTAAGTCAACCTTCGACCAAGAGGTCAATTGACGGATTCAACTCGGCTGGGCAGCGTTCGGGAAATTACGACACATCTTCTCGTCAGGTATACCTCAAAACCTGAAAACAAGACTATACAACCAGTGCTTGTTGCCAGTGATGACCTACGGAACTGAGACGTGGCCTTTCACTGCTGGCCGTATGAGGACGCTAAAAGTCGCTAAAAAAGCTATGGAGAGGGCTATGGTCGGGGTTTATCTGCATGATAAACTTAGAAACGAGGATATCTGCAGTAGAACCAGAGTGACTGACATAGCCCAACGGATTAGTAAGCTGAAGTGGCAATGGGCCGACCATATAGCTCGAAGAACCGACAACCGTTGGGGAAAAAAGGTTCTCGAGTGGCAGCCTCGTACCGGTAGGCGTAGCGTAGGGCGACCCCCCACTAGATGGAGTGACGAACTGGTAAGGCATGCAGGAAGTCGGTGGATACAGGTATCTCAGGACCGTGCTTTGTGGCATACCTTGGGGGAGGCCTATGTTCCGCAGTGGACTTGTGAAGGGCTGTAATGATGATGATGATGAAGCTATTTTCTATTATTTTATATAATATAATATACTATAATAAATTTATGGATGATAATAACCCATATAAATGAGGTGAGCACTATCAAGCTATCTATAATTTGTTTTGTGTTGTTAGTTATTTTGTTCCATATTAAATGATTGTAAACTGAACTTTGTTTTTAAAAATATTTCCTGTTGGTTTACTTGCATATTTTTCCCAGGACGATTAAAAAAGTTTCATTCTATTTCTGTTATTTGAATTACAACAAAGATAAGTCATT
>CAJQZP010001428.1:0-35661 GCA_907164705.1 Parnassius apollo | reverse complement strand
TGTTTTAAGTTTTAATTAGTGTAAAGTAAATTAAAGTGTTAATTTAGGTAATTTTATCGGCAATTTTTATTGTCACGAATCTCAAGCTCGTAACAGTCCGAAGAGTGTGTCGGTGCGACCGTTACCGTAACAACCTATTAAAATCCATTGCTGAACATAGGCCTGCCCCATAGTTTACCTTATAGGGGGCATATTTACCATAGTTGCCACGATAGGCAAACCGGTTGGCAACCGCAGTTTTTTTTATTAGTCGTTATTAGGTAAACGACGAACTAACAAACTAACCAATCAGGAGATGGGCTGCAGCCCATCTCCTGATTTGTTTGCCTCTTCTCCTCTCCTCTCACCAACCACGGGATGATATGAGGTAGTGGATATTCTTACACCGCCAATACACGGTCCATGATTTTTTTATTAAAATAAATCGTTACCCCCAAACTAAGAAATACCTAGAAGTCTCTAAATGTCATTATTTCAAAAGTAGCTTTTTGTAGGTTAGATCCTTTTAGCGTAACAGCGTCCAATTGAGATTCCAATTTTCTTTCAAAATTTCAAGTAGAGTGTCGCGCTACCCTAATAAAGTTCAATACACGCGTTTTCTACTTTACTTAATGCTTACTTTTATTAACTAGATGTTATTATTTCGAAAGATATACGCAATAATGTAAAGTAAACCCGGCAGTATAAGAAAAGGCTCTATGTAAGCAATTTTCTGAGGAAATACTGAGAGCCCTTGTCGAGCGTATACAATAAAAATTTGGGATAAGGACGCTGTGGAGAGTGAAGCACCATTACCAGTACAAAATGTGATATCGTACTACTTCAGCGTGTCTAATTTTTATTTCTTTTTGATGTGAAATATGTAATTGCGAGCTTTGACAGTAAAACCGACTCGTATGACGTGACGGCAACAAAGATGCGCTCTTACCATAGTATAACCACTCCGAAATGTGTCCATTCTCAAATAAGTGAGCTCACTCATTCGCAATCAGTGCTCATTTGTGCGACAGAGAAAGTACTATACAAATTTCGTAAGATAATAAGAGATGACACTATTGCATTAGTGTGCGTGCGTCAGCGCTTTTCAAACGAACACATCCAAAAATAATGCCACAGTTTTCAAGGTGAAGCCGCATCTCTAACTCCTTGAGTTATACAACACTAGAGGAGCAAACCACATTACCGCGCGTCGAAAAAAGTGTAACCACTATCCAAACGCGACGACGTAGCTTTGAAACTAATAAAAAATTTAAGTAAACATATATCTATCTCACTTACACAAGTTGCGAAAACAATATCGTCGCTAGATAAGATAAAGATAGACAAACAAACATGCAATGGCGGGTTGGTGTGGCTTACTATATGAAATATTACCTGAAATACGCAATAAAAATGAGTTTTTTTTTAAGCTGCAGTTAATTGTTTTTATATTAAAAAAAGTAAATTTTATTTTAAAATCTTTCTTACGTCCCCTTAGAAAAAAAGGATACACAGCTTATCAGATGAATAGAAGTAAACATAATGATGAAATAAAACGTATTTTTATGGTACTAATAAATCAAACAATATAAAATAGGTAATAAAATATAATTAATATGAAATTTATATGAAATTATAAATAATATAAAATTATTAATATAAAATAGGTAATAAAATATATTTAATAGATAATTCATGAATAAACTAAAATAAGAATAGTTAATTATTTTGTTTGAAAGTTAAAACGTAGTTTTTATTATAATTTTCAAAATATTTAAAATCAGAGGTAACAAATTAACTTACTCCCTTAATTATATAGTCTCCTATTAATGTAGGATAATCACAAATGCGGAAAAGTGGCAACATTGAACCTATATGGCAGTATTCGATAATTTTATTTAAATATTTGAGGTTTTTTAAGTTTATATGAAAACAAGAACTAAAAATTATGTGTTGAAAGTGATTCCGCTTGATTTATTACGTTTTTTTTTTACCTTGAATAGCATTCTTTCATTACGCATTTACCCATTTTTGTCGCGGCTCAACTCTGTCGGCGTCACATTGAACAATGAACTCACGTTAGCTAGGCATATGGCTATGGCCATATGTGCAGTGGCAACGCTTTGGCGCGGTTATTACTGATCTAGTGTTATATGTATAAATCAATGCACTAACTATTTAAATCTTTGGACAGCAAACGGCATGACGCTATTTTATGCCCTCTTGCCCTCTCTAACTCACCGCTCTCGACTCCCTTGTGTATACGTGCGCGTATACTATACTATACACATCGTTACTTGTCTGCGTAAGTTGAGTATTACGTGTGCCTTTAATCGACTAAAGGTATAGTATACTTGACGCATTCACCGTTTGTGTACACACTTTGTATTTCTTTTTAATATTATTGTTCTTGAAATGACATTGTTAAGTGTAAAAAAGGTCACTGATTCAAAATCTTTAAATTATAAATCTGTGGCCTTTTTTTAATTTAATTCACACCATATTTCTTCATTGGTTTTCAATAATTATATCCACCATCGACTATAATGTTTCACATCTGCCAGACCTCTCGTGACGGCTAGCTTTTTTTTCTTCTATTGCACACCTCTATCCTGGAAGCGTACGGTCTTTACCAACAACTTGTCGCTACAACCGATGACTCCTCAAAACTTAGTGATTATATACTCTTTGGTCTCTTCTTTTTAATATATATGTCATTGATACAACTATTTAAATCTTGGCACAATGTATTTTCTATAGGATAGGGTGACAAACGAGCACATAGTCCACCTGATGGTAAATGGTTGCTGTGGCTCATAGACATCTATCACCACAAAAAAATTCAGTAGAATTGAGTACATTCCCCTTTTTGAAGTCGGTTTAAAAGTCAAGGCTGATTTTACATACATGTTACTTAATAAAGACCCCTTAATTACATAGTACCCGTAATTTTATGAAATTAAGCTTAGTAAGCTCTTGAGTTATTAGTCTGAAAAGTGCCATTTTTATCATGGATTAACTGATTCACTCATCAAAAAGTTGTAATTTAACATAAAGGTAGGTAGGTATCATACAGATCCACTCCCCGCAGCATATTGTCAAGAACACTTGCTGCGTTTCATCGCTGTATTTCACCAGCGGCGACAGGATATCAACTAAAAAAGAATTGGAAAAATCATTTACAACTAACAGGCTGATACGCGCTCGCTTCGCTGGGCTCAAGATAATATTTTATTGCGGAACCCAGATGTAAAATATCAAGAACTTTTTTTTGTTTACCACCTACGGGACTATCACAAAATCCGTTCTTAGTGAGCGTCTACATTAAAGTGGTAATTCCTACTGCTCTAATAAAAAGAGCTATTTTATGAAATGATATATGATTAATTCGTATATTAATAATAGTTGTAATAAAATTAATAGCTCCTAAAGTAGATGAGATTCCAGCTAATAAGGAAAGAATAACTAAATCAATTGATCTACCGCAGTGAGCAATATAAGACGGTGAAGGAGGATAAATTGTTCATCCAGTTCATCCCCCATTTTCAACAATTGCTCAACAAATGCAATTGCAAATTAATAAAATTAATGAAAGTGTAGCGGCGCTGTCGTCGCGCCGCAAGCGAAACACACCGAAGCCTAAATCACGCTATCGGAATTCCGAATAATAAACAGTATATATAGAACATCTCCGAACTATCACACGGAGTGTTGGCCGCTCCCCGGGCAGAACACCTTGCCCGGCGGGAGATCTCCCCTTTTCCTTGCACGGCCACAGTGGTGACCCCGACGTGATCTGAACATGCAACCAACAACCTTCGGAAACTTCAAGCTTTCATCATCGTCAAAAATACCCCACCCATTCGCTCCCGAGCAGATATCGTCTGCAGTCTTCATATCCTGCAAGCCATCTAGCTTCACAAGGTTCATCGCAGCACTGGAATAATAATGCTTCCTGTTCCTTCAAGCTACTCTCTGCGCTATACAGTGTTTGGCACGGCTCTGAGCCTTACTGCACTCCTCTGCCTCACGGCACTCTCGCAGATTACTTGGCTTCTTCTCGACTCACCGCAGACTACAAGGCAATCTCCTGGCACTTGCACATTCGTCGCTCTGAGCAGGGGTGATGTAGCGGCGCAGTCGTCGCGCCGCAAGCGAAACACACCGAAGCCTAAATCACGCTATCGGAATTCCGAAATAATAAACAGTATATATAAAAGAACATCTCCGAACTATCACACGGAGTGTTGGCCGCTCCCCGGGCAGAACACCTTGCCCGGCGGGAGATCTCCCGTTTTCCTTCCACGGCCATAAAAGGGATAATAATCAAATCTTATATTATTTATTCGAGGAAAAGCTATATCTGGGGCTCCTAATATTAATGGAATAAATCAATTTCCAAATCCTCCAATTATGATTGGTATAACTATAAAGAAATTATAAGGCTGTTACATTAGTATTATAAAGGAGATGGCCAAAAATTGTAGGAACCTGTGCCTCAGACTGAAATCTATGCCGTTTGTATTGCCGAAAGTACAGATCTTCTATATAAAGAATTAGAAAAGTGCATTTAGCTACGCAGTAGTGGACAAAAGAAATGAAGACTTAAAAAGATTTAAAAAGTTGATTTTGGCAGTCGGTTTTTATCATAATTGCACAATGTAGATATTAACAAAGTTGCAATTCATGAGTGTTATGTATGTTAATATATTGCATGATGATTAGGATTTATCCTAACTGGTTTAACTAAAAAAAACAAGGACAGTAGTTTTTTTTTCAGTTTTTGAAATTATTATTTGTAATTAGTTTTTGTAACATAACTATTATTGATCGAATTATATTAGACAGAAAATAATTAAACTTATGTATTACACCGTTTATAATTAGTTGAGCACTCGCGTGGGGCTACGGCACTTATTAAATAAAAGTAAAATACGATAAAACACAAATATGAAGGAAAAGCGTACATATATCATATACCGATTGACACTTTGTCTGTTTTGATGCTTAACGGACGGATTCAGTGTTGCAAGTACTAAAGTAAAATAACCCTACTCTATAATGTAACGCTACATGTTTAAGCTGTTGCTGTATTAAACAAATAAAATCCTATCCTTTAGTGTATTTTGATTATTTTGATGTATTAATTCATTAATTGAAGGCTTTTTTTTTTATACATAACAATCATAAATAAAGTATATTTATGAGTTTAGCTATTGTTTTTTCCCTACTCCGATCTTTTTAAATATTACATAGCCACATTATAGGTGCTATAGAGTGACTTCAAAGAGGATAAATCACTTTTAATACTTTTAAACTTGATTATTTTTCAACAGCTGCTATGAAATGTTAATAGTTATTCAAAATTATTTTTATTTTATTAAAATTAATAGCAATAGTCTAATTGTTGTACAGCTTTGGGGCACATTTTGACCGTCTCATTTGATCGTCTCCAATTAAAGATCCAGGATTACCTAATTCAGTACGAATTAATATCTTAAAGAAGTTCCTAGAAATTACTAACTATACGATAGTATGTATATGTATATAAAGTAAGAACCTGTTATTGGAATTATGGATTATCTGAGAACTTCTGCTAATATTTATTACGTGTTGTTGTACTTGTATTCTATTATCAATAAAGAAAAGTAAACTAAATTTCAAGTTAATTGCGTGATGAGTCAGTTAGCTGTCAGAGGTGTCATCTAATGTGTAGCTTTCTTTGCTTGAAGCTGGCCGCAGTAAAGTAATAAATAATGTCCTTTGGACAAAAATTTTGGTTACAGCCGCCAATCTCAACGGAGAACGCTACAAGCACGGTAATATTATCTATACAGTATTGAAACTCGGCCGTATCTTTCAAATAAATGCCTACAACCGCGCGGTACGTAAACATGTGATAGGGCTGCCTGCCTCCAGCATTTTTACATTTGCCTACTTTGTGTTTCCATTTAGTTTAAGTTTAGAAGTGTTCAATAAAAATGCGTGTCGTTTTTTGATTGGTAGATTTAATTAAAAAACCATGTTTATGTTTGAATAACAAATCGGTTAAATAAATTTGCGACCGAAAAGTATTTGCGCCTCGGCTGAGACTTACGAAATGCTTTATTATTAGATTTTTAAATATAAAAAATCCGCTTTCTAATATAAAGCTAAAAAATAATATAAATTAAAAATTGTTTTGGGAAACATGGACAACGTGGAGAAAAGGAATATCTTTTAATTGGTTATAGATACCTGCGGCTACTTTACAATTTATATGTTTGTTTTTAAATGAAGTTCAGATTTATTATTTCTTTATTTCTATTGTATTATTTATTTCCTCCATTTTTTATATTTTTTTCACAAAATCATCACTGCGGCACTCACGACTGCCTGCATGCCGAGCGCATGCCAAGATCGAGGCGCGTAGGCATAGCTCTCGCTTCGTCCGTTTGTATGAAGTTGGAATACTGTATAGATAAAATTACAGTACTACAAGTGTAGGATTATTAATAACAATCCTACACTTGTAGAATACATGTGCATTGCCACCCCTGAGTACTAAGATGGAAGGCCTCGTTTCCAGTAAAAAGAGTCTCCGGTTCTCTACATTCACCATACGCAACACAGGAACATTAATGTGCTATTTTACGCTGGTATTCTGTGAGAGCGTGATCCTTATTTGGTCATTTGTGCTACAACCATATTATAGCTGCGGAATGACTCCACCGCGTAACGTTATACAAAAAAAACGTAAAATAACAATAATACTTTCAACACGGTAATAATTTAAATTACAAAAACATTTAAAGAATTCGTCAATTAGGGCTAATAATCTAAATTTTAATTGATGTCGCAAGTTGGCACTTTTACTTGGGTTGGATTTTTTTTATAGAAGAAGGGGCAAACGAGCATGTGGCTCACCTGATGTTAAGTGACTACCGCCGCCCATGATCAACCGCAACACCAGGAGAATTGCGGGTGCGTTGCCGGCCCTTTAGAAAGGAGTAAGCTCTTTTCTTGAAGGTCCCCAGGTCGTATTGGTCCGGAAAAATCGCCGGTGGTAAACTATTCCACAGAGAGGTTGTACGTAGAAAAAAACTCCTTGTGAAACGTACAGTGGTGGACCGCCAAGCATCCAGATGGTGTGGATGGTATCGGGACGTTTGACGTGTAGTGCGTTCACGAAATTTGGCGGCTGGGATTAATCCGAACAATTCCTCAGAGCACTCCCCGTGATAGATGCGATAAAATACGCAAAGAGATATAACATCTCTTCGAAGCGCCAGTGAATCGAGCCGATCGGAAAGCACTCGGTCGTCGACGATTCGAGCCGCTCTGCGCTGGATGCGGTCAAGTGGAAGAAGCTGGTACTGGGGGAGCCCCAGCCCAGAGATGGGAACAGTATTCCATGTGCGGCCGAACCTGCGCCTTGTAAAGTTGCAGGCGGTGTGCCTGCATGAAATACTGTCCCGCTCTGCTGAGCACGCCAAGCTTTTTTAGAGGCCAATTTGGCCTTCCCTTCCAAGTGACCACGAAACTGCACGTCACTCGATATGTCGACGCCGAGGATTCCGATACTGGCTGAGGCAACAAGGGGAGTGCCTTGAAACTGAGGGGATACGACAAAGGGGTTCTTTTTAGCGGTTAACGCGCAAACTTGAGTCTTCTGGGGGTTAAACTGCACTAGATTTAGTCGCCCTTAATCCGAGACTCTGTTCAGCAAAGACTCGACTTCAGACACAAGTTTGTCCCGGCACTCGGAGACGTTTTCCCGAGAAATATTGGCTCGGCCGGTGTAAAGAGCATCACCAGTGCTGTCATCTGCATAGCAATGAATGTTACGGGTACGCAACATGTCATTGATATGCAGAAGAAACAGCGTTGGCGATAGCACACAGCCCTGTGGAACACCAGCATTAATAGGCTTGCAATCGGAGCTTGCACCGTCTACAACGACCTTGATGCTCCGATCTGCAAGAAAGCTGGTGATCCAATCGCACAATTTCTCGGGAAGCCCATAGGAAGGGAGCTTCGAAAGAAGCGCTTTGTGCCAAACCCGATCGAAGGCCTTCGCAATGTCCAAACTAACGGCCAATGCCTTCCCCTTGAACTCTACTGCCTCCGCCCATCTGTGAGTTAGGTAGACCAGAAGATCACCAGCTGACCGACCACGGCGAAAACCGTATTGGCGGTCACTAATCAGCTGGTGATCTTCAAGGTACCTCATGAGCTGGCAGTTTACAATGGACTCCATTGTTTTGGAGAACAAGGAGGTGATGGCGATTGGCCGGTAGTTGGACGGGTCAGAGCGGTAACCTTTTTTAGGGATCGGGTGGACGTAAGCCGTCTTCCATGATTTTGGGACTACGCCTAGGGAGTAGGAGTACCGGAAAAGACGCGTTAAAACCGGTGCCAACTCTGGAGCACACGTCCTCAGCACAATTGGGGGGATTCCGTCAGGCCCACTCGACTTGTGGATGTCCAGGGAGAGGAGTGCTTTGCGAACCGAGCGCTGTATGAAGTGCACTTCCGGCATGGAGCACTCACACCGCGGGATGGTCGGCGGAGTACTCCCCCCGTCATCGAGAGTCGAGTTAGACGCAAAGAAAGAGCCTAGAAGATCGGCTTTCTCTTTTGAGGTATGGGCCAGTGAGTCGTCCTCCCTGTGCAGAGATTGAAGAGATGGTTGACAGAAATTCCCCTGGACAGCCTTGGCGAGAGACCAGAATGCACGGATTCCAGAAGGAAGGCGAACTAGTTTCTCGCCAATTCTGCCTATGTGCTCTGACTTTGCCTTGGCAATGACTCTTTTGAAGGACCTAGAGGCGGAATTATACTTCTGTTTTAGAGCGCTGGTGTTTACATCCCTGGACGCTGATGCATCAGCCCAGGCTTGGTAGCACTCCTGCTTATAGCATGATGCTATTTTACAGGAGCGACCAAACCATGGCTGAGACTTGCCTCCAATGGTCACCACAGAGGAAGGAATAAAATTTTATAGCATTTGGTGACCAACGAGCACACAGTACACCTGATGATAAGTGGATGCTGTAACTATAGACATTCACATTTATCCTCAATTAAGAATCAAAATGCAAATGCGTTGTCACCCCTGAGAACTAAAATGGAATGCCTCGATTCCAGTAAAAAGTGTCTCCGGTTCACGCTCACCTTACGAAATACAGCAGTATTAAGCTGCTATTTTACGCTCGCATTCTGTGAGATCGTGGTTCTACCCAGGTCAAGCCGACCTATTCGTGCTGCAATTACAATATAACTGCGGTGTAGCTCTACCACGTGACAAATAATATATATATATATATATGTTAATTATCTGGACCTGGTTCAGATCCCAGGGAAAAGACTGGAGGTTGCAAAGGCTTGGAGAAGCCCGGAAGGGGCCGAATTATGCCCTGAGGGGGCCTAGGGGGACCCTGAGAGGTACCCGGAGGGAAGCCCTGGATGGGCTGAGAAAGGCCCTGACGGGGCCGTCGGTGGAGGGCCGGGAATGAGCGGTCGTTGACCGGCGGTGGAGCTTGCCTACTGGGGCGAGGTTGAGGTGCGCAGGGCCAGCCCCTGTAGTTAGCCGGGTGGCCTGTCTGTTTGCACAGGACACATGCGAGCGGGGATTCGGCGTCTTTGGGCCGGGGGGCACTCTTTAGTGTTGTGGGGTTCAAGGCACTTAACGCACCTGGGTGGGGCGGAGCAGTTGGCCACCGCATGACCAAATAGTTGGCAGCGGTGGCACTGCGCCGGGAATCCGCGCCTGTGTGGGGGCTCAACCTTCACTCTCGACAGGCCACACACTGTGCGTACCTGCCGGAAGATGGCTTTTGCCTCCGGCACGTTGGTTAGGATGACAATGGCTAGGTTGAACCTCTTGCCCGTTCTACTGTGCATTTTGTGCACGGCTTCTACGGGGAATCCTTGGGACTTAAGGTCCTCAAGGATTTCCTCGTTGGTGAATTCAAATGGGACGCCTCGGATAACGGCCCTAACTTTTCGCTCTTCCGGAAGAGCGTAGGTGTGGTAAGATACTCGTTCGGCTGTGAAAAGCCTGGTGAGTTTTCGAAGTCTTCTATTGAGTTAGGGACGATTTTGATAGATTCGCCAAGGTTGATGGCATGGTCATATTTGATTCCTGCGTCGTAGCAGGTTTTTGAGAGTTGGGTAAATTTTGCCTTGTCTCTTAGGAAGACAGGGGGTGGGACTTGCTTCTTGGCAAGGACTGGAGCACAACGAGAGGCTGGTTTGGACGGTGTGGGGATGTCTAGTGACATAAGTGGGACGGCGGCAGCGGCGGGGGCTGCGGAGGTTGTAGGAGCGGCAGGGGCCGCTGAGATAGGGGGTGCGTTTTAACGCGGCGCGCTTACCGTTGCGCTTGGAATTAACTGTGGTGAATGTAGACTCCCTGGTTCCGTCGGAGTCATAGGACTCCAATAAACCGGTGCCTAAGGTGGTGGCGGGCCTCTCCCGGGAGGCCGGCGCCGAGGACTCGGAGCATGCGTACTCCATCTCTAGGGGGTCAAAAGACTCTAGGGGGGCAAAATAGTTCCTCGTTTCGAGGTATGTCACGATTACTGGCGGCGGATGGTGTGCCTGAGGGGCAGGGGGGGGGAGCCTAGCCGGCGATGGTGGCGATGGCGGCGAGGACCGTCTCATTGTTATTTAAACCATATTGGTTTATGAGGGCGCCACCACCTCAGGCACCGGTTCATTGGAGTCCTATGAATCCGACAGAACCGGGGAGTCTACATTCACCACAGTTAATTTCAAGCGCAACGGTAAGCGCGCCGCGTTAAAACGCACCCCCCTATCTCAGCGGCCCCTGCCGCTCCTACAACCTCCGCAGCCCCCGCCGCTGCCGCCATCCCACTTATGTCACTAGACATCCCCACACCGTCCAAACCAGCCTCTCGTTGTGCTCCAGTCCTTGCCAAGAAGCAAGTCCCACCCCCTGTCTTCCTAAGAGACAAGGAAAAATTTACCAAACTCTCAAAAACCTGCTACGACGCAGGAATCAAATATGACCATGACATCAACCTTGGCGAATCTATCAAAAACGTCCCTAACTCAATAGAAGACTTCCGAAAACTCACCAGGCTTTTCACAGCCGAACGAGTATCTTACCACACCTACGCTCTTCCGGAAGAGCGAAAAGTCAGGGCCGTCATCCGAGGCGTCCCATTTGAATTCACCAACGAGGAAATCCTTGAGGACCTTAAGTCCCAAGGATTCCCCGTAAAAGCCGTGCACAAAATGCACAGTAGAACGGGCAAGAGGTTCAACCTAGCCCTTATCATCCTAACCGGAGGCAAAAGCCATCTTCCGGCAGGTACGCACAGTGTGTGGCCTGTCGAGAGTGAAGGTTGAGCCCCCACATAGGCGCGGATTCCCGGCGCAGTGCCACCGCTGCCAACTATATGGTCATGCGGCGGCCAACTGCTCCGCCCCACCCAGGTGCGTTAAGTGCCTTGAATCCCACAACACTAAAGAGTGCCCCCGGCCCAAAGACGCCGAATCCCCGACCACATGTGTCCTGTGCAAACAGACAGGCCACCCGGCCAACTACAGGGGCTGCCCCTGCGCACCTCAACCTGGCCCCAGTAGGCAAGCTCCACCGCCGGTCAACGACCACTCATTCCCGGCCCACCACCAACGGCCCCGTGAGGGCCTTTCTCAGCCCATCCAGGGCTTCTCTCGGCCCTCTCAGGGTCCCCCTAGGCCCCCTCAGGGCATAATTCGGCCCTCTCCGGGCTTCTCCAAGCCTATGCAGCCTCCAGTCTTTCCCTGGGGCCCCAAAACGGCAGACCCACCGCGGACAACCTCCTACCCCCATGAATCAGAGCCCACAGCTGATGACTATAATACACTGTATTCCGCTATTAGGAATATTGACATTAGGGAAATCACTGTAGTAGCACGAAAACTGCGTGCTGCGAAGTCCCCCCAAGAACGTCTCCTCACTCTTTCAGAGCATCATAATCTTCTGTTAGCGTTGTAAGTTAAGTTAACTTAATTAACTTAACTTCAATGACAGAGCAGTCTGCTCTACCAAAATCTCATGGTCATATCAAACCTAAGGGTTTATCGCTTGTATCCTTTAATATTCGCGGTTTGCGAAATAACCTCCCAGAGCTTAAGCTCTTTCTTCGGAATCGTGAAGCCGATTTCCTCCTCCTACAGGAATCTAATCTCAAAACTAAGGACACTAAAGGCCTTTCTATTAAAAACTTCTCTCTTCTTCGTTACGACAGACCTGACCGCCGAGGCGGTGGAACGGCCATCTATTACAAGAAGACACTTCACTGCTCGGCTAGCTATGACTGGACATCAGTCCATCCTCATAGCCTCCTGTTACATCCCTTCAGGAACCCATCCCCTCAAAAAAGATTTTGAGGCCATCTTATCTCTAGGCAATTCAGTCATTATGTTTGGAGATTTTAACTCCAAACAAACTGAATGGACATGCCGTACTACGTCCCCTAGTGGCAAGATAATGCTCGATATCACGCAGTCTCTTGATATTACCGTCCATAGTCCCCTCGGTGTTACTCACTTTCCCGATAACACCGATCACGCCCCCGATGTACTAGATTTTGCGTTACTCCAAGGAGTTTCTCTCAACCTCAGAGCAATCGAGACACTAGACGATCTAGGATCCGATCACCGACCAGTCTCCCTCATTCTTGGCCATCAGCCACCTCCCCCAACACACACGAAAACCTTCACTAATTGGAAGGGATTCAAGGAGTCCCTAGCTAAAGCTCTGGACTCACAAGACTCTACCATCTCCCTACCGTCGGACTTAGACAGTCCCGAAAAAATCGACACCGCGGTCGATTCACTCTCCACCCTTATTAAATCCTCCCTTAAGGAGAACAAAAGGGTCGTCCCGGTTACTAACAATAGTGGGCTTCCCCTACATATTAGCAACCTATTAAAAGCCAAAAAAGCTGCTGTCCGGAGAGCAGCAAAATATCCCACCCCCGAATATAGGCGCGCGGCCAATCGTCTTCAACGAGAACTCCGTTTCCGCCTCTCGAATTTCGAGACCTCGAAAAGAGTAAACTCATGGAGAATATCTCTCCATCTCATACAGCGTACTATTAGATGGCCAGAGCCCTCCGCATAGACGCTATCACCCACACTCCCCCTCTCTCCCGTCCCGACGGCACGGTTGCCTACGAGGATGAGGTCCGCCGCCGGAACTCACCCCCTACGGCCTCCGAACCTACCTCTGTGTCCAATGATGAGATTTCATCCCTCATCAAAGGACTTAATCCTAAAAAGGCTCCGGGCGCGGATGGCATCTCCAACCAAGCCCTAAAACACTTTCCTGAGCAGGTGTTAACATTTTTATCTATTATCTTCAACGCCTGCTTCAACCTTAGTTACTTTCCCACTACGTGGAAAGAGGCAACTGTGATTGGAATTCCCAAGCCAGGCAAGCCTCTCAACCTCCCCCTCCAGTCATCGCCCCATTAGCCTCCTCAAGGCAATGGGCAAGCTCTTCGAAAGAGTCATCCAAACACGTATGAGGCGCTATCTGTTTCCCACAGACGGTGACCCTCTTATCATTCCCCATCAGTTCGGTTTCCGAGCGCAACACTCATGTCCACAACAAGTTCAACGTATTGTGGAATATATCCTCAGCGGTTTTTATCCTCGTCGTCATAAGACCATCGCGGTCTTTTTCGACATAGCTAAAGCCTTCGATAGAGTCTGGCATACAGGCCTTATCTGCAAACTCTACAAAATAGGTCTCCCCGATCGTCTAGTACGTCTCGTGGCCTCTTACTTAAAGTATCGTACCTTTCGTTTTAGACACAAAGGCACGCTATCTTCCCAGCGAACTCAAATCTGGTATCCCTCAGGGCTCAGTACTTGCTCCTCTGCTGTACATCCTGTTCACCAACGACATTCCCATCCCGTCGAAAGGTGTTCAGCTCTCCCTCTTCGCAGACGACACTGCTATCTACTGCAAAGGTATCTCACTACCTTTCATACGGAACAAGATTCAAAAGTCAGTTGATGACCTAGGAGCTTGGTTCAAAAAATGGCGCATCGATGTGAACCCGGAGAAGAGCTCCGCCGTTCACTTCGATTATAAACGACGCCGTCTCAAAAACACTCCACCAATACGTATGCTAGGGACCCCTGTCCCCTGGCATACGACCGCTAAATATTTAGGTGTCACTCTAGACACAGGGCTCACTTTCAGGCCCCACGTCAAAAGAGTAACCCGTCACGCACGGTTTTATCTGAGTAGGCTCAACAGTATGTTGGGCCGACACAGTAAAATGTCCCTTAGAAACAAGCGTACCCTTTATAAGGTCTGTATACGACCAGTCATGTCCTACTCGGGCCCCGTTTTTGCCCACGCCAACCCTAAAATTATTAATGAACTCCAAATAGTTCAAAACCTTTTCTGTCGTCGAGCTGCGAACGCACCTTGGTACGTCCGTAATGCTGACCTTCATCGGGACCTAGAGCTCCCCACAATTCAACGATTTCTCCAAAAACTCTCTGAGAACTTCTTCAAAGCCTCAGAGTCGCACTCAAACAATTTAATTCGTGAGGCAGCTACTTATGCAACCCCACCCCCCTCTCGCTATCGAGTCCGCAGGCCGAGAAACTCTCTCTCGGACCCGCCTAATAAACTAACAAACGACCTAAACTGCCTCCTGGCGGCTCAGGCCAACTCTAATTAAATTAAATTATTTACTCATAATTAATTTGCCTTCGTAGGCACTCCCTCAGCGGCTCGTAGCCGCCTGCGCCCTCTTTTCCCAAAAGAGGGTCGCTCACGATAAGGCACAAAAAAGCTTAATCAGGTTGCCTGTCCCCAAAGGCGGTTTTTAGAGGGTATCACTTAGGGTCCCCGGTAGGATGTGAGTCCCTCATAACCACGATAGACCGGCTATCGTGGTATGCGTAATGCATTTTTCGCCTACCTACGTATAGGGTAGCCCTTTAATTGCTTCGGGCGCAAAAAAAAAGTAATACTTATTAAAGTAACAAACAAACTTACTCTCCATCTAATGATAGGTGGCTAATGCAGTCCATGAACTTCTAACAAAGTAGACAACTTAAAACAAAGAAGATGGCTGACAAGTTGTCATCTCTGAGAACTAAGATGGATTACCTCACAGCCTGTAATTATACCTGCTTTCTATACTTCGCAACTAACTCTACGAAACTTTGACGTGATGAGGCTTTAGTTGTCATTTAATCTGTCAATTACGTTATTTTGACACGATGACAGATGAAGACAGATACAAGTTTTTTGTTGTTGACTGTTACGGTGCAGTCATTTCGCAAGCGAATACGCGTCAAAGTCTAAATCGCGTCAAAGTCTAAAGCGAATAAGCGTCAAAATCTAAATCGCGTCAAAGTCTAAATCGCGTCAAAGTCTAAAGCGAATACGCGTCAAAGTTCCTAAGTATTGTTGTATATATAAAATAGCTCTGTATCTGTACTACAACTCGGGTTGTCGGTCACTCCCCGGGCTGATCACCTATTCCAGCGGGAGTCCCTCCTTTTATTACCACGGCCAAATGTATTTATTTATTTTTTGGGTCTCTCAACCATTTTACATACCTACTTTACATTCATTTCTTAAAGTAATTACATTACGAATTGATGGCTGCGTGGCGCAGTGGCTTAGCAATGAGTGGTTCGATCCCCGCCGACACCAATGAAATTGTTAATTGCAATTTTAAGTGCTGATTTACCACGTGCTCGGCGGTGCAGAAAAACATCGTGAGTAAACCTGCATGTCAGAGAAATAAGAAAAAAAATATATTTCGAAGACATGTGAAGTTCGCCAACACGCATTGGGGCAGCGCGGCGGACAATTCCTTGCCCTAAAACCCTCTCAGAAATGAGCGGAGGCCTGTGCCCAGCAGTGGAACGTATATAGACTGTAACTTTACTTACTTTTACAAATACTTGTTCCGGATCTGGATGTGTGTCCTTGTGCATTTTTTGTTTGTAAACTGCCTCCATGATACAGGAGAAAATCCTCGTGTAGTGGCGGTAACGTTTTTTAAAAAATAATAATAATAATAAAGAATAAAACAAGAATAAATTACATGCACAGGGTAAGTAAAATCATTTAAAGGCAAACACTTCATACTATTTTTGCTAGTGTAACTGAATAAATCTAAAAGTGAGATAAAAACAGATACAAACCCAAAAAAACGTTATAAATGTTATTTGGTAAAATCCTGCAAAAAACATTATCAATTAAACAGTTTGAAAAAAAAATTTATTTAATCAGATTAATAATTACTTAGTGTTTTAATTAAAATAAAAACTAAATTTAACAATTGTACAATTGTAGTAAGTAAGGTTAGATTGTGAATCTAACCTTACTTACTACCAATCTCCTGGCAAAATCGCCTCAACTCGAGCTCTTCACGTGGTCAACCGTGTGCGTCTTAAAATCGACGTATTTAGTTGCCACTATAGTGAATTAGCAAAGGTCATATTATATATTGTATGTTATTGTTAGAATATTATTTTTATTTTTGTATTTTGTACATTTTATTTTCTTTGTATTTTTTAGCTGATTTTATATATTTTTTATTGTTTAATGTTTGTAATTTGTTATTTATTTTTATTAATGTGTTTTTTTTCTTTTTAGTGTGTTGAGCTATATTAATTTTAATATTATAAGTGTAAGATTTAGTTTGTAATAAAAAGAGGACTCTATCGCATTGGGTTCGACCTGTAAGGATAGATGTTTCATGTAATAAATAAACAAATAAACTTAAAATAATATAATAAAATAAGCTAAATTCAAATAATTAATCTGACAAAGATCACGCTCAGGGTGAATGGCTGACAAGGTTTCTGATAATTAATTTACGAAAAGTATTTGGCGAATAATTAATGTTGATATCAATTAACCAATTGAATTTATTAAATATTTTACAAAAACAAGGGATGTTGCAGTTGGCGCCCAAGAATAAATCGGCCAAGATCAGGGCCATCAGGCAGAGTACTGAGTACTAATATATTATAAAGTTATAATATATTATTATAGTATACTTATTTTATCCCTTAATGTATCCAACCTTATTAATTATAGGAATAGTCGGGTATAATGAACTTAGGGTTAGGAGAGAACTTTCCCTGGTTTTTTATATTTATAGGGTACTCACAGGGAAAATATATAATTCTGACAAACTAAAACAATTAGTGTTGCTTTTCATCATTCAATTCTTAACTTTACTAAACAATTGTGCACAGAACACTCTCGACCATGGCCAGGATTCTTTCCAAAATTAACCCGAGACCGAGACTAAGACCCAGATCTTGGTCGTAACTTACAGTCGTCACCTCTCGTGTTCTTTCGATAACTTCGTAGAATTAAAACTTTATTTAACAATTGCACACAGTACATTCTCAACCAAGGCCGAGATTCTCCCGAGACCGAGACGGTAACTGAGATCTAGATCGAGTTGTATAGCGCAGTTAAACATGGTCTTACGATAACTTCGTAAAATTAATTTTCATAAAATCACTTTTTGTTTGTAAAATTATTTCTGAACATGCTGTATAACTTTATGGTTAAGAAAGGGCTTAATAATCGTAAATCTTCCACCAATTTGATTTACAACTTCCGCGAAAGTAATGCCTGGAACATAATTGACGGGACTTCGGGCTCGTTAAATAATTATCAGGGGAATTTGTGAAATTCCTGTTTAAAGAAAGAGGAAAATAATACGAAAGAAACGTGTGCAGTTGTACATAAATATTTAATAACTCAAATTAAACATTTTTAAAACCCTCGAAACGAAGAGAGCTGATGATCTTCAAATGGCCCAACAGATTTTTTTGAATCATATCTCTAAGAATGCTCTCGATTAGGAAACCTTTCAAATAATTAAAAACTTAATAAAAATTGGTTCATGTGTTCAGAGCTATTATGCCACAGACAGACACATACTACAAACATATACAAACTACAAACTTATAACACACCTCTGTTTTCATCGGGGGTTAAGCACAAAAGTTCATAAAGAGCATAGGTACATCTTTTTTATCGAATAAGAACCAAAATGCAGATGCGTTGTCATCCCAGAGGACTAAGATAAAATGCCTCGTTTCCAGTAAAAAGGTTCTTCGGTCTCTACACTCACTATACGAAACACAGCATCATTAAACTGCTATTTTACGCTGGTATTATATGAGAGCGTGGTCCTGCCCCGGTCGAGCTGACCCATTCGTGCTGCAACCACAATACAACTGCAGCGTGGTTCTACCACGTACAGTGCCTGCACCGCTATGTTCCAGTCTGAAGGCCGGGGCTGACATAATAGGGTATTACACCCATTTTTAATAAGGGTTTTAAATGAATCCCTAGAGTTATAGTTAACCACTATAATTTTTATATAATTTTTTTAAAGCGAATAGTGCCATAAAAATTATTTTTAATCTATCGTTTTAAATTTTCGCGTGAAAATGCTAGCCACCGTCACGATAGTATCTAATATGGCGGACAGCGTTTTCCAGATTTGAGCTGTACCTCGACATAACAAAAAATTCTTAAAATTGAAATATAAAAATTAAAATTCAATTTTATATATAAAAATCAATATTTCTCGTTTACCTCTTACAAAATCTATCATAAATATATTTTTGATGTTTTTTGCACGGTGTAAAATATCCTATTACAGGCTAGGAGGCACCCCATCTTAGTCGTCATTCATTTAAGTAGTGTACGCGTAAATATAAGAAACTACTTTTATTATTATTTTTGGTATTGCTCACAAATAAATTATCTTGCATTTAACATGTTTAACTTAAAACATCCTAAAGTCTTCTGTAAAATTTATTCAACGTCAATGTTCTATAAAACTGATAAATTTAATGCCAAGTTAGCAAAGGGCGCTAAATCCGGCGCTCTTGTGTCACTTCTTATTAAATTACTCGGCTCTAAAAACAAGGAAACGACGCTTTAAACTTCGCTTCTAATAAATTAACATTCATCTATAAATATAAAAAAAATTCAAAATGTCTATTTATAAAGTTTGACACTAGATTGAATATAAACCAAATAAAGTCAATAACATTTTGTAAACACGATTTATAAACTCTCATACGTATGTATGTAATTACTCTAAGTGTAAACTAGGAGGTTATGGTTTACAAAACGTCAATTTTAATCAAACGATTATTTTATCCAAACAACACTTATGTATAATATGTTAAAAATTGTTAAAAATTAAAGTAATATGAGGAGAGACCAAATCGCAGAAACGCGCAACCAGCTCCTTAGGTGTAATACTCGTAGTTATTTAAAAAAATGGTTTTGAAAATCGAAACTTATCTGTGGAATCTGACAGCATACTACCGTCGGTATGGGTGTACCCTACGGCGGAAATCATAAAAAAAATAGGTAATGGTTTGTCAAATTTTCGTTAAAACATATTATAGTTGCAAAGTTACACTCACTCAAAGATTTGTAATTTTTTAAAGAATTGTAATACGAAGTTGGGCTAACTTCGTCCCAATATTTTAAAGTAATAAATCAATTTGAAACAATTTGAAATAACTACAGACAGAAAAACTATTGCAAATTCTGTATGAATTGACTTAAGTGCCTTGTTGCGCTAACTGTCTTAAATACGACTGCTAATAATAAGGTCCCGGTTTCAAATCCCAGGTTGGGCAAAAAATCAGTTATTGAGTTTGTCCGCCAAGAAATTCTCAGGTAGCTGTCCGGAGTCAGTAAGTTGGCCGTGTCTTACCCCAGTGCCACATAAAGCATGTAAAGCAGTTGGTCCTGCGCCTGGTCTCTGTCCGGTCGTATCGTTTTACCTTTTTTTTATAGGATAGGGTGACAAACGAGCACACAGTCCACCTGATGGTAAGTGGTTGCTGTGACCCATAGACATCTACATCCATCCTCGACTACGAATCAAAACGCAGATGCGCTGTCACCCGTGAGGACTAAGATGGAATGCCTCATTTTTAGTAAAAAGGGTCTCCGGTTTTCTACACTCACCATACGAAATACAGCAGCATTAAGCTACTATTTCACGCTGGTATTCTGTGAGAGCGTGGTCCTTCCCCGGTCGAGCCGACCCATTCGTGCTACAACTATACTACTAATATAACTGCAGCATGGCTGTACCACGTATAAAATTACCTCCCATCGGACTGTGAAAATGAGGCAGTAGAGAGTGCACCTGTGCTTGAGCATACACTTGGGCACTATAATCCTGCCTGCGTCATGGCTAGTCTCCGTTGAGGCTGGCCACTGTGATCGAAATTCGGTCTGGAGGACAATATTATTGCGTATGAAAAAAATTATCCATATATCTACCCTTTTTACTGGAAACGAGGCATTCCATCTTAGTCCTCACGGGTGACAACGCATCTGCATTTTGATTCGTAATCGGGGATAGATGTAGATGTCTATGGACCACAGCAACTACTTACCATCAGGTGGGCTGTGTGTGTCGTTTATCACCCTATCCTATAAAAAAAGAATATTATTCTAAGTGAACTGATTTTGATGATTCTTTTTTTATCTGAAATCGGTGCTTCTCATATGGTTCAATATAAATTTGATCAAGATCTGACCAGTAGTTTTTGATTTATCTTTAATATTGCGCATTTAATTGACTTCAAATACACTGATGATGTTCTTATTTTATTTATATTGAAGTTAGTTATACAAATTTTTTAATTTTACTAATTGTATTAATTAAATAACGATGAAAAAAGTGCTACGGAAAAATTCAAATTTCTTTATTTGCCATAAATAGGGTAAGTATTATGTTATTACAATAAAAATAAGTTGCTTAAATACTTATTTAGCCATAAGATACACTATGCAAACTTTTCCAAATCACCAAGTATTGGTGGTAGTAGATTCGAGAATGTCAACTTTTTCAATGTAATATATAAAATACATAAAGTTATAAGTAATTTACAATGTAAATGTCATAATTTAAATTTACATGTATTTAATCATTCATGGGCCGACCAAACAAATAAAAAAAAATTAATCAAATAATATTATACACCATGTCAGTTAATTATAAAATGTCAAACATGAGCTATAGTCCTAAAAAAGTTGTCATCAGTAATTCAAAAACTCATTAATAGAGTAACATTAATTAAGAGAAGTGATATAAACCTCAAGTTATTTTGCTAGATTAGGCGTCTTGCGATACTATCGTCATCAACTCCGCCTGCAGTGTTAAGCTGTCGTCAAATTCTCACAAAATATTCGCAATGTGACGATCAACTTAATGTAGAGTTATTTATCAACATACTTTTAAATTTACTCGATTTAGAATCAAAATGCAGATGCGTTGTCACCCCTGTGGACTAAGATGAAATGTCTCGTTTCCAGTAAAAAAGTGTCTCCGGTTCTCTACACTCACCATACGAAACACAACAGCATTAAGCTACTATTTTACGCTGGTATTCTGTGAGAGCGTGGTCCTTCCCCGGTCGAGCCGACCTATTCGTGCTACATCCATAATATAACTGCAGCGTGGCTCTACCACGTATAAAAAAGCTATTGATTGATAGATCCTGAAATCAACCGTGCGAACCCGTGGCGGATCGCTGGTTATTTTGTAAAAACGTATATAAAGTAACTAAAATATATGTATAAAGTAACATGTTAGTATATGGTACACCCGGATATTACATGCTTTACGCAACAGCGGTTTCCTTCACACACTTACTACATATTTAGCTTATACGGCGAGGTCTTGCACGGTCTACAGATAACAATTCCGGATCCTGTATGTCCATATGCAACTAAAGTATGTAAAATGACTCTACAGTTCATGAACTTTCGAGTATGTTACCGTTGCAGCATATTGAAGTCCCCTGCTGAACATAGGCCTCCCACATAGATTGTCTCGTAGGGGGATATTATATTTAGGGAGTCATGTGCTCCTGGTAGATTATCTTCTATACAACCATCCATTACAGCCTATTAAAGTCCACTGCTGAACATAGGCCTCCCCCATAGATTGTCTCATAGGGGGATATTTGCCATAGTTGTAATATTACTGTTGATTTAATAATTTCACCTCTCAGTGTGTCATGTGCTCCTGGTAGACTATCTTCTATACAACCATCCATTACAGCCTATTAAAGTCCACTGCTGAATTGGGTTTTTTTTTATTTGCCATAGTTGCCACGCTTGGCAAGCGGGTTGGCAACTGCAGTTTTTTTTATATTTTAGGCGTTATTAGGAAGATGCTGCTGCCCGTCTCCTTATTTGTTTCCCTCTGTCGCCTCTGTCTTACGACACCCGCGGGATGACCGGGTGTTGTAGATATTCTTTCACCACCACTACACAGTCACATATACCGGCTAATATAAGTACTGTTGATAAATTTACATTACCAACCATATATTAGACGGTTCCATGACAGATGACTTGGCATTAAGTTACGATGTAGGCCCTCGGTTCATATACCGCACGGAACAAGTATAAGTATGACCTACAAATAATCGTTCCGAGTCTGGAATTGTATATAAACTGCCTTTTTTGTAGGATAGGGTGACAAACGAGCACACAGTCCTGATTTAAAGTGGTAGCTGTGGCTCATAGACATCTACATCTATCCTCGATTACGAATCAAAATGCAGATGCGTTGTCACCCGTGATGACTAAGATGGAATGCCTCGTTTCCAGTAAAATGGATCTCCGGTTTTATGCACTAACCACACGAAACACAGCAGCGTCGAACTACTATTTTACATTCGTGCTGCAACCATAATATAGCTGCAGCGTAGCTCTGCACAGTATCGAAATTGTACTTTGGACTGTGATTTGGATGTTGGACTCTATGACAACGACGTCTTGCCATTCTGCCGGACTAAGAGCTTTGTGTACAATGTGGCGTACACACCAGCTGAATATGCATTTCATTTACGGATTCTGTGAAGATAATGCTGGAACAGCTGCTGAATTGAGAGAGATACCCGAACGTACGCCACCTAGACTACCGTGTGTTCATAAGAGTAATACAATACATATAACTAATATAGCTGAAGCATGGCACTACCATGTTCCTCCAAGACGCAAGAGAAAATCCTAGTGTCATGGTGACGTTTTTAAAAAAAGGAAATATTAAATACATACCATAATCACGTTCACACAACGAAACCCCATCAGAATGGTCAATAATAATAATGGTCTTGGTTTGGATCACATATGAAGAAATTCCTCAGACGCCTAATGCCCGAGCAAAGAAAGAAAAATGCAGAGCGGGCTACCCATGACCCATTCTCGAATAAACACTTGGAATAGGGTAAATAATTTCGCTTGATCCGTTCGCACTTAACCGGACTCACGGCCACAGTGGTTGTCGATCGTTTTTATGTTATATTTTAAGTAGATTTCAGACTACGCTATCATATAATAGTATATAGTACATAGCTTATAGCACAACAATATCGCGCACCATACATTTTTATAAACACGTTCACACAGTACTGTACTATATATTATTGACTTTGCATGGTGCGCGATATTGTTGTGCCATGAGATATATCATCATCATCATCATTACAGCCTTCACAAGTCCACTGCGGAACATAGGCCTTCCCCAAGGTATGACTTCCTATATGTCGTACCAGGTCATCACTCCATCTAGTGGTTGGTCGCCCTACACTTCGCCTACCGGTACGAGGCTGCCACTCGAAAACATTTTCCCCCAACGGTGGTCGGTTCCTCGTGCTATATGGCCGGCCCATTACCACTTCAGGTTACTAATCTGTTGGGCTATGTTGGTCACTCTGGCTCTACTGCGGATATCCTTATTTCCGAGCGACCTTGAGCGTCCTCGTACGGCCAGCAGTGAAGCAGCAGTAAAGTGAGCTATATACTATATGCTTTATGATATAGCGTAGTCTGAAATCTACTTTAGGTCTTAATTGTACCAATTTTAACTAACCCTTTAGTCTAGTAGTCACAGACACGACTGATGACCTTGAGGTCCTGCGTTTGGATCCCGGGTTGGGTTGTAAATCAGTTATTGAGTTTTTCTGACAAGAAATTATCAGTAGCAGCCCGGAGACAGGAAGATGGCGGTGCTACATTCCCGTGACTCGGAAAACACGTAAAGCTGTTGGTTCTTTGCCTGACCTCTCTCCGATTATGTCGGAATACCGTTCCATTGGAATAGGAGTGTGAGGGAATAGAGAGTGCACCATTGCTTGCGCAGATAATCAGTGCACCAGTGCTTGCGCAGATAATCAGCCACTATAAACCCCTCTTGCACAGATGGCCTGTCTCCATTGGGACTGGCCGCCGTGACCACAATTCTGTCTGGAGGACATTATTATCTACAATAGTATTTACAATATAATATTTAAAAGTAAACTTTCAGCTAATATGCATGCTACAATCAGTTGGTGCCACTATCATCAGGTCAGGTACAGATCATTTCTGAGAGGGTTTCAAGGCAAATAAGTGTCCACCGCGTTGCCCTTATGCGACTTAACGGACTACAGATGTTTGCGAAATATTTTTTTTAGACATTAAGGTTTTCACAGTATGTTTTCCAACACCACTGAACAAGTGGTAAATCAGCTCTTGAAATTGCGGTCAACAATTTTATTAGTGTCGACAGGGAGCAAGCCCGAATCTCTCGCGTACTGTGAAATTTACAGCGAGCGCTGATTGTACTAAATTGTTTTATTATGAAGGATATGTCAATATGATTCCATTTCCATACTCAGACGTTAGAACATTTGGTTTGTATAAAGTTAGCTACAGTTGTTCATGAATTATAGTAGTTCACTTAGCATCAAGTAGACCGTAGTAAGTTTGTTTAACACTTCAGCTTTCTAAAATACATCCTCCTTACTAATATAAATTCATAAACTGTACGATAAATTAAAATTATAATTTATTGGATTGCAACAACGAAAAAGTAACTGACACAGCATTACGCTGTAGCAGAATGAGTGCAGCAGTATTTCTGCAGCGCACTTATTCTGTCGAATCCGCTAACAAGCCTACGAACAGTCATCAAGCATAGTAGTACAAATACTACAAGTCATAATACTGTATAAAGCAGTTGTGGCGCGACGACAGCGCCGCCACATCATGCACAGCATGCACATTCGTCGGCAACGAGGCTGGTGATGTGGCTGCGCTGTCGTCGTGCCACAAGCGAAACACACCGAAGCCTAAATCGCGCTATCAATGTTCCGAATCATAAACAGTATATATAGAACAGCTCCGAACTATCATACGGAGTGTTGGCCGCTCCCCGGGCGGAACACCTTGCCCGGCGGGAGATCCCCTTTTTCTTTCCACGGCGACAGTACTACTATTATCTAGATGTTAGTGCTGTTAGTCTATGCGACTCTCACAGCTTCATCTTGTCTCAGAGCTAATTAAACGGCGACAGTGATAACCCCGACGTGATCTGAACACGTAACCGCGGTCTTAAATATTGATCGTCCAGTGATCGAGATTCAATTGTATAATATATTGTGCATATTAAAAAACTAAATATATAAAACACAGAAATCTAAAACACAAAATGACTAAATATATAAAAATATATATAAAACTAAATATATAAAGCAATATATAAAATTAAATAACTAAATAAATTAACTAAATATTAAATTGACTTAAACTTCACAGATAACACTTAACAACTTATTTAGTCAATCTGACAATAATGATTTTGTAAGCATCTCTACTCTGTGCGACTGTTTGACCATAGACTATTATATGTTTGACAATTGACGTTGGTAGTATAAATGTAAACAATGAATATTTTATTTTATGTATTTATAACAGTTAAAATGTCAGTATATATTTTAGCTTTCTGCACTCCTGCTCCATATAAACTTTAATAGTCAAAGTTTATATGGGTGATACCAAATCTCACAATTCTCCGTGTGCGCAATATGCTTGAAAAGGGGTACAAAGTTCCCCTTCACGTATTAATATGCTTTCCGTACTCTCCATCCTTGTGTCACAAACGGCTCGACCGCAGCTCTCAAAATGTACTAACAATGCGGCAGGCACGCTTCTCGCGTTAATATTCATAACGCTCTAATGGTGTCGCCCGGGCGTAATGGTTCGACGTTGTGATGTCGAGAGACATGGTTGTCCTTTTTTTTCACAGAGCTGTGACAAACAAATTTTTGTACATGGTAGAGCCACACTTCAGCTGTATTATGGGTCGATCGAACGGGGAAGGACCACACTCTCACAGAATATCGGCGTGAAATTGAAACTTAATGCTGCTGTTTTTCGTATGGTGAGTGTGTGTGGCGGTGTAAAAATATCCATATCATCACATGGGATATTCATGATGCGACAAAAAAAACCAGAACCAGTAAAATAAAAATTGAAATAAAAATTATAAAATAAAAATACGTGGTAGAGCCACGTTGCAGCTATATGTATTATAGTTGTAGCACAAATGTCCTTTTGCCAAGAGGGAGAAATTGGGGAAAAAAAGTGTCGGTTCGACCCGGACAGCACGCTCTCACAGAATACAGGCATAAAACAGCAGCTTAATGTGTTTCGTATGGTGAGTGTAGAGAACCGGAGACCCTTATGACTGGAATCGAGGCATTCCATCTTAGTCCACAACTAGTGACAACGCATTTGCAGTTTGAATCTTAATTGACGATAAATGTAGTCATCTATGGACCATAGCATTTACTTACCATCAGGTGGACTGTGTGCTCGTTTGTCATCCAATGCTTCATAAACAAAATACAGTCACCTCATTTTTACTTCTAATATAAGAGAGGATTGATGATATAAATTGGTGGAAACAATCACGTATATTAATATTATTTTATAGAATAAGTGTCACAAGCGAGTGTAAATTATAGTTGGTAGCTGCTGTGGCAGATTACAACATCTTTATATGTATCATCATCATCATTACAGCCCTTTACAAGTCCACTGCTGAACATAGGCCCCCTCCCAAAATGAACGCCACGAAGCACGGTCCTGAGCCACCTGCATCCATCGACTTCCTGCATGTCTTACCAGGTCGTCACTCCATCTAGTGGGTGGACGCCCTACACTACCTACGAGGCTGCCAATCGAGAACCTTTTTTCCCTATCGGTTGTCGGTTCTTCGAGCTATATGGTCAGCCCATTGCCACTTCAGCTTAATAATCCGTTGGGCTATGAGAGTCAATCTGGTTCTACTACGGATATCCTCATTTCATTTATCACGCATAGAAACTCCGAGCATAGCCCTCTCCATAGCTCGCTGAGCGACCTTGTTCGTCCTAATACGGCCAGCAGTGAAGGACGACGTCTCAGATCCATAAGTCATCACCAGCAACACCCACTGGTTGTACAATCTAGTTTTCAGTTTCTGAGGCTTGCCTGACGGGAAGATGTGTCGTAATTTCCCTAACGCTACCCATCTGAGTTGAATCCGTCGATTGACCTCGCGGTCGAAGTTTGATTTAACTAATGGACATTAAACATGATCTTTGTTTTCTCCATGTTCAACTTAAGACCATTGGGAGACACTATTGAGGTCATTGAGATTAGGTCCTCCAGTGATTCTGCCATAAGGACTATATCGTCGGCAAATCGAAGGTGAGTGATGTACTTGCCATTGATGTCAATACCGTATCCTTTCCAGTCCAGTAACATTGAAAACGTCTTTCAATGCAGCGGTAAAGAGTTTCGGGGATATCACGTCACCCTGTCTTACACCTCTCTGCAGTTGGATAGGTTTCGTACTCTGGTTCTGTACTCGGATAACCATCGTAGCCCTACTGTACAAACACTTCAGCACTTCTATAATATACCGACAATCAATTTCGCACCGCCAAAGGGACGGTATCACCGCCCAATTTTACAAGTAGTACATAAGCATAGTTAAATAACTTTACATAGCTTTGTGTTGACCTGGAGTAACACCATTCCATGCGCTTTTATGGTAACTGTTACAGCTTATGATAAGTCCACTGAACATAGGCCTTCCCCTTACTTTGCCACAAAGGAGGGATTTTGCCACAATTGCCACGCTAGGCAATCGTGTTGACAATAGCAGTAGTTTTTTTGTATATAGGATAGGGTGACTAACGAGCACACAGACCACCTGATGGTAAGTGGTTGATGTAGCCCATAGACATCTCCATCTATCCTCGATTAGGAATAAAAATGCAGATGCGTTGTCACCCTTGAGGACTAACGGAATGCCTCGTTTACAGTAAAAAGGATCTCCGGTTCTCTACACACACCACGCGAAACGCAGCAGTATTAAACTGCTATTTACGCTGGTATTCTGTGAGAGCGTGGGCCTTCCCCGGTCGAGCCGACCCTTTCGTGCTACAACTATACTACAAATATAATTGCAGTATGGCTCTACCACGTTGAGTTGTTTTAAAGGAGGACATTGCTACATATTTCTTGGTTTACTTATCTCTGTCGCCTCTTAAGAATCCACGGGATAATATGGAGTTGTGGAGATTCTTACACCGTCACTACTGGTAAATAACAATGTCGATTAGTACCAGTAAAATCTGTGCCAGTGGCACAGTATTAATATTGCATAAACATTCACGCCTGTCACCCAGAGGGGTAGGCAGAGATTACTGACTTCCATTTGGCACGATCCAGACACACCTCTCTCGCCTCCTCCACATCCATATACCTACACATGCTCGTTGGTTAAAGGTACTCCCAATTTGACCCATTTTCAATATATCTCTAGGACGTCTGCCGTTCACTTCTGCCATATAAATTTACTTTGTCACACTTTCCTCATTCATTTTTTCTACATTACCAAACCACCAACGCATACGAAACATAACAGAATTAAGCTGCTATTTTAACCATAATAAACTCTAAAGCGAATAAACTTTTTCGAAGATGTACAACCCTTAACTAAGCCCAATTTAGTTATCGATTTGTCACCTCTCGCCCTTTGTCCCGATGTGAGATCAAGTGGGAGCCGACATAAATCAAATACACAAGTCAGAACACAAAGATACGCCATTTTGATGACGTAATAAATCTTTTTAGTTGTCTGAAGTCGCCTTTTACTTGTTATTTAAAGTTATTTTTTTATCCTTAGTGGTGGAATATCATAAACTCAAGATCTTCTAATTTGTACCATAAATATTTCATCCCCTATTTTTCCATCTATAGGGGGGAATTTTTCTCTCCAAATTTATATGGGGCCACCACTGAAGTAACATATTTAATTATAATAGTGTTCTGTGCTGCCTGCTCTCAAATTATACTACTTATAAATGATGATTCTGATTCTCTGATCTCTCATTCATCATCTCTAATTCATCGAAGATCATAAGTAATCTCAGATTACTATTACTCCTAGGCAGGCAGTGCCAGTTGTCATTTAACAAAGGCCTTTTGTGTTTGCGCATATGCTATGTTCAAACACCAATAATTCTTAAAGTAATAAAGATACAGCTGTAAACTTTATGTTGTATTGTAGCTTAACTCAAAATCTGTCGATCTAGTATAAAAATAAAAAGGGTGAACGGGGTTGTTTTTGCAGTAACTTACAATAATTTGCCGATTAGCATATTTTTTGATATTTATTTGAAGTTAATATTTTTTCTTCAAAGTTACAAGTATTTCAACAAAAATTTTGATAATGTAAACGATAAACAATATTATTGGCCTCCGAATGAGTTAATTTTTATCTCAGTAGGACTAAAACTTTGAGAGATATGACTTTTTTCGTAAACGCGTAGAGAATATCTCAAGAGAAAAACAAAATGGCTGCCAAATAGAGGGGGGAGGGGATTAGACCTCAGTGTGTAGTGTATTTTTATGCTAGTCCGTGACCGGACACACTATATATATATATATATATATATATATATATATATATATATATATATATATATATATATATATATATAATTATATAATATGTAATAAAATCCGTCTGTCAACACAGCGAATCGGGTTCGTAGTAGTGATTAACTGATAATACGACGTATTTGCTTGTATGTGTGCTCCCGGCGATACCGAACCTCGGCATCGCTGTAATTGTGTATTATAGTATTCTATGTATATATATATATATATATATATATATATATATATATATATATATATATATATATATATATATATATATATATATATATCGCTTATAATCTATTTATAAGCTTCCGATATTCCTCGAATAATAAAAAGAAAGAAAACAATTTCCGTAGAACATATTCAAATGTCTTAACAACATGTTGATCCGTCACATTGAACTCAGTAGGAGGCAACATTCGTGAGGAGCACAAATTGTTTCCGGGTCTGAAAACAGTGTATCAAGGGAGGCCGGGGAAAATGGCCAGTGAAATGCCAGCCCATGGCATGTATTAGGGTACGGCATTTTATAAATAAAATTCTATCTTCGTCTTATCTTTTGATGCCAGTAAAAATGTCAAAAATTCTGAAAATTAATTGTCGTACCTACCTACATAGTTATGTTGTGAGCTGAGGTAGCTCAGATGGTTAGCGCTCGCTGTAAATTTCACATTACGCGAGCGACCCGTATTCGATCCCCGCTGGCACCAATGAAATTGTTAATTGCAATTCTAAGTGCTGATTTACCGCATGCTCGGTAAACACCGCGTGGAAACCTGCATGTCTGAAAAATAAGAAAAAAAATATCGAAGATTTGAAGTTCGCCAACACGCATTGGAGCAGTGCGACGGTCATTTCCTTACCCTAACACCCAATCAGAAATGAGAGGAGGCCTGTGCCCAGCAGTGGGACGTATATAGGCTGTAACTTTAACTTTTTAACTTTAGCCTATTTTGTATTAAAATATTAAGAAGGACTAGCTTTAAAAGTTCGGAAAGTAAAGATAACGGATACTTACTTGTCAATGAGATACGTAATTAAAAAAGAATAGTACAATGTTCTTTTCAGTTTTAAATAATATACAAAAAATATAGAACTTTTACCAATTCTTTTTTTTATATAGTATATAAAAGAAGTGGAGAATATGGAATCTAGCTACGCCACTGTTTGACAGCGTTGAAATTCTGACATCTTGCTTGGCTCCCGATCTTGCACTGCAGCAAATCTAACACGGGTAGCATAGGTAGCTTGTAATTTAACCCGAACGAGTTTTTTTTTTAATTAATTTACTGTAGCATTTGCTACAAGGCAGGTTGATACATCACCTTATCGTATTTACATTGCGTAGATTCGAATCCGCCATTTGACTATGGTGAAGCAAACCTTAAAACAAGCATTTTTAAGCTTACTTAGAGTGGTTTTTTTTTCATAGAATAGGGTGACAAACGAGCACACAGTCCATCTGATGGTAAGTGGTTGTCGTGGCCCATGGACATCGACATCTATCCTCGTTTACGAATCAAAATGCAGATGCGTTGTCACCCATGAGGACTAAGATGCTGCTGTGTTTCGTATGATGAGTGTAGAGTTCCGGAGACCCTTTTTGCCTCGTTTCCAGCAAAAAGGGTCTCCGGAACTCTACACTCATCATACGAAACACAGCAGCATTAAGCTATTATTTTACGTTGGTATTCTGAGAGAGCGTGGTCCTTCCCCGGTCGAGCCGACCCTTATGTGCTACAACTATACTAGTAATATAACTACAGCATGGCTCTACCACGTAAGTATTAGTAACTTTTACAGCGTTACTCGTATTCTTTTCTTTAAAAAAATGATGACTAAGGGTCGTGTTATAGATTAAAAAACATTTTTAATTTGTTCAACTTTGCCTTGCGTTTAGAAGCCTGACAAGTGCAGGTATTGAGTTTCACTGTTCACAGCAAACGTTGTCCATTCGTGTTTGTAGAACATTTTTATATTTAGTACGTATACGAGCGCCAAGTTAAACAAATTATTATATTTATTCAGATGCTAGTCGATCTATCACTGAATGAACTACTTTAGACGTCAGAATTATAATGACATCATCATGTACATCATTATAGCCCTTACAAGTCTACTTCTGAGCATAAGGGAGAAAGGAACCTCCAACTTTTCCAATATAAGTTTCACTATATGAAATTATATGTTAAGGAATTTGGTTAATAAAATGCGGGCAGTCGGCCAGCAATTTTTCCGTACCGATACGACTTCCTTATCGAGGACAATTAAGAAAAGAGCCTTCCTTTTTTTAAAGGCCGGTAACGCACCTGCGTCACAGCGAACGAGTGAAGCCGGCCACATTTCAGCGCATAGAATATTATATAATACAGAATAGAATGGCTGTCAACTTTATTTTGTACGAGGGTCGGCGTCGCCGGTAACACACATATAAGCAATTACGTCGTATTATCTTTACTACAAACCCAATTCGCTGTGTTGACAGACTGAGTAAATTTTAGACTTTTGATTAATGTTCAAAATCATCAATAAAAATCGTTTAAATTTTAATACATATTTATTTGAAAACAGTGTGCAATTTGGCATTTACTAAATAATTTGCATGCGAAATTTGGAAACCATTGTAACGTCAAAACACATCTCGTGTTGACAGTTAAACGCGTGAATTGACATGTTAGTGACATTTTAGTGGCTACACGGGCTCCGCCCACTCCCCCGTTCTAGAGAGGTTCAGAGGTGTCACTGACAAGATTGGCTACATCTTGAGGCGTGCTTCCATTAAAAAATTTTAATGGACTTCAAGCTGGACTTTAATGGACTTGAAGCTGTTGAAGAAGATTAATCAGTTTTTACCATCAGTCAAGTGTAATGTCTCTCTGCACGATGCAAGAGTGCACAAGCTTTATTGTGAATGTGGTCTCTCTTACATAGGACATACTACAAGACCAATGTTAAAATCAATAAAACCCACGTTAAAGAACACATAGCTGATGTGAAGAATCAACGCTCCGAGAAGTCTACAGTCTGCTAACACGTACAGGATCGCCCTCGTCCCTACATTGGATTTTATTAGATTTGTGGTCGACGAATCCTCGTTAAAGAACACTGATTCCTACCAAGATTGACTCACGAGGCTTTTGAAATCAAAAAACATCCTTATTTCAAAATAAAAGACGGCTGGGTGCTAACATCTATGTATCCCACAATAAATAAAATTAAACTCCAACCCAAGCGAACAACTGCAAGACTTCAAGATACTATAAGTTCATACATATCGGAACAACGGCGCTTAACTCTTTAGCTGCCGCAGCTTTAAAAAACACTTTTAAAACTCTTTTTTCACGTTTTAGTACACCTACTATTGACGGATGTATCCTTTATCGTGAGCGTGTCAACGATCACAGCTCCGCTAAACTGAGGTGGTGTCTCTGCCTACGGAACATAAGAAATCAGTAAATTCTTTTGTGTTTTGTATGGGGAGTGTTGAAACCGGAAATCTTTTTTTACTGGAATTGAGGCATTCCATCTTATCTGCAATTTGATTCTTAATCGAGGATAGTTTTGTTTGATATGTTGATGTCTTTGGGTCACAGCGTTCACTCACCATCAGGTGGAATGTGTGCTCATTTGTCACCCGTATTCTATAAAGAAATGATATACACGAATGGCAAAAATGATGCCAATACAAAAGTACGCCTACTTACGCGTGCATGAATTTTTCATGGCGCAAGCACCGAAATACAAGTTATGTTTAAGTCAATGCTGTAGCTTGTAGACATCTACCTCTACCCTTAACTAATTACCAAAATACAGATGTGTTGCAACATGTGCGTGCGCAAACGTGGTCCTTCCCTGGTCGAAACTCATTATTGCTACAATCGCAATACGCCACTAAGTAGTTCTATCTCATAACAACTCATTACAGCCCTTCAAAATCTACTAAATATAGCCCTTTCCTATAGATTAGCGATATCCTATGGATTAGATTGTTTGGCGATCGTGGTATAGTCGTAAACTTAACTGTTGATTTCATTTCATTTATTTATTTATTTATTCTTTATTGTACACACAATACGTTGGTAACAATTATTAAATATTTAAATAAATGTACAAAGGCGAGCTTAACCCTAATAAGAGTTCTCTTCCAGCAAACCTATTGGGAAAGAGAAATAGTTTTATATATAAAGCAAGTAGGTAGCAGCGTGCGTACTTAATAATTAACATAACGCTACTTAATAGAAATTGGCTATAAGTTACAGTTAACAATTAACATATAAGTGTATAACATATAAGTATAATTTATTTTCTTATTTCTTTTATTCTTATTTACATTTACATTTCATATGGTCGTGATAGTGATCTTTACTAATAAAAAAATAAAACCGGTTCCCATCACTCACCACACGAAACACGGCAATATTATCCTACTAATTCAAGTTTTCTAAGCGAGGGTGTGCCGACCCATTCGTGCTACAACCATAATATAGCTGCATCCAGACTTTAACTCATTAGAAGTCTTTTACGTGTTGTATATACACGATGCACACAGATTCCATTCATTACATATTCGATGCGTGTTTTTTTTTAATATATAATAAGGGTGACAAACGTACAGTTCTCCTAATGGTAAGTGGATGCTGTGGCTCATAGACATCTACATTTATCTTCGATTAAGAAGCAAAATGCGGTTGAGTTGACATCCCTGAGGACTTATATGGTATATCTCATTTTCAGTAAAAAGTATCTCCGGTTTCCTATATTCATCACACGAAACACAGCAGCATTAAGCTGCAATTTAATACTGGTATTATATACCAACTGGTCCTTGTACAGTCGAGCCGAACCATTGGTACTACAACCATAATGTTGCGCGTTACAATTAATGCCTGGTACATGGTGGCGCTGGTTACCACTAGCGCCTTCTAGTATCGAGTAGCAGAACTAGGAGAATCAAGATCCTTCTAGAAATTTCTATGGAAGTTGGAAGTTTCTAGAACAATCGACACCTAGTCATTCGGGACTGGTATGTACTCGAACATTCTAGATGTTTCTACAGTTGAAGGTTCTGGAACTATTTGATGGTCAATATGGAATTGGCGATCCAAGTGAATACTTCGAAGCGATACGATTGCAAACTAAAGTGATCATTAGTACAATTTTGTTTTATTATTACTGTGGTTTTAAGTTGTAATTAGTGTTCTGTAATTAAAGTGTCAATTTTGGTAATTCAATCGGCAGATTTAACTGTCTGGAACCCCAAGCGCGTTACGAGTACAATAATATAGTTGAAACGTGGTTCTATTACGTAAAAATTCATTCATCCATGAATTAAACTTTTAATAAAAAATACAAATCGACATCAAAATGTAAAAAAAAACAAATAATGCCCACAATAAAAAAGATGTTACCATTTTGTTATATTTTCTCGTAGTAAATTTTGTAAAAAGTTTAATTGTTATTCACGAACTAGTAACATAGGTATTTGAGCCGTCAGTTGGGGTCACCGCACTGATTTAAAAAAAAGCAACTGTTGTAGTTTCCACACCGCAATGCTTTCAAACTTTGCAGACTCAATGTAAAGTTGTCTCCATATCTTTTTTGTATCGGTTTGTTGTAGAAGCGTGTTTAGAATAAACTTCCGGAGCACATTTTACAAAAATAAGCAACTTTTTGCTATATAACTGTAATAAATAAATCTTAAATAGTTTTTTGGCGGTATAACAATATCCACTACTCCATATCATCTCATGGGTGAAGTAATAAGCCACAGATGGAAACAAATCAAGACATGAGTAGCAACAGCTTCCTAATAACAACTAAAATAAAAAATTTAGAATTCTATTGTGAAAAGTCAGAAT